>VXAX01000736.1:281464-495373 GCA_013399835.1 Leptocoma aspasia
CCCCCCAAAAAAAAGACCATTTCTGCTTTCTTCACCTGTTTACTAGTCCCAATTAAATCAGGCAGAGAAATTCCTGGATGTATCCCCCGCCCCATCTCAATTCCTAAGATAAAGTGTTCTGTCTATAGAGAGGAGGTGAGCAATGCTTTACAGTTAATTCCTGTGGTAGGAATGTGCCTTGTCGCCAAAGAAAGGAAATTTGAAAACACTTAGGGAGAAGATGATACTTAAAGAGAATTTCAGAGAAAAAGAAACAAAAAGGTCATAGAAGAACTTCTAGTGAGCAATAAGCTGCAGAAATGTACCAAGAGTGTGAATTCCAGATTTCACCGCACTGAAAATAGCAGAATAGTTACCCACTAAAAATTAAGTGTAAAATAGTGTCATAAGCGATTTCCAGTTTCCTGCTGAAGTCCAGATCAAATCTCTGGGGTCACTTCCACAACCACCTGAGTAGTAGTAGTAGTCTTATCGTTGTAGTAGTACCAGTAGATTCCACAATAGTTTTGAAAAATTGGTGAAACTTTTAGTCTTAAAAAATATTTCTGCTGAACACTAAAATAAAACTATTCTTTACTGACTTCAAAAGTCTAGTAAAATAAAAATAACAAATTTTATCCCTAAAAAAATTTTAAAAACCTGTAGTGAGAATTGGGATATCCTGTTAGCAGACTGAGTCCTAGGGTATATTGCTTTTTAGATCCTTACGGAACCTCAGCTGCTACTTCTGTGCTGTTTATTCAGGACTGGAGTATTTTATCCAGCAGTGAAATCAAAATGGTCAATATCTTTCTATGATAATTATCCATCTGTCAGAGTCTGTAGTGGAAAGACCAAAAAGATGCATTCACAAAGCGAAATCATTATTTGAAAAGTATTGAAAGAGACAGGACTTGAAAAATGTTTACCTGATAAAGCCACTTCATAGTCCAGGTTGCCTTCCTCTGTAATACTGTGGATAAACTGTGTAATTCTGTCAATAAAATTTATATGTCTACTTGAAGAAAGAGAAATAAGGTTTATTGCACCAATTGTTCCCAGTGATACCCAAAAAAATGCTTCTGTTTAACAGAGTGCTGTAACAGCTGTCTGTACTATTTTGTATTGTTTCTTACTGAAACTATATATTAATTATTAAAATGTTATATTACAAAGTAACAAACATTGTATCTGTTTTTCTGTTAATAGAAATACACAGAACTCACATGAAAAAAATGTTCATTTAAATAATTTAATTTCTTAGAACAATTCTGTCAGAATAAAAAATTCCCTCTCATGTATTTGATAGTATTTACTTATAATTCTATTATTTTTGATTACTAATTATGGACATATATGAAACTTGTACCAAATTCTATTTCCATTTCTTAAAGCCTCAGATTAATAAAAGTTTTATGAAATAAAGATATTTGATACCTAGCCCTGGAAATAAGTATTTCCAACAAACAAACCAGATTTTATTTTTCTAGAGTTGAGTAGTTGAAGTTAAAATTTTTCTGTGATTCTAAATTAATATTCACCAGATCATGGATCTTTTTTTCCTTATTGTAAGAATGTCAAAGTGGATTTGTTTCTTTCAGTCCCTAGGTTGTTCATATGTTTCCTTTTAACAGAAAATGAAGAAATGGCATGCAAGTGAAGAGGATGCAGTGAAAAACCCTGTGCAGAGCTGAAATGCTTGCTGGTGGTGCAGCTCAAATTGAAAAACAGCAACAAGGAGATATTAACAAAATAGCAAATCTTGTAACTGCAAACACACAGATAATATCCCAAGAAAAATGTTTCTGTATTTCATATCCAGCTATTTGCTAAATAACTTAATAATAACCAGGACCAAAAAAAAAAATTTAGTTACTTGACTTACACTCTCTGTTGTGGCTAATTCTAGAAAATACTGGGGAAAATGTGCTCCCTGTCAGTTTAGGGAGCAGCCCCAGTCAAAACCAAGCAGCTCTGGCTCATGTACCATAGCTTGAGCTCAGATTAATGCTGGGCACAGCCATGCTTACAAATTTTCAATCTGCTGGTCACGCAGGAGGCAGTGGCCCCTGCTCCAAAACTAGCCTGCCTTCGCTAGCACGTTTCCAAACAGCATCCAGCACAGAACTGTCTATGGGTCAGCAGTTTGCTCCCTCGAGGGTCATCCTTGCAATTCATCATGCTGCATTTTGGACAGCTTTTCCTGTCTCCAAACAGTCAAGTGATTCAACCACACGTCTTGTGAGGATAAGGAGAGAAATATGCCGAGGAAAAACAAAAGCCACTTATGTTCACGTCAGCCTGCAGTGTGTGGCTGCTAACCAGAAAGTAACTCCTTACGCTGTGCTGTTAAGAGTCCTATGGAAAAAATCATCTTAAACCAGAGTCTTAGCTGTCTCATATAGAAAATCAAAATTCCCAATAAAAATCAAAGAGCCTATTCCAATTCTCAGAGCTGCTCTCCCTGTATTGGATTTAGAAACTAAAGTCTACACCCTCTCTTACAAGAATTAGGATTAATAGGGAGATCAGGAAAACCTTAAGGTACCCACTGAGTAATCAGAATAAAACGAAATACTTCTCCTTTGCAGAAATAATGGAAGTTTAAAGCAAAATTATTCACCGATTCAGCTATAACACTCCACATGATGGTTTTTTAGTGTTGTTTGTATAAAAAGACTAACAAATTACCACCTGATAGCTGTCAGCAGACCAAGCATTAGTATAAAAGATGTGAAGTATCTAATTGACCTTGTGGAGCACCTCTGAAGGCTTTGAGCTTTTAGCTCTGTAAATAGCTGGAAAATATCCATGGTTTCCAATTTCATTGAACTGGCTGTTGGGGGACACTCAGTAGATGTGCTGTTTAATCTTCTTTTTTTAGTATTACATTGTGTAATATTGGCTAACTCAGCTGGTTCGCAGCTGATTTTTCCAAGTTTCTGGAATGGGGAAGGACACCAAAGTTTGGAGTTTTCTTGTTTTGTTTTGTTCTGATTTTGTTTTGTTTTGTTTTATCTCCTCAATTTACTGTTCTTTGTGAGCATCTGGCAAAACATTGGAAGGACAAGGTCTTTGAAAAAAAGTGATGTCTATTCCAGTCTAAATATAAGGCTTAAATATCCTTTGTATCTATGTAATGATTCTCTCCAGAGACTTAGAAGGAAACAAGACAAAATAAGGAGGGGAAGAGACCTTGAGAGGTCTGTAAGACCAGCTTCCTGCTCCAGGCAGGGTCAGAAATGTGATCAGATGTTGTTGCTCAAGGCTCTATCCAGATAATGTTTGAAATCTCCAAGGACAGAGATGGTTTCCCCTCCCTGTGCTGTATGGTTGGGGAAAAAAGCTTATGCTTACCTCCAGCCTCACTGGCCTGGCTCAGCTTGCTGCATGCCAGGGCATGGAGCTGCCCCTGGCTCCAGTGGATCACTGCTGGGCTCGGCTTGTCTGGGGCAGGGCTGCCCCATGCAAGCTGGGCCCTTTCTCACCCGTCCCAGCCTCTCCACAGGGTAGCCATGCCCCTGAGCACATGGACTGGTCTGTTACCGTTTGGGGTCATCTGCAGGTGACCAGGATTTGCAATGAGAGATTTTTATTTTTTAGAAGTATTTATTGTAACACAATCAAGGCTAAGGAATTTCTTCCGAAATGTGAAATGAAAAGGAAAAAAAAAAAAAGAAATAATAATTAAAAAAAGACATAGAAAGAAGGTAAAGCAAATCAATCTGTTAAATATGTAATTCAGAACCAACTGCCTGTTGACAACTGTTGTCATAGACATCTGAAACTTTGTGTGTTTTGAACAGAAACTAGGCAAATAATCTTGCAAAAAAAACCAAACCAGGAGACCACGCCTCTGCTTTTTAAATACGTGCAAATAACCTAAAGGCAGCTGGGTCATGTTGAATTTGTATATGCTGCAGAAATGGCCACAAGAACATTGTGAAATTCTGGACATTTTCTTCCTTCTCTTGGACAAGAAAATATGCTGCAAGATGGTGTTTCTAGTTTAAATCCAACATTCTTAACAAGCCTTTCTCCCAGTCTGAGACATGTCATGAGAGGAATTATAGAAGCTACTCAGAACTTCAGGAGGGCAAAAAAGCAGAAACACAGACAGGTATGGGCAGAAAGGGATCACTAGAAACCTCACATCCAACTTCCTGTACAAAGCTTGGTTACCTTCAGCACCAGGTCAGATTGATGAGGGCTTTATTCAGCCTGTTTTTGAAAGCTCCCAAGGGGAAAAATTCCACTTTATTTCTTGGCACTGTGCTCCATTGCTTCACCATCCTCAAGGCAAATTATTTTGCTTTTGTGTCTAGTCAGAATCTGCTTTACTGCAACTTTTTACAGTTACTTCTGCTGTACAGTGCTGAAAAGGCTATGGTTCTGTCTTCTTGATAATCCTTCTTTAGGATTAGCAGAGAAGATGGTAATGACCTGATCCTCTCTGGCTATGTTCAGCTCTCATGCAACCTGAGAGTCAGAATGTATTAAAGGGAAAACTCAGCCCAAAGTCTGGATAGCAATGTGCATCCTTGGCTCCAAATGCCTATCTACACTCCTGGTTAGTACCAACCCTTCAGAGGGGTAGAGAAAATGCCCACCCTGTCAAAGCAATGCTGTTCTTTGCTGTGAGCAAGGGCAGGTCACACCTCCTTGATCTCCTATGTCAGCATCCCACTGTGCATGAGGGGCAGCACCCCTGTGAGCAGGGAGACCTCAGTGCTGGAGCAGAGCAGGGTATACCACTTTTGACTTCAGAAAGGGTTTGTTCCTGGGACAGGATTGAGCACATGGCATTTGTTAGTGCTGTATGTCTGCTGTCAGCCAAACAAGGCCCCGTGATCCTGATTTTTGAGTAGCAAGGACAGACATTCATACATTCACTTGCATTTTACACAGCTTTTGAGCTTTCCTCAAAGTCTCAAGCAGAGGTAACATCTAGAGACCTTTGTTTTCATGATCCCTCATACTTTAGCAGGCTTAGGAGTCAGTAGCTATCTGCTGTTGTTTATCAGCAACTGAATGTCCAAGACCTTGGATGTCTTGCTTCTGCAATATGCTATCCCTCCTATGCCATGACTCCCTGGGAAGATCTCCCATCTGTCACTGTTAGCCCCAGGCATGTAATCAAATAGCTTTTTAATAGCTTTAACCTTCCAGGTGTGGACATCCACTCAGCCTCTCTGATGTCCGAGTAAAGCCATCTCCTAACCAGAAATGACGACTCAAACATGTACAGGTGGTGATCCCCTTGTAAATGGTCCTTCTCCATAACTAGCTGCTGGGCCCTGTGTCACAGAGGGCCCAATTTCTGGATCACTGACCAATGGCGGTGGGAGGAGGCAGGTCTCATGGAGAAACTTGGCACTGTGGGCATGGAATTTCTATAGTGTCACCAAGGAGACTGCAGAGATTTCCAAATTGCAGATAACTTTTAGCACAAGCTTGACGTCCATCTTTCTGCTCCCTCAACAGGCAGGAAAGGGGGGCAGCTGAATGCAAGATTTTTACAAGCATAATCAGCAATCTGCTAACGAGCCCAGCTCTTGCCTATGTATGTACTGCCAGGCTGGTATTTTAACTTCTCCCTGGCAAAAATACCACCTTTCAAATCCCCCAGACTCCTTCAGCTCTTTTGCTACAGGAGCTTAGTTAATGAATTCTCTATGGACTTGTAAACATTTCTGCACCTCATTACTTGCTGCTTCTGGATAGAAGTCTGCTTGGAGCTTCATTAACAAAGATTATCATTGTGAACCATGACTAACTTGTCCCCAAGCACTTCCAGCTCTCGTGGTCATATCTAGGTTTAAAAATAAATGCCAGCTGTCCCTCTTTGCTGGTGCTTGTGTAAAGTACAATAGCAGCCTGATAAGATTATTGCTGGACTGATCACATGGTTTGTGTCAGAGGTTCCAAAAGGGACTTTATTTTGCTTTACAGATTAGAGAATAATTTCTTGAAAGCATTACAGGAAATAGAAGAGAGCAAGCTTGCCCTTAGGCTGTCATGCCGTCATGCTGGCAGAAATTAACTTTATAAATTTGTAAAACTGAAGGGACCAAAAAGTAAACAATTATTGATTCACCTGAAACAAGACAGAAGGAGTTGTGATTTGTTGGAGCTTGCAATAGTCATTCTTAAGTTTCAGTTTGCAGTCACTATTATCCAAACCAATTTAGAAAAGGAAAACAAGGTTTTGCCTCCCTACCTGCAGTGCCACACCCTTGGGCTCTGTTTTTTCTGTCACTATTTAAAAGTGCAACCAATATAGCTGCATACAGAAGGTTAGGCCAAGCAGACTGTACAGTGCTGGTTTAGGCATTTTTCTTCTCTGCCTGTAATTCAAAGACCAGTAAGTTTGAGTAGAAGGGTGATGCATTAAGTTTTAGCTTTTCTATTTTTCAGATCCTGGACTGCCCTAGTGTATAACTCTGAACTCCATATAGGGTGTTAGCAAGCTCTCTTCACTGTTTGGTCAGACAAAACAATCCTTCCAGGCCTGAGAACCAAGGTCACCATCACAGCCTTAGGCCCTGAAAAGTATAAATTAAAGCGAACTGGGCGGGGGGGGGGCAAACTGGGGGAATATGGCTTCATTACCTGAAGCTGTAATTGGACAATTGACCTCTGATATGCAAATAGACCAAACTTTAATCTCTCTGAAAAACTTGTGACCACCATCTTGCCCATATCTTGGGTGTAGCCTCTGTGAGGCTTTTGCACTGCCCAAGGTGTATCTATTGAAGGCCTTTAATAAATACCTACTATATTCTTTTAGCTCTGTCTAGCCTCTGTTCTAGATAGCCACTCCAAGGTATCAAGGGGTGCCCCACACTGTCTGCAATAGCCCAACTAACAGTAATTGAGTTGTTCCTTCTTAAAGTCGCTGTGACCAGGCAGACTGATACCAACAGAAAACACAATCTCTGTTTTAAGATGCCCATGAGCACATACTCCTACTAAGTCTTGAGAAAAGCCCCTATTGCTTGAAAAGGTCTTCATATTAGGACAAGGGGGCTTGAGTGCATTCCTTTCTGGCACCCATGGGAAGGGACACTTCCACTCCTGAAGTGGGTGGTAGCACGGCAGTATGGAATCAAGCCTGGCATTACTTGTAGTAGCTTGGTAGGAACAACTGTGAGAAAGAAGAACCTTGAACTCTAAAAGAGGGAACAATGAAAATTGGAAAATTTGTGGTTTTGTTTTCACGATGCAGACAACCTCTGAATGTGTTTGGTTATGCTGAAAGAACATGAAGCCACTGGGAATGGTTATAATTCATTGTCCTCCTGCGTTTGTGATAAAAGAATGAATATAACTGTCATGCTGACTCAAGGGTGACTAATTATTTGCATTTTCCCACTGCTGCCAAGATAAAAGTAGGGATCAGGGAACAATGCCCCTAAAGATACCTTTCTTATGCAAGTGACTGTTTTATTGTTTTTCAAATATTTCAGTGATTTCAGAGCCCCAAACAAAACCTTTGTATTTACTGGGCGTTACTTTTTTGTTTGTTTTTGTTTTGTGAGGTTTTGTTTTGGTTTGGTTTTGGTTTTTATTGTTTTTTTTCGGTTTTTCTTGTTTTGTTTTTGGTTTTGTTTTTTATTGGTTTTTTTCGGTTTTTGTTGTTTTGTTTTTGTTTTTGTTTTTTTGTTTGTTTGACTTTGTTTGGGGTTTTTTGTGGGTTTTTTTTTTCCTTGGTTTTGTTGGGTGTTTGTTTGTTTGTTTGTTTGTTTGTTTGTTTGTTTGTTTGTTTGTTTGTTTGTTTGTTTGTTTGTTTGTTTGTTTGTTTGTTTGTTTGTTTGTTTGTTTGTTTGTTTGTTTGTTTGTTTGTTTGTTTGTTTGTTTGTTTGTTTGTTTGTTTGTTTGTTTGTTTGTTTGTTTGTTTGTTTGTTTGTTTGTTTGTTTGTTTGTTTGTTTGTTTGTTTGTTTGTTTGTTTGTTTGTTTGTTTGTTTGTTTGTTTGTTTGTTTGTTTGTTTGTTTGTTTGTTTGTTTGTTTGTTTGTTTGTTTGTTTGTTTGTTTGTTTGTTTGTTTGTTTGTTTGTTTGTTTGTTTGTTTGTTTGTTTGTTTGTTTGTTTGTTTGTTTGTTTGTTTGTTTGTTTGTTTGTTTGTTTGTTTGTTTGTTTGTTTGTTTGTTTGTTTGTTTGTTTGTTTGTTTGTTTGTTTGTTTGTTTGTTTGTTTGTTTGTTTGTTTGTTTGTTTGTTTGTTTGTTTGTTTGTTTGTTTGTTTGTTTGTTTGTTTGTTTGTTTGTTTGTTTGTTTGTTTGTTTGTTTGTTTGTTTGTTTGTTTGTTTGTTTGTTTGTTTTGGTGGGGTTTTCTTTTTGGCAATGTTGACACTTTGCACTCCAACATCAGATAATTGATTTCCTGACTTGACCACAGAAGCATGGCAATATGAGTTGACATGACTGAAACAGATTCAGAAAGATTTCTGTAGAGAATAGGAACACTGGAAAAAATATTTGCTTTTTCTTTAGAGAACTGATTCATGGTTTCTCTTTCTCTATCCTTACCTGCCACCTCCTTCTGTTTTTCACTGATGTTGAGATGACCACGTGGATTCACTGACAGCCTTGGGGTACACAGGGCTCACTGCAAGAAACTTGAACTTGAACACCTCTGTCAATAATCTGTGGTGCTTAATCTGAACTTTCTGATGTTTGCTGACATAGCTTTCCCAATTGCAAACATGATTAAAGCAAGAAAACTTGTTTTATCTAACTATTTCAATAGAAACTATAAAAAGAAATCTAAATCCTTCTCCTAAGTCTTCCTCCGGGATGGCCACTGGAAGACTTTCACCCTTCCAATGTAACCTTCACACACTTTCAAGCTGCAAAACTCATGTTGGGTATCAAGGTCTCCTGGTGCTGGATGGATACAGCAGAGCAATCTGCTCCTCTTGTTCCTTTCTTACAAACTCCAGCTAGCACTGGCCACCCCCCAGCTCCTGTATCTGCCCAAGCAAACCTTGCCAGCCACCAAACAAGTTCTGTTTTCAGATTACAGATATGTAGCTTTGTAACATAAGCAGAGCCTCTCAGAGCCCCCCTCCTCTTTCGAAGAGGTCTCAGATTGCTTCTCTTCTCTCTCAAATAGCTCTTCATCAAGTTTTCCTACCTTTTTTTTTTCCACTCTCATTTGATTGTTTAATTTGTTCACTTTCTCTGGGGTGAGCCTTTCCTCTGCAGTGCTGGAGGCTGCTGCTGCAAGTGAATGTGATGCTCAAGCATGTGTAAATGATGAGCTGGCTTAGACTTCTGCACCTGATACAAATGCAAACTTTTCTCCACTCTACAATATTACTCCCTTTTCACATAAAACAGAATTAAAGGAAAACTCTTTTCAGACCAATTCTTTCTTTCTCCCTTTCTCTGTGTCAGATCTCTTCTCTACATTTCTTCTTCCCCTGAGATAGTATCTGGAAGAGCATCTGGAAGGCGTTGTTTTCCTTTACACTTTACCATTGAGATCTTGGTGTTTTCAGAGACTGGCAGGCATCTCAGGGGGGGCTGTCACAAGAGAAAGACCAGTCCCTCTAGTCTAAGTGTGCTCAAAGGCTTTGCTTTTTTTGCAAAGGCAGGCACATGAGGCTTGGGGCTTCCACCTTGGTGGAGTGGGGCAGACTGTTTTCATGTACATATGCCACGTTGGAGACTTGTGAGGGACTTGAGCACCTCTTGAAACAGCAGTCTGGAGACAGGACAAGTGGAGACTGTTAGCTTGCACTGTAAAAACATAGGCAGTGGATGCAGGCAGAGAGGCTCTGTGCCTGTGCACATGCGCTAGGAACCACACTACATACACATACGTATATAAAAACAGTAATAAAAGATGTGATAGCAGGCAGTCAGAATGAACCATGAAAACCAGCTCTTCTTGAAGCCAAGGCAGGCTCTACCTTTGTTATAGTGTATCTTAAAATCAGAGAGATGAGCAGCAAAATCACTTCTGCCATTCATTCTGCTTTCACTGGCATGGTAGGATTGAATGTCTGTTTTGGTCTCAGTGGCAAAAAAGAAAGTGGTTACATTCTGAATACTTTCCAGTTTTACTGCCTACTGCTACTACTACAGTTTTACCCAGCAAAGCCTTATTTGTTAATCAAAATTTTTAGTAACTTTCACACTGTTATTATTAAGTAGGTCAAAATCATAAAAGCTCCTTCCTTCTTTCTCTCTTCTCTTCTCTTCTCTTCTCTTCTCTTCTCTTCTCTTCTCTTCTCTTCTCTTCTCTTCTCTTCTCTTCTCTTCTCTTCTCTTCTCTTCTCTTCTCTTCTCTTCTCTTCTCTTCTCTTCTCTTCTCTTCTCCTCTCCTCTCCTCTTTCTGCAATATCACTACCCAAAAGCTAATCACTAGCCCCTTCTCCCGTCATTCTTCACAGTCATCAGTTTTGTTTTATCTCCTCCTTTGCACAATTATTCTGTAAGAGCAAACAACTATGAGTGACTCTGTTTCCTCAGATTAATCAGTCTCGGAAACTTGTTTTTCCTCACTCAGAGTACCAGCTCATACTGTACACTGTGTTATGGAAGCGACACTGATACTGAGATTCAGCTGTGCAGCTATGCCCTTATGTGAACTGGAAAGGAATCTCAGAGCAAAAGGATGCCACGGGGCAGGGAAGGTTCAAAGTCACATGGACATTTCTGAAATAAAATGGTGTTTGCTTCATGACCTTGCCACTCGTTCCTGCTCTATGTCCCTAGCTGCAGTCCCAAAACACCACACAAAAAATTATGAATTGGGAAGCATTTAACTTTGTCCCATGGCATAATTCTTCTCCCATTTCACAGAGGTTTGTTCTTGTAAATTGCATAAAAACCCCTATGCAAAAAAAGAGGTGCTTTCTTCTTTTTGGAGGGAGTGTGTATGTTTGCTTTTTTTACCCGATGAAGTTTAGGAGGGAACTCCTGGGTAATTGCTAGCTGTTCACAGGGTTCCTTTCTCATCTGCTCTGTGCTTCCTTCTGCCCATCCCCACCAGGGCAATTGCAGGCTGCTTGGATCCTCTAGCTCCTGTGGCACACACCAACACCTCTGACTCTGGTAATTGCAGCCGATCTGAAAGATATGCACAGGGCACAACCACAAAAGGTCAGATTTTGAAAGTCATTACACTCAATTGCCTTTCACTTGCAGCCAGTGCCTGAACCTGCTGGAAGGCTGTTTGCTCCTTTTCACCCAGGGAGTTAGCCACTTCCTAGCATGAACTGCAGGAGACCTCAGACATGTTATGTCTGTACCTGCACACCGAGTCAGGTACATTGTGACACAGAAAGATTAAAAGCTCAGCTATCCCTAGGGCCTGGGTTCATCTGCATAACTGCCCTCAGCTGATCCCAAGCTGCAGCTGAACGCAGGAGCTTTAGGGAGACACCTCCCCTCCACACTTCCTGCCCACAGGAAGTGGTTCCTATGCCTCCCCAGCTACCTCTGACAGCCAGAGCCCATGTGCTGTGCTACAGTGCAGAAAACTACCCACCTGTAGCTTAGTGTTCTCCAGGGATACTTAGCAAGAAGAAATCAAACAGCTGCTCTGACAAGACCAGCTCTGGGAGAGGGATGCCTGTTTAGAAACATTCAGAAGCTTGCTTTTTCTTGAGTGGAGGAAAACCCCCAAACTTTTATTTGTTTAGACAATCACCTTCTCACTTTTGTTCTGGTAGTCTTAACTATTCCCCTGCTTTTCAAACAAAGCATTTTGAGTCACAGGGAATACACCCTCTTTCAGTCTCCCTGTTTTGGGCCAGCCTGACAGATGGCATGCATTAAAGATCCAGTGATTTCAGGGAATATGGGGTGGTCTGGGACTTCTCCCATATTGGGCATTTTGAAACCCAAGAGCCACAGAATAAAAGTGCCAACATGTACTGCCAGTGCTCCCTGGCATCTTTCATTCTTTACTTGGAGTCTCAGTGTCAGCTTGTGCCAATGACAGATACCAAACAATGGCCACTGACTTCTGCTCTAACTTCCTTAAACCCATAATCTTTGCATGGTGTTTGAATAGCCCTGCTATCACTTAATTAACAGCCTGGGACAATTCTTACTTAAGCTGTAATTTTGCCCTCCTTTCAGTTCTTGATTTGAAGTAACAGAGCCCAGGTGGCAGCAGGACAGAAGTCTCCCTGGCTTCATAACAAACAGCAAGATGAATCAGTGAAGCCTGTTTTGACTTGCTAATCTGCCTAGTGGTTGAGCTACTCTGTGAATCCTGTGATGACTAATACAGGCTAAACACATTGTCTAGCAGAGAATGCTTGAGGAGGAAGGACACTATTATGTTTCAATGTTTCAATGGAAAAGGTAAGAACTGATGTTACCTGGGGCCATAGCCCCTTGCTCAAATGCTGTCAAAACACGTTCGAAATAACAGAGTCCTTGGATCTTTACCATTGTGTTCATTCAATGTTGGACAGTAAAATTGAAACTCTTCTCTTTTTCTTTCCCTTTCTCCTCATGAGACACTAACAGAATATTTTCCTTTTCATGCTCTGATTTGCAGGTTTACTCACTGGTGTGAACCTCCTGCTGTGCCTAGAGCCATTAGCAACACACATACCGCACCCCACTCTCTATTTATATTTTAAGAAAATCTGGTTTTTTTAAACATTTTACTATAATGAAACAACATACATGATGATGATATTTCCCTCTGGGCTGGACTTTTTCCTAGTCCACTTAAACAATCTGTGAGGAGTTGCTGAGCCACCTAGCCTGAGGACCCAGACTTCAGATCTTCATCAGAAAAAGACACCCAGTTTTGCCTTGAGGTAGAGATCTTCAAGGTGTTCTGGCTTCCAGAGAGGAAAGGATAGAATTAGTGCACGAATCAATCCTAACTTCACTTACTGTTGATGCAGCCTAAGAAAATCCAAATCGTCTGTCTTCATTATGATTCTCAATCACTTCCAGCTCCACAGAACTTCTTGGAAGTTTCTTTTTCCTAAAAAAATTGTTCCAGCTGTAAAGGTCTTTCTAACATACATCAAGAATGGAAATTACATTCTTATTGCATCATGCACTGTAAGTAGTTAATTCCTTAAATAGTCAAAGAGTTTCTTTAATGCAATTTGGAGAATGGTCTACTTTTGAAAAAACCTGATCCAAGACATCGCCAAAAAGTGCTGAATTGCGAATGTTCTCAAGAACAAAAAGACAGTCAGAAAACTTACATACAAGCACGTAAATGTTGATCTTTGTGCCAGTGTGCATACATTAAATCAGTGGTTTGTGCAAAAGAAATGTACAAAGGCACATACACATTCAGGTTCCACCATGCCATTTATTTTGCTTCTGTTCTGTAGTGAAGCAGCTAGGGAACTATTTGGGGTTTACTCTCTGTGCACAATACTGTTGCAAGGGGCTGATAAGTGTAGCTGTTTGTGAAGGAAGATTAGCTGACAAAAACTGAAAGTATATTCTGGGCTTTCCCCAGAGAGGTAGCCTCTACCTTTGTTTTTTCATTTACTTCCTTTTTCTCAATCCAAATAAAATAACTTTCAGATGAAGGGCCTTACCCATTGGCTTGCTATGATTTCTGGGCGTGGGAGGATGCGTTGGTGTTTTGTGAGTTTTGGTTCCTTCCATGTGCTTCAGTGGTTTTGATTGCTGTGCTCTGATTTTGGCCCCACACACCTGAGATGATGTTACCTTGGCAGGGCAGCATTCCTGTGGCAAGGATAACAGGGGCTCTGCAGTCAGCTGTTAACCTGGCCCCCCTCTGGCCAGATCGGATCAAATCTGCCTCCTGTGAATGGAAACGTGGAACTGCTGAACTGATTGAAGCACAGCTGCTGTCTTAATCCTTCCTTCAAATAGGAAAAACAGAGCGGTGATAGATCTGAAGTACGCAGCTTGGACATCATCCTGACCATGTTTGCATCTCATCCAAATTTTGTTGTGCTTTTTATATGTTTTACGTCTGATGAATAATGTGGAGATAGGTTACAGAGCACAAATATCCTCACTGAGATCAGCTGAGGCATGGAACAACAGACCCTGTCCAATCCTTGAACCCAGTGGTTCTTGTGCCCTTGGGGATGAATAGTTCACTTGTGGGTGGGTTTGCAGAACTGGAAGCCACCCTTCCTTCCAAGCAAGGAATCCCTGCACAGCCTGTCTGCACTTCCCTCTAAGACCTGCCCAGATCTCCTCTCGCTGCTGTCTGCAGAGAATGTATACATAGTACAAAGCCAAACTGGTAATTTCTGATGCTGGTTAGAGCTGCAGAAAACACAGGACTTTTACAGATTGCCCGAGTGCATGTAGTGCAAGTGGAGGCCAAGTCCATGCTTTGGCTTTCCCTTCCCGAAAGCAGGGCAAGACAATCCCCTATCTTGGTTCAGGTGGGCAGGTGTTCATGGTTTCAACAGGATTCACGGCCTGAGGTAATCCAGGTAAAGCAGCTAATCCAGGCAAACCTTGGGTTGCAGGAAGCATTTTCAACCTCTTAATGTCACAACAAATCCCAGTCAAAGTGAGGTGTGCCATGTCACCTGCACAGGTGGAAAGTCCAAATGGTGTGAGAGCATCAAACTTGGAAAGGTAGTCCATATTCAGAGCAGGGCTTGTGAGTAACATCTCTGAGGAGGGTAATAGGGTCATCTGGAGTTCTCTGGCCATTGCCAAGTGTCCCATGGGGTCTGACACCCGCTGTCATGTTTGGCCAAGCTATGATTTAGTCAATGCAAATCAGTATTGTCCCATCAATCCAGTGGAGATAAATGACCTGAGTCAGCAGGATGCTCAGGTTTGGAGGCAAGGATCTTGTGTTTTCCCTGTAAACTAAAGGTTTGCCCAGTAATGGACCAACTCCCAGAAGAGAGGTGAGCAAGCCAAACCTGAACCTTAAGGCCCTTTTCATGTTTCAGCCTTTGCTCCATTGCTTCTCCAGTCGATACACTGCACACACCGCTGCACAAAGTGAATGTATGTCACATGAAGCGTTCCAGCATGGAGGTTTCTTTGAAAAAGGCAGATCAAAGCATCACACAGCAATTCAGGGAGATCTCCCTAGCACAGCTGTACTGCTCCTCCTCTCCTTGATATCTGAGCATAAACAGTTTCCAGTGTGACCCTGGTGGTATCCTATTCCCAGGAGCACTGCAACCTAGTGTCACACAAACACTTTTTGTTTAGTCTGTGCTGAACTAGAGCTGGACTGCACACAGACATTCCCCGCTGCAGGAGATTTCCTGCTCTGTCAGATGCCCTTGTTCCCCGGAGACTTGCTAACAACTGCCCTTGGTTGTGCTGTCAGAGCGGATCTGGCTTTTCCAGAGCCCTGTCCACTTTCAGACATCACTTGATGAGTTTCATACCATGCTTAAAGTAGTGACACAACAAAGGGGTGTCAGGAGCCAGGCCCATGTCAGGCCTGTGTTCACTGAGCAGCAGTCAGAATAATGTCTTTAATTGTTGCTGTTTACTTGCTTTTTCCCCTTTAAAAATTTTAGGAGCAGATGAATGATCTGGGTGGACTTCCAGACATGTCCATGGTGTGTCCCTTGGGCTCTTACAAGTGCTCTTCTAAGTGCCACAGGAAACACAGGAAGTAAAATGTGCTTTTGAAACTATCCAAGAGAAAAGAGGAAACACTCCAACGTGGTTCACAAATCTTCAGAGCCCCTTCCGCAGCTGGGTCTGCTGTTTCTAGGAAAATTAGGTTTGCTGGCCTCCTCGGGTGACTTGTAATCGCTGCCCTGTTACAGCTGCCTGTGGCAGTAGCCACATCCAAAAATTAATTTCCCATCCCAGCAGAGAGGACCTCAGTGTTGAGACCTGGCTTGATCTAGGCTGGATGGGAATCACTGATCTGGAGATGACAGGCGAATTTTCAGTTCTCTGAGCTATGGGTTCCCTTCCAGTCCCATAATCACCCAGCTGTGAGCTGCCTCCTTAGAGTACAGTCCCGTGGGAGTGAGAGGCCTGTGATCTTGAAGCCCTTTGCACTTGCCTTCCTGCATCATTGATTTCAGCAATCAGCCAGCTGCAGATGTGATGGGGAAGAAAACCCCAAACCTTTTCCTTCCGTTACATTTGGACTTATTTCTGAATTTTTTAATAGTTTGAATTCAAGAGGATCACTAAGTTACTTGCACATTAATGCAGATCTCATAAACTCTATTGTCTTTTATAGGTTTCAAAATCTGAAATCTTTAGTGTTATAAGACAAAAAAAACCAACTTGCAACTAAGGTCTGAGGGCCAGAGTGTCCTCTGTTTGTTTAAACTGTTCAGGCTTGCTAGTTGGCAAGATGAATTGAACCCACAAGTTGCATTCCTGATACTTTCACAAACACTTGCTGTATTCGGTGGGTCACTGTCATTATCCATCATCCCAAACTTCAAAATTAAAAGCACATGATCCTAGAAGCAGAAGCTTTCGAGGATAATTGGGTGGAAAAAGATTGCAAACAAACCCCTGGGTGCTGAACTACTTTTCTCTGCTGGTGGAAGGTACCTGCTCTAGCTGCAAGCATCTGAGTGAAATGCATCCATGTCCCTGGGTATTAGTGGTTGGTAGAGGAAGCAGACAGGACACCTCCCTGTTGTGATCGCTGTGCAGAAAGCCTTTGGAGAAGCAGGAAAGCAGTAACAAAGCAACTAAAAGAAGCAGCCAAGTGAGAAAAGTCGTTAGGGAGAAAACACGAGAAGCAAAGCAGTGACTGGAAAACTGCAGCCAGCACAACATCCTAGGCAAGGCTAGTAAGTCTGTTGCAAATGTTGGCTTTCAGCAACAAAATGAAAGACGTGTTTATTGGCACATTTAAATAAAAGGGCGCTCATGGTAATGGCAGCTGGCTTAGTAGAGCAATTTATGGGAACAATGTTGAGGCTGCTGTTAGCTGTTTTGCTGAACAGAGAACAGCAAAACTCTGCACAGAGATAGCTGTTTCTCCTAATGAGGTCTCACCCACAGCAGTGTAGCCAGTTTGGAGATGACTGTTTGGTCCTTTCCTGTGATACATATTAATTTTGTGGCTAAAATGTGGACTTCCTTCTCTCTGCTGGGCCAGCAGCTGCAACAAGCAATAACACATGTAACATGCCTTAGCAGCTATAAGTGTGAAGGAACCCTCAAAATAAATCAAGGACCAAAAATTCTCTCAGTCACACCTCTGCTCTCTTCAGCTTAACATAATTTGGCATAAAATATTTCAAAGACTGTGTAAGGTAACCTGCTTATATAAGCAAAGTTTAGAAGGGGGAGGATCTGGAGTTTCCCTGAATTTGCATGCAACAGACAAAAGAGGAAGTGAGTCATGCCAAAAACCTGTTGATTAAAATGGTTCAGGGGGGAAAGATTAATTTTTTTATTTTATTTTTCAGCACTGATGATGAAAATTGTTGTCTACTGTTTACAGGGTCTGGATTTATACAGCTAAAGCTGTTCTGAAAGTGACACACAAAATACAGCACTATCTCTGGCAAAAGGCAAGCTGTGTGGAAGTTTTTGAGGCTTTTTTCACAGAGGTGGAATCCACCTGAAACTGACCTGCCTGAAGTGGGTCTAACCAATTGTAAAGTCATTTCCCTTGACAGACCTTGGTCTTTGGCTGACCCCTGCATTGCAGGAGGATACCCTGATGCCTTGCAGGGACAGGGAAAAGGTGTGCTCTGTGAGAAATGTGTGCAGGGAAGTCAGAGGAAGGATGGCTGCTTTGCTGTGAGTAGGCATGGCCACCAGGGATGTGTCAGGTAGGCAAAGGGGCCATTTGGAGCAAGTGTGCCCAGAGACCAAACCGGGTAGGTGCATGTGCCCCCACCACGTGTATCCATGCTTGCTGGCCACCTCCTCAAGGACACAGCCACGGGACAAGGCTTTCAGCTGTATTTGTTCTTTTGGTTCCCTACAACACTTTGCTTACAGGCAAGAAAGAGCAACAAGGACGTGTACCACATCTCTGCCTGAGAGAGTGAAAGCAGCCGTGCTGCATAAATGCTTGAGCTGAATAAATGCTGGAGAGACAGAGGACTTCTCTCTCCAGGCAGACTTGGGGGCTCTGGCTGTGTGCTGCAGAGAACCTCTGGGGTCAGACTGGCATGGTTTTGCCTGTGTCTTATTTGCTCTCCTGTTCTGGTAGCCACTAAACTTCTGATAGGGATAACTGTTGTGCTCTGAAGACTTTCCACCTCTGTTGCACACAACAGAGTCTGGACTGGTGTCCTCAGAGGGAAAATTAAAATATGTGGGCTGGTCCATGCCCTGTGGCAGAGAGGGTATCCCTCCTTACTGATGATGAGGAGACCTGTGTGCTCTGAGATGCTGCATCTCCTCTTCCACCTCTGTCACCTGAAATCTGTCCTCTTTATTGCCTTGGTCCCAGGAGCATCACTGGGGCACAAGGCAGAGGTGTCAGGGAGTGCTGTCTGCCCAGTGGCAATACAAAGGGACTCAGGGGACCTGGCATTGCTTCTACTACAACTTTCCCCTTTTTCCTTCTTCCCAGGTTAGCAATTTCAGCCTTCCACCCTACCCAGACTCTGCTCCCTGTTGTGTCCATCCAGGAAGTGATGCATACAGAAGAGAAATGATAGGAAAGAAGCCAGGGAGCTCCAGAAAGCACAGAAATATGTGCATTAAATAGTCAGAGTAATCCTGAAGGGTCATTAACCATTTTCTCCCAAGCCTTCTTGTTCTTTCAACTTCCCTCCTCAACGGGATAAATCAGGTGGGTTTTGCTTGTATTTATGAAGAAAAAGCCTGACCTTTCCCTCTCAACCCAGTTTTCAAGCACAACATAATAAAAAGAAAAATCTCTTGTGCTTACCCTGGGACTCATGTTTGTGAAAGGAGGTGTGTGTGGGAAGCAAGCAAAGCACATAAATACAAAAAGAGAAAGCGAAGGACACAGGGAACTGTGTCTTGGTTCACTCACAGCCCCTTTCTTTTTTTTTTTTCTGTCCCTTACAATTTCAAAAATCTCTTCACAATAACAAATTGGGGCTCAGTCAAGAAAGGGGGCCTTGTACAAACCAGTAAAGAATTTTAGAAATACGAGGTCTTTCCTGTCAACAAAATAATTCACATTTATTGGGCTAGCAAAATTTCAAACTTTTGGCCTTATAATCTCAAACTTTTGGCCTTGTACTGCATGCCTTATAAATAAGAAGTTAAAATCTGGCACATAACAATACTGAGAAAAACCATATAGGTAGAAAAATCAGAAATATTACAGGCAGAAACATTTGCTTGCCTGAGTTATTGTCAATAATCTGGGTTATTGGCTTCTAAATATTTAGCCCTATTTAGAGTGGTTGCTATAAAACACGTGTGCCTTAAAAGATGAGAGGACATTACCTACCCCAAAGATTTTCTGCTGAAATCAGAAACCTGGTGCAAGCTAACCTCTGACCAAATAAGTCTGGAAAATGGCACTGTTGCTAAGCTTGTAAGCCTCTCTGTCTTTTTGTCACTATTTCTGTTTCCGCTGAGTCATGCCCACAACTCACATGAAGCATTTACCTGCTTGTGAATCACAGCAATAAAAATATATAACCAAGAAGAAGAATTACCGGCAGAGCACGTCCACCAGGTTTGTCATGGAAAATTGTCTGTTCTTCTAAGGGCAACCTAGCAGAGGCCTTTAAAACCCCTGTAGATACACCAGAACTTTTTGAACCCTCTGCAAGAAACCCCTGTTCACTTGGCCATGCACAGTGCACAGTGGGCTGAGGGGATGGGGTTGGCAGCAGACAGACACAACCAGTGGCATCACAACCAGTGGCTCACTGCTTGCTGGCTCTCACCCCCAACATGCTATCCTTCTGGGGCTTCGTTTTCAAAACACCAGCCGCAGTCCCTCTACAGCCCAAACACGTATCTGGCAGACTGTGTCATGTAAAACATTGTGGGGATGTGGCCTTGCTCCTGTGTGTTTGTGAAACTGCTACTTTGCTGTTCGGCACTGGCAAAAGCTGCCTAACAACCACCCCGTGGAGGTTCAACCTGCAGGGATTTTCACACATGGGAACAAATCTAAGTTTCTAACTTCCTAATTTCCTGCCCTGAGGTGGTGTCTACATTCCACATCAGGGTTACTTAAGCAAGCCTCCTTGTGTGTTTGAAAATCAGATAGTTTAGTTTAATAAGATTTGCCATTTTATGTATATAGAATTGATGACCAACTATTATTGCCTATTTCCCACCCCCACTCCCCCTCTTTGGGTGTTTTTCAGCAAAACATGGACAACTTAGTACCCCACAAGCAACCTCTCTGGCAGACGATGGTGTTAGAAACAATTTTTCAGCAGTCGTCTGTCAGATAAGTCCCATGCCTCGCTTTGAAAAGCGGATGCACACAGCTGAGGCACCCTAGGAATTCAGTACCTGGAAATGGTGAATATCACTGATGTGCCCAGTACACATGGCAAATCTGGAGTGGCAGGACCCAGGGCTGTGCTTCTTGGTGTGAAGTGTGAAGTCCCCAGGTTGGTGGCAGCCTCAGGAGTGGACCAGGTGAAGTAGAGGATGCTGCAGAGCTGTGAATACACATCTGTGTAAATAACCCCATATAACTCCTTGCTGCCACCATCAAGCCAGGATGATAATTTCACCATGCTCCCAAGGGATCAGTTCCATTCTCATCCTGGACTTGTCAGGTCAATGTCAGGTGGGTTTGAGCGGGCTGGGAAAGATCATCCCTCCTCTCTCCTCCTGAAAGCTTTGACTTTCAGGGACACTGTCAAGGAGAAAGTGATTGAACTTTCCCTCTGGAGATCTGCCCATTCACCTCACACATGCTACCCCAAAACAGGCAGCAAACAGCAGAGCTGATCCAGAGGGAAGGCACTTGCTTGCTCTTCTTCAGCAACTCAGCTTTGCATTTTTCTTTACACAATTCTGAACGCACATTCGCTGGAGTCCTTGTTGAAATCATCATTTGCCAGTGGAATACAGACATGTCCTTTTTGTCTTAAAATTATGGGCTGGGAGAGGTTCATCTTTTCATGCACATTAATTGATTGTATGCCAGCCCACTCCTAAAAACACTGCTGGTAGCAGACGGGGAAGAGGGGTAAGTGGTCTCCCATGTTGCTTTTCTCCAGCATCACTAAACATGAGAGGACAAACAAGGGGTCTCAAGTTCAACATAGTTAACACTGTGAGATTGCCAGGCATGCAACTGCTGCACGCTCTGATGTCACATCAGCAAACATTGCTATTTCAGATCAGCTGGGCAAGCATTTTTATTTTAGCTGCTTCTTTAAGATAAGTTTTAAGCATTCTCATATGTATTGTGTTCATACAGAAAGCAGCTCTGAAAAGGGTTGGTACTCTGTAGAAGCAGCTAAAAGTTGGTGTTTCTGTGAAATGCCATGGAAGAGTAAAAGGGTAGACCTTGAGCTGTTTATCAAAAACAAAAGCCTCATTAAAAAAAAAAAGCCTGATTGTTCTCCTAAACTTTAGCTATCCCTTTTACACCTCTTATGTACATGACATTAGTGTATTTTTAAAAGTAATTGAACAATGAGACTAAAAAAAGCTCTGCAAGTAATTGTTTTCTGAACACACCCATAAGGTGTGTTCAGAATAAGGATTCTCCCAATAACCTTATTTACAGTGAGCTGTCAGTAAGCAGCCTGTCCCTGAATCTAAACCTCACCTTACTACTGACATCCGAGGAGGAGGACACAATGCTGTTGTTCAAAGGTTTTAGAAATGACAAATATTATTGAGCTGTTTTCCTTCCTCTGTCTCTCCCTCACTCCATTGACCTAAACTTTCAGGAACCTGTTCAGTGAAAATGACCAAAAATCTTAAACACTGCTGACAGAGGAACTTCTCCCAGTTCCCCTTACTGCCACAGTACATATCAAAGAGCTGAAAAATATCCTCAGTGACTAATCAAAGAATTGACAGAAGTAATCACAGCTAGACTATCACGCTGGGATGGGTGCTTCCAGCTCAAACCTCCACTAAAATAAGACAGCAGCTTTTCCTCTTTTCTCTTTTCTTTTTTCTTTTTTTATTTTTTCTTTTCTTATTCCTCCATATTTCCCAAGCACTCTGAATCAAAGACAGGCTTGACGTCTCTGCAGAAATTCATCTTCTGTTTTGTTTCAAGCTTCTGGTTTTCAAGCTACAGTAACACAAAGTGTTTCCACAATAGGATCACATACTCTGGTACTTATTTTTCCAAATGGTAGCTGCTGAGACATACTGTGTTCCTGGCATTACTTCATGTGTGAAGTCAACACTGAAGTTCCTGTTGGCCAATGTTTCTGTCTTCAGCTGCAGTTTTAGTTCATCAATATCACAGCACTGAGTAGGGAGCCCAGCAACAGGATTCTGTCATTTGTTCAAAGGCACTTGGGGGGTTAAATGATGTTTCCATTAAAAGTATTTGAGCAAAGACAAGTCCAGGCCACGAGGTAAACTCTTGGTGCCATTGTGCTAGCAAAGAAGCAGGGTGTGAGAGGAGGCACAGGCATGTAGGGAGCACTGTACCTCCTTTCCTAGGATATGTTTTATGAGAGCAAGCCATACTCATACATAAATACCTTTTGGTATCTCGTTTGGGAAAGAAGGACAACACCTCAGAACTGACTGATGGAAGCAGCATCAAACCTCCATCTGACTTTTCAGAGTCTGGCACATTTTGCCTCTCTCCTATAATGTACGGAGTCTAAATGACCCCAAGCCCTGACTTCTCCCAGTCTGATCACCAGCTGAGCATGTGTTTGAAGGCTGTGCTTCACGGCAGTAAGGGAGCAGGCCAGGGGTCTTCTTACTGGCATGGAAATAGCTCTGTAAGTGATGAAATGCCAGTGCTCACCTGACACTCTTCCAGTGTGGTAGTTATTGCACAGCCCTGACACGATGCCTGCCAGGGTGCTGATGTTTTGGGATTACTTGGAAAAAGACACTTCAGCTATAGTACAAAGTTTCTATAGAGAAATGCTTCAAAACACCTGCCAGTAGGGACGTGGGATGAAGAGCTGTCCTGGTTTGGACACCACCTGGTTTGCTACCCCAGGACAGTAGCCTACAAGGTAAACACATTGTAATAATCTTGGTAGCTTTGCTGGAAAAACCACTGACGTCTGCTTAAAGTAAGGGACAAAAGTACAATATTTGTGCAGCAGGAAAGGTGGAGAAAGAGTGAAACAGAGACAGCCAGGAAAACTCCCTTACTCGGACAAGAGTTTCAGTGTAACTATTATTTCTTATTTCTTTTTTTTTCTCTCTCCCTCCCTCTGACATATGATCTTCCTGCTTCAGCAGAATACTACTGACTCACCTCAGCTGCTGCCTTTGAGATGATTTTAATCACGAGCCCTTTAGCTGGCAGCCTGCCAAAACTGTTCTGTGACTTTCATCCTTTTGCAGACCGCAAAGGCCCCACCAGCACAAAGCACAAGCTGGAGCAGCCCTATGGTCACTCAAACTTGCACTGGTGAAGGGATCCCACTGAAATACCACTGCACAGCTGGAGCACACAGCACTATCTGGCCCCCGGACACAAGCAGGAGGATGGTCAGAGAGCAGTGGCAGACAACACATAATGATATCCCTGGAGCCACTGAGAATGCTGAAACACCAGCACATTTCTGCCTTGCTGCTTAAGATCACCTCCACACACTTCCTTCCTACACCACACTGCTCTTAAGCCTCCAGTACCACATAAAACCACAAAAGGTAAAGTCTAACCAAAATGAAAAAAAAATCTGCAAAAAACATGTGAACCTCAGTGTTTCCCAGTACATGTTGAGAAATATTTGCCAGACAAAAGAACTAAACTAAAGCACGGTGAGGCCTCAAATGGTTTAGGCAGCATTCTTAATCAAGCAATTTTACTGACATCCCTGCTCAAGCCTCTGAACCTGGGTCTGCCACACTTTTTCGTAAGAGCTGCCTGTACAAGCTCAGGATGCTGTGCTTGTGCAAGTAAGAAGTTTCTGTCCTGGCACAGGATGGAATGTGAGCCTGCAAGTTGCTTGAGGCAGGGAGCCCTCCAATAAGCAGACTCGAGGGAAACAGCTGGCAAGCTCCCAGGAGATTCAGAGCTGAAGGCACTGAGATATCATGCTTTCACATGGAAGGTTGCTCATGTTGCTGCTTCTCAAATGGTTGGTGTATTGGTAAGGATGGGAAAAAATGTATGGAGAAGGATGCATGGATGTTGTCCCCAGAAGAAATGCTGTTGTACAGGCCAGATACACAATGGCTTCAGACCTTGCTGGAAAGGGGTTGCAGGGATGGGCACAGGAGGCTGCTAAAAGCCAATCTGCACCCACCTTTGCCATAGCCAGCTGCAGCCCTGCAAACAGGCAAAACACCCTCTGCATCCACCTGCTTTTCTCCCTTACCCTCCTACTTCTCTGCCTCCACGTCACTGCAGTGACATGAGCTTCCCATGTGTGGATAAGTCAGCCGGCCAAATTTGCTCTTGCACAGGGCACAAACCCAAGAGACACTAAAAATTTTTGCTGACATCCAGGGTCAGGTATGAAAGCACTGATGTGTCCTACAGCTGAGTGCTATGTGCCTTCAAAGCATGGCATGGATGTTTCCTGCTGCTTAGCCTCCTGCAGTCCAATAACCAGGGGAAATCATCTAAGCACTAGTGGTCTCCCAGAAGAGTTGAAATTAAGTCAGCCTGGGATCTCTACGCTACTCTGGGCTGTTTCAGATGGGTGATGCTGCTTGAGCTGTGCCACCAGTAACAGTCCTGATCTCTTGATACTGAGAGATTCTGCTGACCTCCAGTCTTCCTCATCCAACAGATACATCAGGGCCCGCCTGGAAATTTGTGCAACATCACGGCTAACGCAGAGATCAAAAAGGATTAACTTTTGATGCTTTTCTTGGAGAGACCTTCAAGCTGTCAGGAGCAAAACAGAGTATTTCTTAAGCTGCAGACACACCAAGAGCTGAAGACGGGTGACAGCACCTTCCCTAAGTCTGCCAGGCTGCATCATCCCACACCCATGTTACTGAGACCTGCATTGAATCATTCCAGGGAGGTGTCAAGCCAGTACAGAGCTGTCCAGAGGTGTGTGCAAAATTCTGGTGCTGAGAAAAAAACAGAGTGAGGAGGAAGAGATGTTGTCAAAGTGCAGCAATTCCTTTTTCCATTAAGTCAACTAGACTGAGTCAAGTAAATCCTTTTCCAGGTGGGTCTTTCCTGTACTGTGCCAAAAAGTAATTGCTCATCCACTGAGTTGCATCATCTAAGCAAAGGGTATCCAGGAAGGGTGCTAGTGAAGTAGTGGAAAAAGGCATCTCTACCAGGAGTTGTAGGCAAACTCATTATCCATGATGAGAAGTTAATCACCTGTAGAAAAGAAGAAATAGGATTTGCACATATTTTCAGACTGTTTTAAAATGTTTCACCTGCTTCAAAGGATGCTGAATTTCCTGTTTTCAACACTCTGCTGTGTGCTGACTTTTGCAGCTCTCTGTATGTGGACTTGCCATCATCTGTTTTTGTATTAAAGAAGATTTTTTTTTCTCACAACCAAATAAGATGCTGAAAGCCCCCACTGTGGGAAAAATAAAGAGGAAAGCAGTGTTTTGCCAGATTTCCTATTTCATGACATGTTGGAGCAATACTTACAGAGAGACAGCCCAGCCATAAAAAACCCCAAACACCTACTTTTTCACATTTCTTCCCATCTTTTGACCCTCACATGTGGGTGAACAAGGGTCAGAGAACTAGTGGAAGGAGGAGCAGACGCTTATACAAGTATAATGCCAGCATTATGGCTCCAGAGAGAGTATCCACTCAAAGGAAATACACACGAGTTTCAGGGTCCCTGTTCATCTCCCCACAGCACTGCTGCTGGGTCTGCAGCCAGTTGGAAAACTGAGATGGTGGCATCCATCAGGGAGAGGGACAGAGCAAAATCAACAGAAGTTGATCAGTCCCCTGAGCCATCCAGGACTGTTGCAGAGGCTGGGCCTTGTCTGTGAGGTATGTTTGGGGCCAGACACCCCCCAGGAGCCTGGTACTTCCAAGCACAAATGCTGGTACAAATATCAGTTGTATGAATTACAGCCTAAGCACTGCTCTTGCAGCCCCCCAGTCTGGCTTCCCAAAACAAAAAGCAGAATCAGGTTGAGGAGAAAAAGAAGGCGACATTAAGGGGAGTGGGTGGATGAGGGGGTTCTGTAAGGTAAGAGGTAAGAAAGGTGGAAAGAGGTATGGAATGCAAGAAGAGCACAGGGAGCAGTGATCCACAGCTGTGTCCTAATTTGTATGGAGACCAGCAGATGGAAGGTAAGGGTTTGTGTGCATGCATTTAGCTGAGGGAAACATGAGATAATGTGTTATTAGCTTGGCCTGTAATAAAAGGACATTACACAGTCTTGTTCTTGTCACAGGCAGAGTGTGTTCTCTGACATTCACAGCAATCTGGCTTATAGTGACAGATTTCATGCAAATGTTGGTAATTAACATCTTTCATTCCTATGCTCAATGTCAGAAACAGCAAGAGGTCTTAATCAGCTGTTGATGACTTGCACAGGATCTAGGTTAATAATACTCAGGCTCCTGGTATGGCTTTTCTTATTAAAAATAGTATTACTTTAGTGAGGAAAATACCATTTAAAAGAGAGCTGGAAGTTTCTAAGTATGGTCCCGGTGATACAGCCATGAAGAAACAGATATATGATGCCTTCAAACAGCATCACAAAAAAATTTAGCATGGAAATATTGTAGTGGAAGAGCAATTTAGCAGAATCAGGTATGCTATTGTTTGCCCAGAAGTGAAAAAAATAAATCAAAAAGAACTGAGGGCTAGAGAGGCAGAGGAGAAAATAAATATTTCTCCAGAGTAAAACAAGTTTATTCTTGATGCTCATACAGTGAAGTCTATCCAGCTGGGTAAAAAAACAGAGATTATTGCACAAGGAAGAGGAGTCTCAAGAAAAGCCTGTAGGAAATCCCAGAGTGGTCTGAGTAGGAGGTCCAAAGTAGCCTTACAAGACAGTTTTACACCATAAACAGCCATTGCAGTCATCTGTCTCTCTGTCTTCTACATGTGATCCGTACACCCTTGTCCAGAGTTACCACAGCTGCAGATTTGGCTGCATTTTCACAATGGCTCCCATTTAATATTAAAGATTTCATAAAAATAGCCAATAGATGGATCAAGTTCATCTCAGGGACTGCCTTGGATCAAGTGTGGTTTTAAGTTGAGACGTGGAAGAATAGTTGAGCAAATATGTTGTCTGAGCAAATGTGGGTTTTGGAGGAAGACTTCCCATAGTCCAAGACGGGGCCTATGTGTTCTCAGGTGCAGAAGATGCTCAGACCAACATGGTGTTGGTCTGACATGACAATAACTTCACTTTGTGATGGTTTGATATCACTACAGGTGAGATAAAATTCTGCCTTGTTCAGGCTGATCTGGTCTCTTATAATTTCACCAAGAATTTACTCTTGCAAGCTTTATAACTATTAGGTATTTTAGTCTCACTTCACTTCAGAAGATATTTCTTCAGCTTTATGTAGTTTGGATTCATGATATGTATTTGCCTTAGATGAATAAGGATTTTTTCGCTTTGCATTTTGTCCTCAACTAAAAATGCCTCCCTCCTGAAACTGCAGAGGGTCATGGGCAAAGAGCAAACATGCTCATGCAAAATTCATCACAGCTGCATTGCTTCTGGTGTGCTCTCATGGTTTTGCGTGTTAACTGTAACCAGACACTTCTGTCCCTCGGTGTTAAGGCCCGACTGTAAACCCTGCCTGCCAGAAGAAGCACACACAGAAACACTGTGCCACCTGATCTGCTGGGAGTGCTTGGTTTCCAAGGCCAGTGCTAGGTAAATAATAAATAATAAATACAGGTGTGCACTTCTGCAAGGGCTGAGGATTCTTCTTCTGTCTGTGGAAGCACCTTCATGAAAGAATCACCCTGCTTTTCTGTTCCCTGCACAGGTGAACAGTGAGAGCACAAAGCAGCCTTGCAAAAGGCAGATGTCAGCAGCTCGCAAGGTGGGGAGAGAATAAAGACTCTCTCAGCTCACCATAAATGGAGGAGGAAAAAGGTACATGTAGCTAAAAAAAACTTGGCTGAAAAAAAGGCTGCAAGCCTCAGTTGTTAACACATCAAGCGTTGGTCTTTTGTGAAGACTAGAGGAACTGGCAAGCCCCAGAGTGCAGAAGGACAGCTGCCGAATTGGATATTTGTAAGGATATGATGGCAGGGTTGGTTAAATGGTTCAGTAATGATAGCAAAGTCCACAGCCACGTGATGAGAGATCCAGAAGCGCACACTAACAGCTGCCTGTCCATGACAAGTCCTCCTGCAGGACTGTTCTCACTGCTGCTTGTATGTGAGTAGCCCTCCCCTGTTGTAAAGGAGGATGCAGTCAGGGCTGTGACATGCAGCAAGATTAATCTCTCAAAGTAGGCACCATGCTGTGGGACAGAAGCTTCTGGGAGAAACAGAGGTTGTGGGAAAAGGTAACTTGCAAAGCCAAAGCTTCCTCCCTGGGAGTCTGTCCTGGTTTCAGCTGGGATAGAGTTCATTTTCTCCTTAACAGCTGCTGCAGTGCTCTTTTTTGGATTCAGAGTGAAAATTATGTTGAAAACACACTGATGTCTTGTCTGTTGCTAAGCTTATCCTAAATGAAGAACTGTTCAGTGTTTTGATCATGAAGTGATCTACAGCAGTGGATCTACTGGCAGTTGATGTGATGCACCTTTCTCAGAAGAGGAAAAGCCTTTTTTGCACACATTAGTAGTGCTGACTGTTAGACCTTTGAACTGGATTGGAAGGGAGAATGGGAAAAAAATCAGTCTTGTCAGTGATATGCAGTAGGATGGTGCACCAAAATTTGGGGGACAAAGTGCTGGTGAGATGCTTCCATCAGGTCCACAAGGTGACAGCTGCAATGAACCACACCTGAAACCCTTCTATACCAACACACACAGCATGAGGAACAAGGAAGAGGAAGCAGAAGCTTTGTCCCAGTTCCAGAGACAGGCCATCACTGGGATAAGCAAAACCTGATGGGATGAGTCCTGTGACTGCTCTGCCAGGGTGGGTAGCTGCAGACTCTTCAGCAGGAACAGGCTGGGCAGGTGAGGTGGAGGTGGTGTGGCACTGTAAGTAATGGAGGGGCTGGAATGTGTATGGATTTTGCAGTTGGCAGTGGCATAGCTGAGAGCCTCTGGGTAAGGATTAAGGGATACTTACCTAATGCAGATGTCATTGTGCGAGCCTGTTATAGGCTATGCAGCCAGGACAATGACACTGATGAACTATTCTTTGAGAAACTAAAGGACACCTCCAAATCATCTGCCCTTGTCTTTATGGGGGACTTCAACTTACTAGATGTTAACTGGAAATAGCACACAGCTGACACAATCAGGTCAGGAAGATTGCTAAAATACCTGGATTATAACCTCAAGATACAGGTACCAGATTTGTTGCTTATTAACAGAGGGGATCTCGTGAGCAAGGTGGAGATGAGTGGCCATCCAGGCCACAGCCATCATGAAGCATTGAGCTGTTGTCAGGAGGAAAAGTGCCTGCAAACCCTCAGCTCTGGACATGAGGAGAACAAACTTCAGGCTGCTCAGGGCACTAGTGAGTAAAGTCCCCTGGGAAAATGCTTTTGCTGGTGCCTGGGTCCATCAATGCTGATCACTTCTCAAACATCACTGCCTAGGGGCATAGGAGCAGGCAATTCCCAAATGTTCAAAGTCAAGCAGAAAAGGCAGAAGGCCAGCTTGCCTGAACAGGGATCTTCTTGTGAAGATATGGCAAAACCAGCAGGTGTATGGCCAGTGGAAGCAAGGTCAGGTGACATGGGAGGAATATTGAGGTCTTTTTTGATACTGTAAGAATAAAATTCATGAAACCAAAGCTCAGTTGAAGTAATAGCTAGTCAATACTCGGAGGAACAACAAAAAGAGTTTTAAAAAATATATTAATGAGAAAAGGCAATAGAGAAATTACATCAGTCCATTACAGAATGAGCATGGTCACCTCATAAACCTGGACACAGACAAGACAGTTTAATGATTTCTTTGCTTTGGTCTTCAACACCACTGACAGACTCTGGGAACTGCAGTGGCCTGAGCTAGAGGACCATGGCTGAGAGAATGATGAACTCCTAGCCAATCAAAGTCCTGCTTATCAAACCTGATTGCCTTTCATGACAAGATAAGCCACCTAGCTGATCAAGGGAAGCCAGCTGGTGTAATCTTTCTGGATTTCAGTAAAGCCTTTGATGTCTTACAGGATCCTTCTGGACAAACTGTCCAGCACATGGCTGGATAAACAAACTATTTGATGGATGAGCAACTGGCTCAGGGGTCAGGCACAAAGGGTTACAGTGAATGAGGTGACATCAGACTGGTGACCTGTCTTTCTGGGGGGTCTCCACAGGGCTCCATCCTCAACTCTGTGCTCTTCATCTTCATAAATGGCTTGAACACAGGACTGGAAGGGTTACTAAGCAAGATCACAGATACAAAACTGGGAGGAGCAGTTGACTCCCTCAAAGGCAGGAAGGTCCTGCAGAGAGACCTTGACAAATGAGAGGACTGGGCAGGCGTGAACTGTATGGAATTCAACAAGGGAAAGTGCTGGGCTCTGCACCTGGTATGGGGCAACCCTGGATGTACAGACAGACAAATGAATGACAGGCTGGAAAGCAGAAATGAGTGCAGGAAAGGGACCTGGGGGTCCTGGCTGAAGTTGAACATGAGCCAGCAGTGCCCTGGCAGCCAGGAGGGTCCCCGTGTCCTGGGGGCATCAGGCACAGCATTGCCAGCTGGGCAAGGGAGGGGATTGTCCTGCTCTGCTCTGGGCTGGGACAGCCTCACCTCGAGTGCTGGGGGCAGTTTTGGGTGCCACAACACAAAAAAGGCTTTGAGCTGTTAGAGAGTGTCCAAAGGAGGCCACGAGGAAGGTGAAGGTTCTGGAAGGGAAGCCATGTGAGGAGTGGCTGAGGTGACTTGGTCTGGAGAAGAGGAGGTGAAGGGGAGACCTCAACTGCAGTTACAGCTTCCTTGTGAGGGGAAGAGGAGGGGCAGACACTGATCTCTTCTCTCTGGTGACAGTGACAGGACCTGAGGGAATGGCCTGTAGTTACGTGATGTGAGGTTTAGATTGGAATTTTACTTTTCTTTCCAATTCTCCTCCCCAACAAGGTAGCAGGGGAGAGTGAGTGATCAGCTGTATGGTCCTTAGTTGCTGTCTAGGTTTAAAACATGGGAGAGTCCCAACTCCTTTAACAGCTCCATGCTGTTAAAACTGTAAAGCGTTTCCACCATCAACTGGCCTCTCTGGTAGACTGCCCTCCAACAATGGACATACCCCTAAGATTGCTCTGTGCCTCTTTAGCTTCTGCTGCTTCTTCTTCAGCACACACTTGCCTCCTACAACAACCACAAGACACTGAAGGTTTTCTCTGGCCGGAAAACCCAGGGCCTAATTTCTCCTGTAAACCTGGTCAGCATCCCTAGATTTCCATTAACTGATAGTGACTAATCAATCATTGCAGAAAAATCTATGTGGGAGCATGATGAAGGTTCAAAAGTTCGTGGTTTAAGTGGTGACTCATCTTGGAAAGACCTAGATTAGTTGGTGGAAATTAGACCCAAACTTTCCATTGATAGCCAGCTAAAAAAACCCCTGTGATTCTCCTCTGAACTGCAGCAATACTTAAATAGCAGGCAAGGCAGATAAGGCCTTAATCTTGAAACTTCATGTGAACAATATTAACCTTTGCCAGCTGTACATGAATCATATTAACCCTTGCTAGCTCTATGGAAAGAAGCTGCTCTCTCAACAGCAATAGGTGACAATAGGAACAACACTTACAGGAAAAAAGGGAACAGACTGACTTATACGGAAAGTATCTTGTTGAGATAAAAATGATTTTCAACAGAAGATACTAGATTTCTATCATAATGAGTAGAACACACAGTCTGAGTCTTAAAGTCACAAAGACAATGCCTCTGTTCTGGAGCTGAGTCCTCAGAGGAGCAGCAGGCAAACATAAGCACCAGCAGATGATATTTTGGGGGGCTACAAAGTAAAACCGGCAGAGAATGAGAGGGTACATGAATGGCAGGGAGACCCCAGTACAGGAGAGACCAAAGTCTCTTCCATCACAGAAGAAAGCCTACAGTGGCATGAGCATCCAGCATGCTGCAAAAGGCTCTGATGGCAATCACTGCCTGGATATCAAAGGTTAGAGGAGGCAGCTCTGGGAATAATTACTTTAGAGCAGCAGCAGTCATTGTTCAACCACAGCCTTAAAGGTGAAGATAAGGTTTAATGAAATTGCAAAGTGAATGAATCTGAATAGTTGTGCGATCCAGCTGTGGTAATAAGGAAAAGTGGAGCCTGTGCAAACATGTTACGACATTTCTGTCCCGAGCACATAATGGGTACAACATACAGTTTTGAGTCTTAAGATCATCAAGCCAATGCACCTGCAGCAAAGTCATCCCTTGTGTAAGTCCTTGTACCAAACTCACATATACACCTCCAGCCCCCCCCCCATCCACCCCTGTTCTCTGGCTATTCAGCCAACGAAGGCCAGCTACACTGACCATCACACCACTTCAAGTCATGTCACAGCATCAAAGCTTCAGGATGTTGCACATTTTCACTGAACCTTGCATCCTGTAGCATTATTTCAAACTTCTTTTCCATATTCCCCCTTACATACCAACCTCTGTCCACTTTCTACTTTATGATCCACTTTGCAGCCCGCTTCACCTTACTCTCCAGTTAATTCCTTCTAAGTGGTATCAGACAGAGCTATCACATGTTTTCTTGTAACTACAGGATAAACCATGTTGAAGCTCTTAATATATAGATAAAAATTAAGGAAAAGAGTACACTGAGCCATAAACTCAACAGGACCACAGCACAATCATCTAGAACATCAGTGGGCTGCATCACTGGTGCTGTGTACATCAGGACTAAACCCAGTATCATGAAAATATCAGAGAACTTGGGGAAAAAAAAAAGTACAATCAAACCTCACTTCATGCTGTTATGAGACAGTTGTTGTTTTCTCCTCCTTTGAACTACTTCCCGCAACACTCACTGAAGCAAGGGAATGCTGAATGCTGTTGTCCTTCTCTGGCCAAGACTCAAGAACACACCTCAGATGACAGCCTTTAGCTGAGAGAACGAATTCAAGGAATTACTATGTTTGCTCAACTAAAACCCCACACATTTTTATTGTACATAAATATACAGAGGCATCTCTGTGCTGATACAAGTCCAAGATCTGAAGATTATTTTTGAGCCGTCAAATGACATTGTTTTAAACCTGAAGTTTAAAAATACACTTTGAACGTAAGTTTATGTGTTTTAAAAACAGCTATCGTGGATTGTCCTGTTGTAAATGGCACTGAAGCATTGCCACTTCAGAGCACACAAAGCAGACCATCCACCTCTAGCAAGTACATGTAGACAAGCAAAAGACATTCAGCATGCAGCCCAAGCTGGTTTCATTGTCAGCCTCTGTTTTTGGTTTGTTTGTTTATATTGGGGGAGGGAGAGAATTCGTGTGTTTGGGAATAAATTCGGGAATTTGTATATGTGTGTGAGACAGCTAATCCAACACATAAGTGGCATTTTCTAAAGGAACATAATGAATATGTGTAAATTCTGCTTAGACAAAACAGTTGTTCTTGAATTAGACAAAGGGCAGTCATTTAAACCATTGTTACTGCTGCCTTCAAATGCATTCCTGACCATGTAAAGGCAAAATGTGCAGCATTGAGGGCAAGCACTTTCCTGAAAGGAAGCAAATAACATCTGTGGTCACAAAATTAGCAAATTAGCTACCACTCAATCAATTTTGTGAGGAACATGTTAGACGCTAGGCCCAGAGACAGAATTTCAAATTGAGACATCATCTGCAAAAGATAATTTTTTTCCTGAGGCTTTTTTTTCCCCCCCAAGGAGAGTATGTCTACAGTCCTGCGAGTTCCATGTCTTCAGAGATCAGATGGGGCATTTTCAATTTCCCCGTTGGCTTCTCATCTCAGAAGATCTAGCCCTTCTTCTATTCCAAGTTGCTGCAGATAAAAAAAGACATGTGATTTCAAAAATCACATAAGTAAATCAGTACAGAACTCACACACTGACATTATGAAACAGACACAAAACTTGCTTAAAACCGCAAAATCAAAATGAGTTAAAACTTTGGTTTACACTGAATTCAGAACATTCCAGTTCTCAGACACTGTCAAATACATTAGAACTAGCCCAAGCAGGGCAGGTCCAAGCCTGAAAGTGTGGGATGCAGCTTCCAACAGGAGTAAATTTAGTGTGCATCTCAGTAAGGTAGCTGCTGTAGTGATAGGCAACCTTGCTGCTCTGGGCAGCCCTGTTCTGCAAGACAGGTGACACTTAAAGGGAGTAAGTTGTTTCAATAAAGTGACTTGAAACTCATCCCTTGAAGTACAAAATTGGCTACAACTGCTCAGGCGTGTCCCCTGTTAGCTGTGCTACGATAGCCTTCACAAGAGACTTACACCTGCAGCCAGGCTGTTAGCTGTGTCAATGCAGCTGCAACAGCTAATTGCAAAAATAGTATTCTATTTCACCTGCACATTTTACAGGTGTTCTGCAAAAGTGAGAGCCTGCGTTTGAGCAGAGTGTGCAGGTAAGGGAAAACATCTGGGTTTGCCTCAGACACCGTCTTGCTCTGGGTTTGCTCTGTGCCAGCCACTTGGACGGCCTGATCCATGGACAGGGATACATGGGATACAACAAACCAAAAGTCAAATTACTCCTTTCACATACTAAGCTACTTCCTCCAGCCCAAAAAAACTTCTGTATTTCAGGTGTGCTTCAGTACATCAGACAACCAAACAAACATGCACCTACATATTTTCTTCAGTTTTATGCCCATTGTTAGTGAAGAAAGACCAAGGCACAGACCCTGTCCCAGCTGTGGAATGCTGCTGATGTCCCCCCATAGTGTTCTGCCCAGGATGAAGACAAGTGCAGGGATATTTTGTTTTGCATTTTGATTATGAGTGCTGGTGCTTGGATCTGGCAGCATTTATTGGTTTATAATTAAAGGAGTGACATTATAGCAGTGGTTTTCAATTTGCTTTTGTTTCCAAAGCTTCCAGGTTTTCTGATAGAGACAGAGACCTATATCTGGCAAGGGAAGCCCTTGAGCAATAGATTTCTTCCACTCATTTATCTTCTGCTGGCCTGGTAGGCCAGCAGAAAACACCAGGGCAGTGCAGAGCGGCAGAGAAACCACAACCTGACATTTACTTGCAAACGGAATTGTGAAAGTGCACTGAAAATGAAACTCTCCAAACATGCAATGTTTAACAGCAGAGAGGCAGATTGAAACGAAAATGAAAAACTCACACAGCTGAATCCTTCTCACTGAATTGAAAGTAGAAAAATCACAGAATCTCTAGGTTGGAAGAGACCTTTAAGATCAGCCCTAACACCTCAACTAAACCATGGCACCGAGTGCCACATCCAATCCCAGCTGCTCTCTCAGTTGGTTCATGCTTTTGATGGTTTCCCATGCAGGTTTCTTTACCTTTTCTTTCTGGGCTTCCTGTATAAGAGACATGGATGTACTGGAGTAAGTCCAGAAAGACGATGAAGGGCCTGAAGCATTTAATCTGTAAGGTAAGGCTGGGAAAGCAGAGACTGCATTATGGAGAAGAGCAGGCTCAGCAGGAATCTTTGCAGTGTGTACAAATACCTACAGAGGGGTGCAAAGAGGATGAAGCCTGGCTTACTCCATCAGTGTCCAATGACAGGACTGGAGGCAATGAGCACAGAGTGAAACACAGGGGATTCAGCCCAAACATCAAGAAAGACTTCACAGTGAGAGTGATTGAATGCTAATGCAGGTTGCTCAGATAGGTGGTGGAGTCTCCATCCTTGGAGATATTCAAAGGCCATCTGGATATAGTCCTTGGCATCGAGTCCAACTCCTGGCCCTGCAATGGACTATCCTCAAGAATTACACTGTGTGCCTGAAAGCATTGTCCAAATGCTTCTTAGACAATGACAATATAAAAATTAAAAAATCCAGCCAAATATACAAAAATAAATGAAGTTCCCTCTCTCTTCTGGTGTCATGCAGTGCTTTATGAGGAATAAACCACCTCTGAACTGTTCCCATACCTGTGGAAGAGGAAGGACATCTGTGAAGATCAAGGAAAATAGAAAGGGGAAGAAGGTAGTGCAAGCTACCTTAAGGAAACCAGAGTCAGCTTTCAACTTGTATTTTGTCCTCTCTCTTCTTCTGTTTTTTACAGGCAGCACTACAGCCTGAGCTGCAGGAAGACAGCCAAGATTCTCCTGCAGAGTCCCAGTAGAGAATTGGAGAATTATATTTTCTGAAGTAGATGACAGAATAACTGTTAAGCAGTGTCTTGAGCTTGATGCTAACTTTTGACAGGAAAAAGTTTACTACAGACTAATGATAGAGACCTCTTTGTCACATAATTTTGAACCACTAAGAAGAGATGAAGCTCTTTTTAAAAATATATTTTGCATGAATAGTGCTTTATCTGTGTTTAAAATACCCAAAATTTAATACCTAAATATGGGTATGCATAAGCATTTGGCTTTATATAAAATTAGAAAGTATATTCCCTCCAGAATTTTAAGATGTTAAAGAGTTAGAAGATCTGAAATAGTCTTAAAATCCAGAATAAACATTATAACACAGACAGAAGAAACAGAAAGACAATCTAAAAGTCAGAGAAAACTGTTACATCCAGCACAAGTATAGGTAGGTGCTGGCAGAAACAAGAACACGTCTCTCAGACTATTACACCAGGGTCGAGCTCTCAGTAACAGAGAACCGTAGTGAGTGCTCTGAAGAACTTGCTGAATTTCCAAGCATTTCTTCCTCTCTGAAGAAGAATCAGTAACTTTGAGAACATGCTGGACATATGCAAGGACCACCTTCTGAAGGCCAAGCCTGCAGGGACAACTAGCTCATGCCATTTGCAATTACCAAACACCACATATTTGTAATTTGCCCACGCCCCGGTATTTTTATTCAGTTAAAACTGTGAAACCAGCATAAACTCCCAGTAGACCCAAAATATTAAGGAGTTCAAAAAGACAAATGTACACATTCTAGTTACGTTCCTCTAGCATGTGCCACAATCTGACATGTGACAACATGCAGTGTCCTACACTCTGGACCTCTGTATGAGACTGGCAATGAGCCGAAGGCACCAAGGCTGACAGTCCTTACTCTCTCTATGTAGGAGGGGCAGCTCCTGCTGTGCATGGTACCCCTAATGCCTTGGGGCATAGACTGGACCCTGGCCCCACTGCACAGAGGCTGTTTTCTGAACAGCCTCAGAAAACCCCGTAGAGAAAAAAAAATGCCCCTTTTTTCAGCATTTACCAGAAGAGCACAATGACTCCGAGACAGGAGGTCTGGAAGCTGGTAGTCAAAGGGACCAATGGTGTTTGCAACCTGGGTTTGAGGGCTGTAGCCTGCTTCTTCCTCTTCTTGGGAAAGCACAGTGCCAGCTACACTGTGGGAAGTGCTTCCCATGCCCATGCTTTCTCCCACTGGTTTTGCCCATTCTGCAAGATCCACCCTCTGCGTATTATTCCAAGCTGGTCAGCCTCAGCCACCAGCCCGCAGATCTCCAAGATATTTTCAGAACTGCAATTTTCTGCACTTCGTTAAGTAAAAATTCTATCTAGACCTTTCCAGATACACTTCTATAACTCCTCAGGGCCAGGAAGATTTCCTTTGGTGGTTTGTCTTTACTTGGACTTTTGGAGGGAGGTGAGGAAAATAGGAAATTTCAGGACTTCTAGAAAACAGCAGCTTTACCAACTCCTCTACAAAATAGATACACTTTTGTTTCTCTTTTAAAGTGAAAACATTTGTTAAATTACTTACTGCATTGATTTTTATGCATGCTCATTACTTCACAGGAAGAAATCTCAGGAAGAAAAACTGCAAGGAGGCTAAAATATTTCCTCTCTTACAAACCAGCAAAAACACAACTGTGATTTGACACACAGGATAAAAATTCTAATATTCCATTTCTGTACTAAGGCCTCTCAGGTCACCAATGTTAGGATGGTTGCACCATTAGAAAACTGTACCACCTACAATTTCTTCTGTAGCCGTTTCCCACAAGCCAGCTACGACATGTGAATATATGAGAGCAGTTTGCAAAGACGTGCTGATGCAGGCTGCCTGCCTGCCCCCATACAGCCCATTTGGTGCCACAGAGGCCTTTCTGCAAACAAAAACTAGGCTGTTTGATGGAGCCTAGCTGTGTCTGCCTGAAGTGGTCCTGTCCAGAGCGGGTGCCAAGAGAAAACAACCCCTGCATCACCATTTGCAGCACAAACCAAAGGGCCATATTTCACATGGTGACAGCTAAAGCTGTCAGGAGTGTGACTATTGCTGAAGAGAAGGAAGAGATAGGAGCAAGAAGTCCCAAGATCAGCTTACAACATGCCCAGGCTTTTCTGATAGTAAATGCTGAACAAAATCCACAGTACAACCATAGCCAGAGATATCTTCGCTTGGCACACAACTTCTCTCAAGAGGTTTCTTAATGAAAGGCCCCTCTACCACACAGAATTGTTAAGCCTTTTTCCCCGGACCTGTCCTACGTCATTACTATGCACCAGTATGTAAGAGTTTCTTTTTGCATGGCAATCCAAAGTTTTTTCACTGATTTCATGCAGATTTGATTTCATGCAGAAGTTCCCAGGATTTAGAAGCTTTTTTTTTTCCCTCTTTGCTTTCTGCCGTTTTTTTTTTCCCAGTCCATAAGTAGAAACATTTCTTTGAAACAATTTCCTTCTAAAATTATCTCAGCTTGAGGAATCATGCTGCAGGTAGCTTCCATGCCTGCATATTCCACACACTTACTACTTTTATTCCTTGCACAAAGCTTTAATTTATGACTCATCACACTGTAAAGCTGTGGTAGAAAGAGGCCAAGGAATATTTCAAGACAAATAGCACTAAAGATATGCCTGTGCAGGCTGCTTCCTTTCTCAGAAGGACTATGTTGTTGCTTTTCTCTTTTCTTTTCCTTTCTGCTGTATTCCGCAAGGTGAAGTCAATCAGTGCTGCTGGTGAAACAAAAGTCCGACAGGCAACAGTGATGACCAACCAGACTTGCACCAATTTACACCAGTCAGTCTCACTGCTTAGAGAGCTATTTTACTTTATACTGGAGCCTCAGATCTGATCTCCTACTCCTTTATCAGGCCTTACAATGGAGGGGATCTGAGTTTAGCCATTTTGCCTTGCTTTGCACTAAAACAGTCTACTGTGACAGTAGAAAGCTCTGATATTGAGCAAATATTAGCCTGTTTGTCCTGGCTGACTGTCGTGGGGCTTGTAAAACTTCTTGCTAGAACCTTTGGCTAGTGTTCAGAAGGTAAATCAGGGATGGGCCAGCAACACGTTTGCCCACTGACAGAAAGTCTATCTCACAGCATTGCTATCTGTGAGTGCAGATGACTCTGGGACACTGCTCATGTACATGTGAGTTTACTGGCCTTTAACCCTCTTCCGATAATCAGCAGTTTCCTGGAAAGGGAGGTGTTGCCCTCCAAGTACCAGTCCTATTGATATTTTGGGAGAACATACATGGGAAATACTTGCTTCACACAGCTACACCTGAGATCCAATCTGTGGTTAAACACTGTCTCTGCTGGTGCTGATAATTTGCTATTTCTTCTGGCATTTGCAAACAGTTTTCATGCTCCAAAATGCGAGTCTAAAATGTCTGAGAAAACCTGCAAGCTGATCAGCATCTCCAGAGGGGTGTGAACCTTCTCTCCAGCATTAGGGATTACAAGTTCTTGTCACTTTTCCGGAGACATACTGAGCTTTAGAGGAACTGGACTTGCACAACACAGATGCGTTATCTGGCAATGGGTTGGATTAAGCTGCTAAGTATTGCTATTTCCTATTCAGACGGCGAGGGGATGAGTAATGTGTACACAACAAGAGCAGCTGGCCGGAGGATGTTTTTCACGTGCTTCTCCTAAGTGGCAGCACTGACAAATCTTGGATTACTGCTACAAGCACAACTCTGTTCAGTATGCTTCAGAAAGCCCTATGTTCTGGAAACTGCATTACCCTCATCCTTTGTGGAAAGAAAAAAAAAAAAAAAAACCCAAGAAAAATGGAACTCTTTGGTATTCGGCATGTGCCAATTGAATAACCAGCACTGCTGTGCAGTGCCACAGCACCATTTGCTGTGAGGAGAAGTTGCTGGTTTTTCCCACCTGACCTCACAGCAGAGACTTCCATGAGCACAAAAAAGTAAAGAGAGCTTTAGTGAGGGTCTCTAACAGATTTAATCCCCTTGGTAGGAGAGGCCCATTCACTGAGGTCTCTGGAGAGTGGGTACCTGTTTTTGGGAGCATGCTGGACACAAATGGGGCCCTGGGCAGTGCAGCACCACTGGTAGCTATGAAGGCTGCAGAGGTCTCTGTTTCATGTCCCCAGATGATCAGAGCTAGCCCTAGGGCAGCTGTGCACACAGGATAAAGAACAGGGTACTCTCTGATAAAAGGATACTAGTTGGTCCTAACCTTTACCTCCAGGGTCCTGCCCTCTGTGTGAATACAAAACAGTTGGCTCTGTCTGAACTCCAGATTCGGCTAAATTTTTAGGCAACAACTCATAAGTGTTGCCCACACCTCCCACAGGCTGCCCCACATATCCTGAAGATGATGCTTGGAGCCTGCAGGGACATGCAGGACCCCGTGACGCATCTCAGAGTGTTGGTGCTGCACAGGCTGTGGGGCCCGGGTACTGAACTGGCACCTCTTGGGTAGCAAAGACACACCAGCAGTGTCAGCTCCTCAGAGAAATGGAATGAAATTATACAACCTTGACACTGGCTCCCACGGACACAACAGGGCTGGCAGCACCTCTTCCACTGGCAGCACCAGCTGCACATGGTGATTGTGCCAACTCTGCCACTTCTGCCTCTTTGTACTCCCTCCTCTAGCAAGAGAGCACAGTAGCAAAATCCACTCCATGGACCATGGCTGAGGCTTGACCTGTGCAGTGCCATGTGGGAAAATGGATTATGCTGACTACTTGTTTTCAGTGGCATCGCTGATGGAGAGGGGTGCTGCAGGGAGCCGCTAAACTCCGCTTTCCTGTGCAGTGTTCCCTCCAGCAGGGTTGAATGAGGACTCATAAGAATATCCTTCCAAATGACTTCCTCCCAGCCCCAGGAAGGGGAAGAGGAACACACGCTTTTAAGGAGTTAGAAAAGGGCTTTCACGTCTCCACCCACCCTCATTGTCTTTCTCTGAATTTGCCTTAAAGCTAGTTCCCCCAGCTCCTTCCCACAGAAGCCTCCTGGCTGTGACAGTAGGAAGTTTCCAGCTGACTGTGTGTACAATGTTGTTCCATCCATCCTGGCTCAGTCAGAAGTGCACTCCCTCTAAGTGAAAGAGTCATTTACCCAGCAGAGGCCTGATCCTGATGCCGAGTCAAGTCTGTCTGGTGGCAGCAGAAGGAGCCACACTCTGGGACAGCCATCTCCTAGGAAAGGAAGTTGGGAAGGATGAATAACTTAAAACCAGCAGAAGGCATCCTCAGACCTGCCTCTGGCTCAGTATAATTGGCACTGATTACAGGTTTGCACAGCCTGTAGCCATGGTTTCTCGTTTTCAGATTGCTCAAGGTTTACATACAGTAATTTAACGTGGAAGCAGGACACCTGAGGAATGGCTGTTTGCCCTGGGCTCTCCAAAATCCATTATCACCCACTCAGCAACTCCCATTCCCCCAGAACCACAGTGGCCATGGCACCACATGTCCCACAGGCTCCACTTCCCAAGAGTGAAGCAAAAGCACATACACAGCATCAGGGCTGTGCTCTTGGCTGAACAGGGAAAGGGCTGCTAATGAGAAAAACAAGCAGCATGCAGTGATACTAGAGCAGGCTTTACATCACAGAGCTGTTCAGCCACCAGAGAAACAATGCAAGAAAAAGGCAAGAGAACAGTGCTATCTGCAAAGTACATCTAAGTTCAAAAGCTAATTCAAAATCCTTTCATGGAGGATCACAAGTAAATACTCAGAATAAAAGTAATACTAAAAACAGCCTAGAAGAAAAACAGCTCAGTACATGGCATGGGTTAAAAGCACTCACCTTCAGTCTGCATTGGCTCAGGTTATGGTTCCGAGATTGGAGGTTAGGAGGAAGTTACATCTCATGGGTTGTGATGATGCACATCAGGGGCTCTGGGTCTTCACAGCATTTACTTAGACATCAATGAAGCCTCAAGGTCCTGAGCCTGGTCCCTGCTCTTGCAGGGTGCAGCCACCTCCACAGGTACACAGCAAACACCACAGCAAGGTTTTCCCACTGCCCCTTGTCCCAGGCATGAATGCAGTGCCATGGTAGATGTGTAGGATTTTGCCACATGTGTTTCCAAGAAATAAATGTTCATCTCCTCCTGTGGCAATGTCCAGAGGCTTTGTCTGACTTCATCAGCATATGTTACTTTCTACGCATTACTTTGTCAGGGCAGACACAAAATTTTGTGCTCTTTCCTGAGCAGGGAACATAGCCTGAGAGAGGAAATCTAAGGTACACACACACAGTGATATAAATCTAGAGGAGAAATTTGCAAAAAAAGAGACCCTAGAAAGGCTAGTCTCAATAAGATATCAGTTAGGAAAAAGCAGCAATAGCCAAAAAAGACTAATTCCAAATAACACTGCTGCAAATACCACTTCAGCCATTCAATCAAGACACAAAGAGAACACGTCCACTGCCTTATGCACCATTACATCAGTCAAACCAGCATAAAGAGGGTAGAAGGTACGAGATTTTAAAATGGCAGCATTTTATACTCTTTCCCTCTCTTTCACACTGGAACAAATGAAGACAATGAGGAATCCAACCCTATAGATGCTAGATAAATAATAAAGCTTCTCAGGAATAGGATGTATCACCTGGTGGAAAATTTCAAGCTAGAAATAGGTTTGTTTATATTTCTGTAATATCTGGTACCCTGCTGAAAGAATACTGTGTTTGAACAAAAGGTCTTTTAGCAAGTAGGAACACAAACACACACAGACAGCACACAGATAAGCATGGAAAGACACAATTTTTTCATTTACTAAAATAAAAATGTCATATCTTTAATATGAAATAAAAGGGAGGAAATTAATCAAGACCACATTTACCTTTTTTTTCTATTTACAACAAAACCTATAATCAAGCAATCTAATCTTGTGTTTATTTAAAATATATCTTGCTAAAGAATACAAACTAATTATTAATATGAAAGTAAATATATTTAGTTTGAAAGTATATATATTGCATATAAACAAAATATGCACAGGGTTAATGTTGCTCAGCTAGCTTAAAGCTAAAACTAATCCAATATGCAACTCAAATTCCCACAGCTTAATACATTTTATGACTAAGCTGCTGCTTTAATGGCCAGTCATAAAATCTAAATCACTTAACCCAACACACAAAACCCAGCATGTGCACTGAAATCTGTGCTAAGCCATTAAAGACATTGCTGTCTGAGGGTGTGAGCTTACTGCAGCTTATGTTGGTGTTGAACACTGCAGTTGCTTCCCTCTGCCAGCCAGCAGACCCTTTATTGAGGCCTCCCAAATTTAAAGCAACAAACAAATACACAAACAAAAAAAATCAACCCCAAAATTCCCAAACCTGACTCCTTCTCTTCATTTGCAACTGGATTTAGTTTGCTGAAACAGACTTACAAAGGGTTTATCAATCCCTGCAGCCAGCACAATGGAGGGGCATTCAGTGACTGTATGACTTCCACAGCCTGTGCCCAAATGCGCCTGTGCCTGGACGGTGGCAGATGCTCACATTTCTGCCTTGAAGCACATTCTGGAGGATGTGTTTCAAGGCTTACAACTTGCAGTGCCTTGTCGAGCTCAGGAGCCCATGGCCACTGGACAACCAGCATGTTTGTTTGTCTAAGCCAAGAGAGTTGCACTTCTCAGGGGCATAGGTGCTGGACACACTGCATCTCCTTGCACCATCTTTCTGGGTGCCAGGATAGCCCGGCAAAAACACAACACAGAAGACAGTCCTTCATTTTATCCTCCAACTTGGCTTCATCACTGCTTCAAAGCATCTCTGGAGCACCCAGGACTCCATTCCAGCAGTCCCTGACCACACTTACTGGGTTTTAAGCAATAGGTTCAATGGGCACAGAAGTTGGAGGCACCCTAAGCTCAGCTGAAAGCCGTGCTACACACACCACAGGTGATGCCCATTCCCACTGTTTACCATCCCCCCAGGCACAGAAGCAACGGGACAGACTGACTGGTGGTCAGCAGGATGGTGACCATCAAGGCACCATGACTGCCTCTGCATTTGCTCTCCAGCAAGGAGCAGGTTCATTCCACATGCAAGTCCTTCAGGAGGATGCATACCAGCAACACACACATGGTTGGCTTCTGTGTGAACTGGTACCTCCCAGAAATGGAGAAGAGCAAAGGTGGAGGGAACCATGTCAGGCCCTGCACCAGGCACAGAGATGAGGAAATGCACCTCAATCCCATGGATGTGTGGTTGGACAGGGAGCTGCAGCCTGTGCCTGTACTTGGTTGGGAGGGAAGAAATGGGAAGGAAGAGCAGAGAGAGCAAACCTAGAGGTAGAGAAAACAGCACTAGGAAACCTAGAAGTAAGATACTGGCCCTGAAAACATTGGGCAGGTGAAGAGGAAACCTAGCAGAGGGACTGGAGGCATTGGGCAAAGAGGAATGGTTATTGTGAAGGACAAGATGTTAATTCCCTCACCCAGACAAGATGACTCATATCCAATATGCAATGAAGGCACTCAGAGGCTGTGCCACATATATCAAGAATTAACAAAATTCATTTATTCTCTTTTTTCACCCAGATATTTTAGGAATTAGTGATGCAGCCAGTGGTCACAGCCAGTGATTACCATCAGTAATCCATTTGCATTGTTTCCATTTCAGACCAAGAAGGATATATTTTGCTTTTGGTTTAGACTAACAGAATTTTTTCCCATATTTATACTGAAGTAAAATAACTTCAGATATGCTCCCTTTTTACACCATGCTAATGTACACATAACAGCCAGGAGGTCATGCTGTCATCCAGAGGGACCTGGTCTGGCTGGAGAAATGGCCCAACAGGAACACCATGAAGTTCAGCAAGAAGGAGTTTAAAATCCTGAACCCAGAAGGGAACTGCTGGAGCCGGGGGGCTGAAAATCTGGAAAGCAGCTTGGTGGAAAAGGATATGAAGGTCCTGGTAGACACCAAGCTGAACTTGAGCCAGCAGTGTGCCCTTTCCACAGAGAAGGCAAACAGTGTCTTGGGCTGCACAGAAAGGACTGATGAGAACTCGTTGAGAAATGGGATCCTTCCCACTACTCAGCACTGGTGAGGTCACAGCTCAAGCAAATCCATGGGAATGCCACAAGCACAATGAAGGAGCTGAGGAGAAGCTGTGAGAGCGGGGACTGCTCAGTGTGGAGAAGATCAAGATGCTCAAGAGCATCTCGTCTGCATGTACAAATACCTGATAAGGGTGAAGGAGATGGAGACAGACTTTTTTCTCAGTGGTGCACAGTGCCAGGGTTAGAGACAATGGGCACAAACTGAAACACAGGAGATTGCTTTTGAACTTTCTGAAATACTTTTGCTGTGAGAGTGGATGCACAGGATGGCCAGAGAGTTTTTTGTCTGCGTGCTCAAAATCCACCCAGTCCTGAGCAGCCAGCTCACACATCCAGTCTTGAATGGACCGTGGGGCAGGAAGTTCCTGTGTTGCAAGAATGCTTATAGTGGGCTGTTTGGTGCTGTTTGAAGCAGCAGTGATTACCAATCTGCTACTGAAAATCCAACTCCCATTTTTACTAAGGAGATCCTTGTGGTAGCACAGACACTCTCTGGCTGGAAGCAGAAATTTCTTTGTCACAGAAAGTTTTCTTAGTGTCTTCTGATTTGTTGCCTGTGGAATTGTGGATATCTGTGGAGAATTTCTAAAAGACACAGAGATAGTAACTAAACAAAGTGAGCTCGTCACAAAAGCCATACAGGACAAATGGCCAAACAGCCATACATACAAACACCATACAGGAAAAAATCCTTAAGATTCTATCAGCTGGGCACATAAAGGAAAATGGACATCTGTGATTTAGTAGATCTCATCAAACTCAAGAGGGTAGTGATCCACCTTTCTACCCGCAAAACAATAGGTTTCAGCTAAGCACGGAGAAGAGCCCAGAAACTGGAAACATTGTTTAGGAGATGTGTAGCAAGGACCGTTTTTTAACAGGAATACTACAGCAAGACTCTTCAAACAATGTCTTTTTCTCTAAATAAATGCTAAGCAAATAACATTTCCCCCCCTCCACCCCCTTTTATTACCACCTTGGCAGGGACCAGCTCCCCAAAAGTGACTGCCAAGCATCAGTGCATCAGACTTACACCATCTGCACTACTGTGGTACATGGAGATAAGGTTCTCCAGCCTGGGACTTGGCGTGCCCTTTAGTGCTCTCTGATTTTCACACATTGCTAACAGCAGGGAGGAGATGGTAAATTTCCCTTGACGGGAGGAAACACATTTATCCACTGATTATAGTATTGCAATGGGAGCAAATGGCTCTCACAGGTGCAGTGGACATCAGAAGTGGCTGCAGTGCAAACCAGATGAAGGCAGCAGAGCACTAAAATGATGGAGCTTCAGTCCGTTCAGACACTTGTCATCTCCCACCTAGAAAAGCGAAGAAAACTGTGTCCAATCTATTTATGATAACATCAGCTTCCTGGGGACTGAGAAGCTCAAAAGATTTCACAGCCTACAGGGGAAAAACACTCCATGATGGGGTATTTGGGTTGGGTTTGGGATGGGTTGACAATTAGACAACAAATTAGACAAAGTCCATGATGTTTTTTTAGAGGGAGATCTACTGGATTTTGGAGTAGGAAAGAAACTTTAACAAAAAGTTAATTCCTTCATTCTCTAAGATACTTTCCTTTAGGATATAATCTGTGTTTAGGCTTGAAACAACAGCAGGAAATGCTACCTACTCATGCAACGCAAAATACCATAATTTTGTGGCTAGAAACCTGGCTTCTGTGATTCTGCAAAACAGAGGATCCTGCAAAACACCCACGCCAGCCATCTGCAGGACTTGAAGGGCAATTTCCTCTGGATACCTGTAGAATTTTGGCATTGAAAACCCAATGGGTACATGGCCTCCTGGCATAAGTCAACTGCTGGCCGTAGGCTACTTTGCTGTGACCCCACAAAAACCAGCTTTGAGACAGACTGTATGGACAAGTGCAGTTCTTCCTCTGTATAGACTTGGTTGATGACTTTATATGTTCATAAAGAATGAGTCCACTGTTCAACAGTAACATTCTGCCTGAGGCAAAAATGCACCAGATTCTCTGTTAATCACTGGACAGAGAGCTGGAAATGCCAAATTTTACTTCCAATGTTCATTTCAGCTATGTTTTTAAACTAAACGAAATAATCTCTTTAGTCATCACCTGTTGCATACAAAAGCAATCTGTTCGACAGGCAAAGCACAAAAATATTATGCAGTTATAATCTGGCTGCAGAAAGATTGTTTTTATGTACACACATAAAGATATGAATGTCAAATATGACTGTTGACTCCTAGCAGCGTTAGCGCCTTGCTGACGCACTGTGATGAGATCATTGTTTGTATCAGCCTGCACAAGACACGCTTCACATTCATGTGCACTTATCACTGCAGGAGGATGCCTGAAACACACCAGCATTTTAAGCCTGAGATTTTAAGCTCTAGCAGGAGGGTTCCTAGTTCATACCACCAGTGTAGTACTCACAGAGCTCCACTCCTTCTAACATCTGCCTTCTCCCTGCTAGACATGCTGTCTGCTTTTAGACACCCCAGTCCCACAGCATCAGCAGAGACCCTTCATGGTACAGTCATCACCATACCATCTAAGAGTTAACATTCTCCTGTCAAATAAAGTCTGTGGCTGCAGACATTCCCAAACATGGGGAAAGTCCAAACCTGCCTGCTCCAGCTGGAGCTCCCTCCCCACTCAGCCAATGACCCAACAGCGACAAGTTGTCCTTCTCCTACAAATCATCTGCAGGAGGGCAAGCTGAATGCCTCAAGACATAGGAAGCCAAAATACTGCAGCTTTTGAGCGGTCTGTAATCCAGAGACAACAGGTGTAAGTTGCCCTGTCCTGCAGAGTGGGCTGCAATCCCTGCTGAAATGCTCCCCTCATTTTCCAGCCATACAACATAATCCTTAAACAGATCACGCTGAAAGTCCCATAAAATTAATGGAAACAGGCTTATTCCAGATATCTAGCCTTCAGGAATATCTCAGAGGTCTCCAGCCTCTCTCTGAGCAAGGACTCCTAAAATTTAAAGAATCTCTCTGAAGTCTCACCTCTTTTATTCTTCCTTGTTACCCAGTATGTTGCAAAGGTAGCCAGATTTGCCCATACTTCATTCTGGAGCATTAGTCACAAGCAAATTTAACACTGCATTCACCAGTTCTACCTCTCATTGCTGTTATTTCTCCTTCCCACATATTTCTCTCCTTGGGAAAACTCTTTTATAAAGACCCTCAGGAACAAAACAATTGCCCCAAGAGGGAGGAGCAGAAGCCAATGAAAAGAAAGGAGGCAAGTGACAAAAGTATGTGCCTTGCCTTGCTCAGATTTGGGGGGGGCTGCCAGCTAAGGAAGCAGAGTTTCTGAATTCTTAGTGGAAGATGCAAAGGCCTAGATGGATAAAACATTGTTCAAGCTTGTAAGTAAAAAGTCCAGGAAAAAAATTACAGGTTTTGAGCTTTCCTCCATCTGCTTACTGAGATGTGAAATGGAACTGGATATAGACCCAGTGGCTCATGGTTTATTTAACTTTGTGCTGCTGGCCTTTTATACTAGCAAATCATTAATTTACCTGCATGGTCCACTTACAAAAAGAATAGATTTGTCAAATTCAAGGCTTCTTACAAGGTTTTATTCTGGCATTAGTACGTATATAACTCTATATAAAAGTTCATACATAAAAATGCATGCACATATACCTTTATCTATGTAGTATGTGTACATGCAATAGAAAAACAAAAATTATATATACAGATTCCCCCAAAGGCTTCATAGTTTCTATTTTCTCATTCCTATAGTGTTAGAGAGTCATTGTTGAATATGTTGCTGCATTTTACATGTGTACTCTACAGGCCTGCTGTTGTCCCAGCACCTCTCCCAGCGTTTTGGTATCAGAGAAAAGGCAAAGTTATGCCACCAAAAATAAATTACTGTTCAACATGTAAAAAACCACTCTTCCAGGCACGAGGCAAGCCTTAAAAGAAAAACTGTTCATCATACAGTAAAGGCAGGTGGGACGGCTAGCGAGCTTTAAATTGGCTTGAGCTCACTTCTACCCTGTGAGCAGATCTAGGTTTAACACAGGCCCAGAGGATTCAAAGACAAAGTCAAGAATAATCATTCACTTCATGTCAAAGCCCAGTGAAGAGATTTCTTTTGACAGCTCCTGCTTTGTGCTCCCTGTGAATTTACTGGCTTCCTGCACAGGCACAGGAGGCTGACCCCTCCCATTCACCCACACATTGGCTACATATAAAATGGCCATTAATTCCAGCCAGCACATGGGGTTTTGGATGAGGCCCTTCCTTCCTGTCTGGAACTGGGAAAAAGTGTTGGGGGATGAGAAAGAAATAAGCAGCAATCCATAAACTTCCAGTGCATTTTGCATTTCTTAATTGAGCATTTGCAGTCACACCAACAAGTAAGCAAAAATCATTAGATCTGATTCAGATCAAGAAGAAGCATATTCTCCCCAGAAGCACAAACCACATATAAGCAGCAGTCCACTCTTGATCTGATGAGAATTCAAGAAACAAAGCATTCCCATTTCCTGTGTTGAGAAGTATTGAAAATACTTTACTTTTTACAGTCTCTTAGGTTATAGGATTAAGCCGGCTAATTATTTTAACCTCGGCTAAGTGTAACAAAGGGCAGCACAAACATCTTCCACGTGAAAGGGTTGTTAGACACTTGTCCTTTCCAATACATCCTGCAGGGCTTCAGCATAGTTAGAACATTTGCAGGACACTAACCTAGAACTGCCTTTGGAAAGGAAACCCCCTGGTCACAACCTTGCAAGGTTATAGCTGCACATCAGCAAAGCCTTAGGATCCACAAGACTGGCTGGTACACTTACACTTAATGTTGGAATTGTAGGGAAAACTGGAGTCTGATTCCATGTAGGACTTAAAATTGAAAACACAGCCACCTGTCCTTAGAAACTGCTACAAAGAAGCATTTAGGGACCTGACAAATAAACAAAAGCAGAATGTGGTGAATTTAACCGTAAGAATTATCACTTATTCTCAATTTTGTGATAGTTGGCAATTGAAATTGGTTTGTGCAACACACGACAGGTAACAACCTTTTAAGCAATCCAACTCTAATGGCTCAGAATCATCAGGATGCACAAAGCAGCATTTGGCTCTGTGGTTGGTGGTTTCTTTGGTTGTGGTGGTTTTTGGTTTGGTTTTATTTGTTTGGTGGGGGTTTCTTGTTTGTTGTGTTTTGCACTGGTTTGTTTTTATGGTTTTTTTTGTTAAAAGCACATCCCAGGACCCTGATTTCAATTACAGTGCAGTTTAACAATAAGAATCTTGCATATATTTTCCAAAGCCAACATAAAAGCAGAGATGACTTTGTGGAGAGAAATTCTCACCTGCTCAGATAACTGCATTGTAACACTAAGTACTGCCTATGACACAGATTTTAGTTTAGGAGATAAGAAAAAACCTTTTGTAAACTTTTACATTCACTCTGAATATTCAAGTAGTAAATCATTCAGTATAATCTGAATGATAAGTTCAAAACTAACACATTCTCAGGCCCAAAAGATGGATTAAATTTGAAATTATTGCCATTCTATACAGTGCCATTCTCTCTTCTAGGTGTTATTTATGCAAGCATAGACACTACAGAAACTGAAATCTTTTTGTATAACTATTAAGACACTATTGAAAGTATATCTATTGCCATATTAAATTTTTGTCTTTCTTAGCTTCAATAGCCATCATCAGTATCAGAGCTGTTGGGGAACCAGTTGAATCCAAGAACAGCTGGAGCTCAAATCCACCCTAAAATTAGGTGATCAGAAATTAGGTGTGAGGCTTAAAAGCTTTTAAGATGAATGAAACAGCTTCCAGAAGTGATTTGTAAAAACAGGTGGTTAGAGACAAGCATTTCAGCAGTGAAAACAGACTTGAGAGGAAATGTAGGAAATGTAGGTAGAGAGCACTCAGCAGGAAACAGGAGAGTGGCAAAAGGAAGAGAGAAAGACTTCAGCTGGAAGTACAAAATAAAATTACAACATTATTTTAACAGTAGGCAGGAAAGTAATAAAAGGACGGAAAAAAGAGGATTTAAGTATTGTGCTGTGTGGCTGCAAACGTACTGAACACAAAATACACTCAGGAACATTTACGTTTCTATAAATAAGTGATTCCAAGTGATTTCCAAGTGATTCCAGTGGTGTTTACGCCATGCATGCAGTAACCCTTTCATAAACACAGTCTCTTACTAAGTTTCACATGATCTTCATAAATGGTAGGGAAGAGACAAAAAAAGCCAAGTTAGATGGCAGAGCAAGTTCAGAGTGCTTTTGAGTTACTGTACCTGAAAGCAAAGGATCAACATTACTTCTCAATGTCAACATGTTTTGTGGCAAAAGGTATCATCTCTAAAATCTGAATCTAGGCTAGTTATGACAGATATGGAACTATGCTGTTCACTTATAAAATTTTTGTGCCCTGAAGTTATTCTAAGAATTAAGAATAACTCAAAATCAGTTTAGCACATGTGAGTTAATTTCAGTCAAATATAAAATCCAAAGGAGATGGTGTAGTTGTAAAAGAACGGTAAAGACATATCCCTTTACTGCTGTGAAGATTAATTAGAAATATAATCTAACAAAACTGTCATAAACACTTAAATCTGTCACATTACAGCATAATTGAAGAAAGGAAAGAAGTACTCCAAACAGATCGTATTCAAAATTTATTTTTAAATAAAGGAAAAAACAAGACAATTATTTTAAATAAACATGGTGTATTCTACACAGCTGTAAATCAACATAACTTTACATTAGCTGTTTATAACTTTTAAAAGTTCTGTTGCAGCATTGTTTACAACATTTGACACTGTTGGTTTCCACTTCATCATCAACCAAACAATACCCAAATGAAACCGTTTGCTTAAGTGAAGCTTTAGTTTTCACAGCCAAAGATGGCTCTACTAATACCAAAGCACCTGTTAAACAATTATCCCCACCTAGTTTTTTAAACGGAAGTCTGTTCAGCCTTTTTTTTTTTTTTTTTTGGTTCTGCTCCATTGCCTGCATAGAAATCAGCATAAAGCTAAGTAGCAAGCTAAGCTTCACTTTTGCAGTGCAATGAATGGCATCAAACGTCATGAAACAAATGAAGATACAAACATCGTCAGTAAAATTAAACTATGTCAAAAACAATATTAAAAAAAAAGAATGTTTTTGTGGGTCACAACTAGACTAGGTTTCAGTGTAAAACTTTCCTCAGGAAAAGTGCTTCTTCCTGATTCACATGAAAAGAATGAAGCATGCATCACAAGCCTTTGTTCATACAGAAATGCCCATTTAAAAAGTTCCATGTTACCATAAGGCAAAGGAGATATTAAGGTGGATGAAGCATCTTGGCCCAGAGTATGTTTTACAACAAATACCTACACATGACACTTGTGTAGCATATGATGAGTAAGGGATTGGCTCAGTAAGGTAAAAAGTCCATTTTTATAAATACATGTCATTATTGCTGATATGCTACACATCATCATCCAACTTTTAAAGCTGCTTTGTTGACATAACCTTGTAATTAGCAGTTCACGTTCATGGTGACAATATGCTATTCCATATGAAGAAAAGGAAGGCAGCATAAATACAATTATGAAAACAAAAGGCTTATGCAACAGTCTTCTCTAGCTTTGCTGTTTTTTTAACTAAAAAATGTTCAAAGAAAACAAGTCCAGTTCACCACAAATTAGGAAATTTCACAATGAGGTTGAAAACCAAGTTACAGGGAACAGAGAGAGGAAAACCATGGCATGCATTATAATCTAGTCCTTTTAGTCATACCACTGGAATACAGAAGTCCAATTTAAAGGCTAGACTAACAGGCAAACAGCCAAGAGTAAACTTAGTTTGATATCTGAATTAAGACTACAGTTTTAATCAGTAACAGCAAACTCACCCGGCCCTTTAATATGTTCACAATATCTACTGCAATTGAATACTTAATTATGACTAGTATAGGTATGTATGTTCACTTTACAAAGATATTAAATACCTGCATCATGAAATTACATTCTTAAGACATTGTGTAAGAAAATAGCTCATGTGTGAAATGTTTCTGAAATGTATTTCTGCTCCCTTCTACTCCCACACACACACCCAACCCCCCCACCCCCCACCATGAAAGCATTCACTCACAGGGAAAAACAAACACCCCTTAAAAAAGGATGGAAGTACTGAGGGGATCACCTTGGCTAGTTACAGCACAGTGCTTAACGAGGTTCAAGACAGAACCAGATCAGACTTGGCCAAAAGATGCCCATAATACATGCCTGACCAGTAAATCCTTCCAACTCATTCTTATCAAACTCAGTCCACTTTTGGTTACTGCAATGATTAAAATATTCCCTATATACATATAAACACAAGACTACAGGTTTGCTTCCGTTTGTTTTCACAAAGCGGTTTAGTCTTTCTATTCATATTGTTCTGCAGCAACTACAAGAGGTAGGCATAAAACATTTCAGAGCTTCTTTCCCAAGGTCCCATTACTAGCTCAATTTAGTGGGATAAAACAAAAATCAGCTGTACCTCTGTGATTTTACTAGGTACAGCCTTGTGCAATCCAGCTGGAAAATAGCTATGTGAACCCTAGATTCGCTAGCCTAGCACACCAAGGAGTAAGAAGCTGTTCATATCCCAGAGGGTATTTTTTAAAAAAAAGTCTACTGCAGAGCATTTAAATAGAAAGCAGATGTCAGGACCAATTCTCCCTATTTTTATTTGTACATAGGAGGAAGGTACCATTTGGCCAAGACTACAGATGTATTTTCACAGATGCAAGTGCCATGCAAAACTAAATCAAAGAACAGATACCAAACATACAAGTAATAAAACTACTGAAGGTAGATTTTCTTGGAAGTATATAAACAACTTATAATACTTTTCTTTCCCCTTTCTCTTTTTGACATTCACAGCTACAAATGTGTGGCTATACATCAATAATTTCTTCTGCAGTGCCTCCACAACGTAATCTGTAGCGCCCTGTCCTCCAGCTAATAGTGGGGTCCCACAAAGCAGATAGGAAAATATAAATTGTCATGGATTCTCTGATGAACCAAGCTACTGCATAATCAAGTTTTGAAAAACACAGAGCACCACCCTAGAAATAAAAAAAACAAGGTATTTAATCATACTGATAATTCATGAGAAATTTTAAAGTAATTTAAAACCTTTTAAAAACATTTTATAAAGCTTACTATGCAGATTTAAATATCGGTAACATCCTTCATTAAAACCCAAGAATATTTTCTTGTTCAAGATACAATTACCCATATTTAATATTTTCCACAGCATTAGAAGAACAAATGCTGTTCACATTTGTGGCACCTTTCCGTGTCAAAAGTTTTATGAGGCCTTGGAAGTATGTTACAGCTATTCTCCTTGCCCATTATTAACAAAATGAAGTGAAAAATGTATGTATGAGTACACATACACCTCAACAAATATAAGACGAAGTGACAACTAAAATAAAAAAATAATAAAACCCCCCAACAAAATAAAATCCCACAAAGCTTCTGTTCTTGTACTTTCAAAAGAGCTTAAAATTTCTGCATATGCCCACGTAGAGCAGATTTGAAACATGAATATTAATTAAGGGGACAGATAAACTTTCAGAGCCTAGTCAGAGGCAAGTGCAGAATTTTGTAGAATAAAAAATTACAACCAAAACCACTTCCTCCTTTTCATGATACTATAACTAAAGCTGGAAAACTGAGAAGTAACAGGATTGGACCTGTTATTTTCTGCATGTCAATAGAATTATTTTATGGTTGTAATTAAGCTTAGCTTTTCGCTGAAGTCAATAAGTAATTTTAGTAACCTCCTGGAAAATAAAATTACATACCTGAACACCTTTTAGTTGAATGTAGTCAAATATAAACCATGCCAAGCAGTGACACATGAAAAATACCATTATATCCCATCTAAACACATGATGAGCTGCCCATCCAATAACTAGACTGGCAACAAAGCACTCTGAGATTGGCTCACAAATTATCGTGGCAGGCAACATATTAATTCGTAGTTTGGCCCACCTAGAAAAGACAAACAAATCAGTTTTGACTTTGCATTATTCATTACCTCCTCTTCCCCTGCCTCACCAAATGAGCCATCATGGTTTTTTCTAAAATGCTAATCTCATTTAATTAACACCTCCAAATAAAATACTGCCAAAAAACCCTCCCTTTCAAAGATGCTATGGAAAGCATTTAAAAGGTACTAAGGGCAGAGGCGTGTTATATTTTTTTAGTATTTGTAACAGTCATTCTTCTGTGGAAAGTCAGTGCCTCTCTACCAGCACTAATGAAGAAGCATGCATCAAGCTGTGCACTGAACTTTAGCACACTGGGAATTAGATCAAATTAGCTTGGAAAACGTATTTCCTCTCATTATCAGGTTGTCCCCATCAGAAGAATGGGGCAGGAATGGGTGGGAGAGAAGTAAAGATCAAAATCTTACCTGATCATTCTGGACTGAAACTGAGAAATAGAATATGAACCAGAGTTTTGCATTGCAACTTGTGTGGCCATTGCAAATTTCCAGCCCCTGAAAAAGGAATTTATTATAATAAAAATGTGCAAATAAGAGATGCAAAAGCCAACTAGATAACAAACACAAGAATTTTACTAGGCTTGAGAAGTTTCTTTGGCGTATGTGCCCTATTATTACAATGGGTGTAGGCAAAAAAAGTATTTTCACAAGACTCTTCTTTGGAAAAAACCAAATACTTAAACCAAGTTCTGAAACTTTTCTGTAAAGGAATTGACAATGATATCGTTTAATTATTTCTAAAGTACTTATACTGATAGGACAAAGCACATGCCATTAACATGTTTGCTATATATATATATATGAAGCTGACATAAACACCTAGATTTACAGTATGTGCCATGTGTTTAAAAAAACAAAAAAGCAAACAAAAATAAAGATTTAAACTACACATAAAGCAATCAGCTTGCTTCAGAGTCATCTTACCGGTCAGCTATAGCTTTGGCCATAAAATAATCTTCAGCAATGTACTGTGCAAAAGCTATCAGTCCTCCAGCTTGGTCCAAGACATCCTTCCTCATCAAGCATGACATTCCTGTCACGCACTTAAAGCCAGTTAAGTTGGCTGAAATATATGACCTTGGGTGTGAAGTTCCAAAATAGACCTGTCAAAAGAATAAAAGGCATTTAAAACCCTGTATGTAAGTACTACACTGACAACCTTTACTTCTGAAAACATATGGAGGGTAAAAAACACTAGATACGGGCAATTATGATGTTGTATTTGGAAAGGCCTTTAGTACCATTCTAAAAAAAACTAGTGTATCACCAAAACTGAGGAATCTATTGGTGATATTGGCTGCGTTCTTGCAAATCTATAAGCAGGCTTTAAATCAACATATTGAACTACTGCACTTCATCTCATATTTCATTTCTAATTTACTGAGGTTTTTCTCAGGGAATATATGTATTAAAAATCAATTAAGTAACAGACTAATCACTAAGATTAATATATTATGTGGTGATAACTGACAGACATGTTCTCTCCTTCCTCTTGTGAAAATTAACTGCATTCCTGCACATGTATTCTTAGAAACTTACTATATGATTCTACAGAAGCATGGGAAATTTGTTTACTTAGCACACTTGCAAACAAAAACAGTGAAGAAAAAACTCAGATTGTGAGGAAATGTTTTTACAAGATTCAGTAACTGAAGTCTAGGAATGACCTACAAAACAACAGAGGGAATGAGTGCTAGTGCCTCTCACTACTATTTAGTGTATGTAGACTGCCTTCACACTGCTATAATAACTCATTCAAGAAAAGGCTCATCTTGCAGTATACTGGATCAGCAGGCAAAAAACTCTTCCAGGAATACAGGAGCAGGAGTTGTAATTCTTGCTTTAACAAACAGCAGTACTAGGAAATTTGTTCTACAGGTCTCTGCTTTTCTCTTCTAAGAGAAAATTCAGACTTTGTATCATAAAAAAAAAGGAAAAAAAAGGAAGAAAAAGAATCGGCACAAAAGCATCCCTCATTTAGAGCAACGATGGAGTACTGAATTTCACCGCACTTCCATCTCTCACATTTCTGTCTCTCATCCCTATCAGTTAGCCTTGGGACCAAAATGCCTTATACATGCCAGCTCCAAATAAAAATTGATTAAATTACATGCCTTGAGACACAAAGAACAAAAAAGCAAACTCAACCTCTTCACTCTACCAAAGAGAACTTACTGAGAAAGAGGAGAGGCGAGAATAGGACACAATGAGTAAGATGAAGATGGTGGATAGGAATCAACTTTTCACTTTCTCTTTCACTACAATTATTATGAGACATGAGATAGCACTACAAAATGAGTCAAAGTAAACCAGATATAGATACTGTAACGAATAGATCTATGCAACTTCCTGGTACGAAAAATTATAGGTGTTAAAAATTTATATGGACTTAAAAAGAGAATGGAAAAGTTCATTTAAGAAATCCGTTCTTACTAAAATACTACTATATTAAGGATTAGTAAATATACGAGTCTGGTTCCTGCTCAGGTAGTCCTCTCAGCTGGAAATTACAGAACACTGAGGCAGTATTACAGGAAAATAGGATATAAGCCTTGCTTTTGTTCTACTTTCCACAAAGGCTCTGCTTGTAAATCCTGCTGGAAGTAAGATACTGCATGAGCTAGACTTAGCTGTGACTTTTCAAGGCCATTTTTGTGTGTCTTTTCAGATACCAAAATAGAATTAATTAGTCCTTTCTGACTAAGCACTAGAAAGCATTCATCAGTTCAGTTCTTCAGTTTTTTAATAATTTTAAAAATAAAATCCAAAATGTGCATCCTGTAATCATTATTGCTCATATTGTAAACTTAAATATTGAATCAACAGACAGGGCACCACAGAGGAATCTTGGAGCACTTTGAAGTTGTCCTAGTTACCCTGAGCTGAAAGTGTGACTGCAGCTAAAAATAAACATCTCCTCACTCACAAAGTACAAGAGGCACAATGCAGTTTTCACTCAGCAAGATTTCGCAAGCAAAAAAGAACAAAACAAAATCCCCCCCACAACACTGCACTCACCTGTTCAAGGGTAGCAGCAAAACCCTGTCTGTCTGCAACATAGGGAAGCCCATGGACCAAGCCCACTTTTTCAGTCATTTGATTGGCCATATCTGTCAGTGTATCTGGTGTTACTAAGTGACAAATGAAAAAAACACACTCGATGGAGCAATTCTGTCATTAGCAGACTACTGCAGCAAGACACTAATTCTCATTTTACTACCAGTATCAAGAGTACATATGCTTTGATGCGTACTATCTTATAAGAAAGGTTTCAGAAAAATAGTATTAGTGATTAACAATTATTATGATCAACAACAAATAAAACAGAAACAGTCTGAATAGTATTTTTAAAGGTATTTTCTCCTTTAATTAGAGGCTAATCTTTTACTCCACAACAACATTCTTTTTCAGAATTTCAACTTTAATTTCTGTTTATATTCTTAGCTAAAATAGTCTCCAAAATCTGCTTGCTTATGGTGAGTAAGCACAGTTTAACAGTTAGCACATACACACCTACCTCTGATTCCACTATCACAAATCCATATGAGATCATATTTGGCAACTTCATAGCCAGGCATTAAGTTATTAATCTTAGGGTTGATGCCAACCTTCTTGCCACCTAAAAAATACAAATATTATACAAAATTCAGCATGGGGAGTTTTTGGAATTCAGATTCAATACCCAAAATATTTAAATATATGAACTGAAGAAGAGTAAATGTTTACCCACCAATTCTTAAAGTCCACTTTTATATAAAATATTTATATTTTAAGTATACCTTCAATTCTATATTTTATAATTGGAAAAATAAAAGGAAAAAATATTCAAATGCTGCCTTAAAACAGCAGGGTACCAAGATTAACATAATTAAAGGAGCAGTAGAACGATAAAGCTTATTACGACATTCTTTTAAGGTAAATATTATTTATCTCTTGTTTTTTAAGCATATGATTACAAAGATTGTATTCTACAGTAATTTCATCAGAAAAATAAAAAAGGAGCAGAATAAAGTGAGACACACTCCTTTACATCCAGCTGACAGACAAGTTTGTTTTATATCAGAGAAAAAAAAAACAAACTACATTTTACTGCCTTGTTCTAATACCCCTTTCCTCCACTAATTCAAATATAAATTTAAGAAAGAGCCATATAGCCTAAGCAGATGAAAAAGGATTGTTGTAGGACCTCAAGCTCAAACACAGCCACAACTCTGAGTCGCTTCCTGCACATTTAGTTCAACGCAGAGACAGGATTTAAACTGCTGTTTTAAAATTAGGAGGAAAATTTGCAGGGGGTTACCCAAACCATTCCTCCTAAAGTTTTCTTGGACTGATGTCACAGACTATGACTACAAACTTACTTTTTACTACAAACTGGTAATTATGCTACACACGCAACATGGGCTGAACACAACAACTATTTATTTCTTTAAGTCCATATACATACAGAGTCTTCAACTCCATATAGAGTATTCTATATGGAGATGAAGACCTATCATTTTACAAGTCACAGTCCTACCTTCAAGTTGCACTGCTTACCTATAAACAGTCTAGCATCAACATTTGGGTATTTGCCAAGGAGCTTTTTGCACACATCAATAGCCGGATCATCATGATCTTGTACACAGAGTAGTACTTCATACTAGTAAAAACAAAAATGTATACATTCACTCATATATATATTTACATACACACAGCTAATATCCATACAGTCTATCAAATAAAGCTTAATAGTGTAGTAAGCTAAAATAATTAATAGTGCTGTTATAGAATTAGAAACAAAGGGGTTGTTTTACAGCTAAATGAGTCTAGTTTTTTAATGCACAGCCAAGTACCTGTGAAAAAAGAACTAAGGCTGTATCTCAATGAACTCTTTTACTGATGAATGTTACTTCTGCTGTTATTGAAGGGTTTTTATTAGTCATGAAATAAGACGTTCTGGTGTACAAGGTAAAATTTTTGTTTCCATTTCCATTTTTGTTCACATACAAATCTTAAATTCAATATTATATTCAATGAAATGACAGCACCTGAAATATTGAAGAATGAGGTTATGATACACTATGACTGTACACCTCTGAGCTACATCTTCTATTCCTTTACTTTATAGATATATGTGCAGAACAGAGTTGAAAGACAACCCACAGAGACCAGTATGTATGTACACTTAACTGCACAACAAAGCTCAGGAATATGTGTATGTAACATATCTGTATTTTCTTATTAATAGAGTAATGGTTGAAAAAACAAGTGGTAAGGGAAAGCTGTAGCTGCTACACACTTACACAAGCTAGTGATAGTGGGTGAAGAAATCAGAATCACTCAACATGGAGGCACCTTTGATAAAGGTATTTCTGCTTTTGCAATAACAGCAAATTTGTTAAATACTTCTTACTTGATATAACTTTTTTTTTACCCTGTTAGAGCTATTAAAGCTCCAATACAAAGACTAAAATACAGAAAATGCAAATTTCTGATCAAGATACCCAGAAGCCATTTTTACAGTCCAAGACTGAAAAATTCAATCACAACAAGAAACAACTTTATTGAACCACATTCGCAGTAGCTGCTGTGAAAAGAATCCCAACTAGCAAGCAAACAGTTCTTATTCTCCCTTATGCTATTTTATCATCTCACTAAACTTTATTTTCATTAAACTACTTAAGCAAAAACTATATGAATTTTGAAAGCTTCCTCTTGGATCTAAGATGAAAATTTCTGACGTTCTTTTTCAGTAAGGGGTATTACATACAACAGAAGATATTAAGTTAAATATATATAAACACTTCAAATAAAAAAATGGTATTGTCATACACAAAAGCCTGAACTACTCTAACTCCATTCAGAATATTGAGGAAATTTAAAATAATTTAAATGGGAGTTAAGATTTGTTCTAGCACTACAAACTATCAGGCAAATATCTCTATCTCTCAGAATGGAAACTGAATGTCATTTTGGCTAAGGAGCATGCAGTGTTTGATTTCTACCATCTTACAGCATGGAGAACAGATTTTAAAAGAGTTGTCTCATTAAGCAGACATGTCCCCTCTTCACAACAGAATCCTGACAGCATGAACACCATAGAAATAAACAACTGCAGAAATTAGTTTTTTACTGCACATTAAATTAAATTCATAAAATAAAACTGATTTTCCGAGTCATTATATAATCAATCTTCAATCCACAGCAGCAATGACACTCCTATATCCATATTCTCCAAGAAATTCAACTAGAAGTAAACCAGATATTTCAGACTCCAATATTTGAAAAGAGAAAAATTCAAAACAAATGGCCAAGTAGCAAAGTAAAAAACTGGAAAATGTATGATAAAGGCAAAACAAATACAAAGATGCTTATCTACACAAACATTACCAACAGGTTCACTTGAATTTAATATGAATAGAAAAACTTTCACAAAATTACAACATGCACAGTAGGTGAGAACTCTTCACTAATAAAAATATTATGTATAAATCCTGCAGTTTTGAGACAGCATAACTGGATTCCATTCAAGAGAAGAGTATTTCACACATGGACTATCCCAGAAGAGAATCATTATCACTGCAGGTTGAATTCAGCTTCACTGGAAAAAGTTTCAGATTAATTTTTCATAGTAATTTTTCACTCCACAGCTGAACTTTGAATACCAGGCAATACTGCTGTTCTAATTTTTGCAGACAATTTCTTAAAGTAGTTCTGGACAGTAACTATAAAAAGTTTTTTCAGACAGTTTGGAGACCTTTCTCATAGTGTCTAATCTGGGCTGCAGTTAACTGAAGCATTCACATGTGCATTTTCACTCCCCTTGGAAAAAACATGATTATCTACTTTTATCTGAAACTCAGATTTGTGTGGAGTAGCAACATTTTAAGAGTATTATCCATGTGGTTTCAGAACTGAGGACCAAGACTACCTCTTGTAAAGCAAGATTCAACACCACTGTTTTTTTCAGTTATTAAACAAGTTTTATTTGTAGTCAAGTGTTTCAGCTGCATAACGTTTTGATGTTCATTACAGGTCCTACAACAGCTTATGATATTCCAGAAGATTCTTTTTACTGTTTGCAATATTGGCATATGCAGCATGACTCATGAATGCTTTAAAATGTGCTTGGCCACACTTCACTGCACTTTGTTGAGTTGAAAGAATTCATATGCTCATGTCTGAAGCTTCTCAAAAGGCCCAAAGCTTCATTACAGAAAAAAATCTCCAATTTCTGATTAGTTCCAAGTGCTAGGGACTTATATTTGCTTTACCCTGCCTACCTGCGTGTCAGTTAAAGGCTCTCAGCTAGAATACACTAACAAAATTTACTGTACAGCTTACACGAACCTTTGGCCTTTTACAATTGGAGCACCACTGTCAGATGCAGTTTTGAGAAGAAAAAGAGGAGCTTTTATACTAAAGCTAAATTTCATATTTCAGAATTCAGTGGACACAAAGTCAGTAAAAAATGTATTCTTTTTCCCATCCACAGGAGTATACTTCAAATATTGAATGATACCGCAAACATTTGCAGACTTCTATAAGTCTGCAAAGCTTACAATTGAAAACTTCCTATAAGCTCTTTAGAGCAAGAAGAGCATCTGACACACTTACCAATCACATTGCTTATCACTTGTATTACAAATTCAAACAGTGCTCAACAGCAAATGTGAGCTTTTATGAGCTATTTGCTTCCCAACACTAACACATGGCTTAAAGACTACCCTACCTACCATCTCACACTACCTCGTCACTAAGCAACTCTTCATTAGATGAGCCATCAGTAAGAACCACCAAAAAGTTTCAGGCTATCAGTTAAGTGTTCTCTATTGGAGGATCTCTTACAGAGAAGTAGTCAACTGAGGAGAATTTCCTGCCTCTGAAGTGATCTCTTACAGCAGCATTAAACACTTAAATCTACAAACACCACAATACAGGAATAATGATTAAGCAAATCTTAGTGGAGTGTAGAGTATGTCTCACCCCTAAGCCTTGGACATGTTCCTCAATAGACAGCTTTTTAAAAAGGCATAAATTTCGTTTGTAACATGTAAAATATGTAATTATACATTTTCTGCAGAAGGAAGAACAATCCAAGACAATCAAGCAGCATAGCTCCCATACAAGCTTGTCACGTGACCTTTTGAGACATAGGAGGAAAAAAACGACAATAATATACATACTTTAGGATAATCCAGCTCAAAGAAGGTTTCTAGGTTGCTGATCAGGTTAGGATCCACACCTTTTAACGGCTTTAGAAGTGAAACACCAGGAAGCTTGCTATATGGCTGTTTGTCCGTGGCTTTCTTATTGAGGTGGAGGCGTCTGTAACGAGAAATAGCACATAACACCACTTAAGAAAATATGCTAGAGAAAGCCATTCAAAACAGTCAGAACTAAAGAGCTTTGAAATTAAAATTGCTGCAAAAAGAATTAAATCGAGTTGTTGAAAAAACAGCTATTTTGCTATCCACTAGCTGATGTCAAAGGCAACGCCTAAAAAACTTTGGCATGACATGTAGTTTACATTCAGCTTTATTTAACTTGATATTTCAGATTAATGCATTTTACACTAGGCATTTTGAGCAAAAGGAATATGGCCTTTTTTCAAACTGCAGCAGAGATGAGATTTTTCTGCCTTCCTCCACAGCATTAAAACTCGTAGGTGAAAAACAAAGTTCACACTTGAAAATTTTTTAAAGTTTAATACAGGACTGTTGCTATGAACATATTATAAGTTTCTCTGTGTGTAAGCCTTCTGATCATTTTCCCATGGGAGAACATCCTTTTGCTGTCTTTACTCTGTATAAGCTTTCTGTAAACAAAATATCTGTGTCTGTTCTTCAAGGACATGGAATTGCTTGGCCTCCTCCTACCTATGAGGAGACTGAACTGAAATTACTTTATCTTTCTGATATTGTAAACTATTAGGACACATTTCCCTGGACGAAGCAGCAGCAGGAGCATGGAATGCTCTCTGCTGAGCAGATATAGAAAAATACTAGAATTATGGAGTCATTTTAATAAATCATTTTAGCCTTCTGAAATTATTGTCAAGAGTCCTTTCTTCTATGTGTGGACCACGACGATACACGACAAAAAAAAAGGACAAATATCCAGCACTGGGGTGTTTTTGGTGATGGGCCAGAAAACATAGGGTTAGCGTAAAACAATGTTCTTTATATACTGTTACATCACAGGGCTACATACATATTAATGAGTTTCATGCATTATTCAAACATTACTGTGATTTTAGATGCTTCAGGGATTTCCCTGCTTGAACTTTTGACTTGTCTGCATGCCATCCTGTTGATTAGATCAGTATATTTTATTTCTTCTTGTGATTCCACCATGTTGTATTTTTATTCCCTGATATTGAGGGTCAATAAACTCTTCTTTTCTCAGCGTTCTTGTTTATGTCTCCATTATCTTGCCTTTCAGATAAGATAGTCCCTGAATGTGGGAAATTACCTAATAATTTTACACCATTCTCTGAGTTAGTTACATGAAAAAGCATTTTACCATCCCACAGTCTCTATTAGGCTATGGTCTAAGATATAATATATGTATTACACTACCATTTACAGAAGCTATACGGTGCCTACATAAACTGACAGATTATACTATACCAAAAGCAGTAAGTACCATATCAAAATACTTGTGATTAATAACAACATGCAAAAGCTAATACATAAATGCAAAAGCCAATATTATATTGTCACTTATAGCATTAGAACAAAATAATCATAAAAACCGATTTACTGTAAATAAGGCAAAAAATGAATGGCTTAGGTGTTTTTTCTTGCATCAAGTTATGCAAAATTTAGAGCAAACTCAAAGCACAGGGGAAACAGTTGAGCCTACTGATCAATTTGTTAACAACTTCAAGAAAAGAATAAGGATCAATTAACTGTAGTATAAAAATCCTGACAGCAGGATAGGTCAGAACCATAGATAAACTTTTACAGGCATTTTCAAACAGTTACTGGTATTTCAGCAATGAATCAGAATTGTTTAGGTTTTGAAAAAGACATTTAAGATCATCAAGTCACACTGTTAGTCCAGCACTACCAAGTCCACAACTAAACATGTCCCTAACCACCACACTGAATATATAAAATGTGTTGGCAATAACATCACAACTCACTAAAATGAATGTTTAATCCTACACTCCTGTGTAAACAAACACAAAATTGAATTGTGAAAGACTAATGGGTATTGGAGACTGAATGTTATAATTTATGGCTTAAACATGTTCATGAAGGACTTTTGCTTACATAGCAAAACTGCATTACAAACGCTGCAGAGAAGACCACCACACCCTGAGCAGGCCTTCTGACTGAGGCCCTGAACTGCTCCCTGATGGAGATAAGATACGGTAAACTCAGGTGATACAGTAAACTCAGGTCTGGGGAGAGGAGAATACATTCACACAGGAATCAAGCTTAACACCTTGGAGTGGGGACCGCAGCCNACACCTATTTTTCTATTTCTTTCCTCTTCCTTTCTCTTTGCCTCTTTTACTATTAAATAAAATAATAAAATCAATTTTTTGGCACCAACATCTAACCTTGTTTGGTTACATCTAATCACCTTTTTTGGTTATATTTTGAACCTTTCTGGGTCCAATCTCCTTTATTCAGAGGTTTCGTTTCCTTTGGTTTTCTTTCTTGCAATGTGTATCTAATGATACCAATTCTCATCTTCACCAAGGAAAATTACTGAATTATGAAGAAGATCCAGTAAGAGAAAAGATTCCAGTAGATCTCTAGAATTTTCTTTTTCCCTGAAGTAGAACAGTGGCATTTGACACCTAATGAGCCCCAGCCAGCATGTCTGCCTTTAGGCATGTTAGTGGCTAGACATCCTGAGCATAATTACAGAAAATAAACAATGGGTTGACCAAAAAGCAGATTATGTCTTAGTGCTGTTTTTGAGTCCAGGCCTGGGCTCTGCAGAGGTAAATTGAAATAGTCTTGCTGACCATTTAACTGCCAAGGGATAGTCAGACAGAAGGAAAATAAAAAGCAGTAATTCAGATAGCTACCCCAGGCAGAAATTTTCCTAGCAATGTTCACAAACATAACAGGAAATAAGGCCTTTAGTGCCAATTAAAAGGGAGAGTCTCAAGAATGCAACTTTGACCAGGAGGGTCAAAAAGGAGATAATGCAAGGAAAGAAAAAAAAAGTGTAGCAATGCATACAGCTTTGTACATCAACAAAAGCCATGACAAACAGGAAATACTATAAGGAAGTGTCAGAGTAATAAGTTGTGAAGACAGCTCTGAGGCAGGACTGTGGTAAATAAGCATTAAGTGAAAAAAACTGCAGACTCTTCCAAGGCAACATATTACAAACTATGCTGACGCAGTATTATGAGGGTGATTGAATTACAGTAAGAGAAGCCTACAGACTGCGCAAGAGAGGGAAACCTTGCAAAACACACAAATAAGACATGCAGCTCTGGAGCACCGTACAGTTTTGACAGTAAGTGGCAAGACTCTCCCTAACATTCTATCTTAAGTAAGACTTTGTGTGCTATTCATAACACTGCACAGAAGTGGCAGCCTGCCCTTTTGAAAGCACTGAGGTATTGTGACACTGAAGTAACTATGGTACTCTGTTAGAGTCCATGTATCAAACAGCAAATTAACAGTAAACCAGATTATTTTACACTGGCGACTATTTGTGAAGTGGCATATTCTGAGAAGGAATTAAAGTTACAATTAAAAACCTACCAGAGAAACAGGCCAACCATTAAAAAAGTTATGGTATTGAAATTCAGGCTAATATCTAACATGGAAGTCAAAATAATAGACTAAATTTAAGCAACGTGAACACTGTTGATGTAAGTACATTCTAAGTGAATCTCCTACAGTATATGTACGAAAGTCTCCAAAGAGAAGTAAGATGAACCTGGTGTTTTTGAGCACTAACTTGTGCTTATGCTGGTTCAGTTCTCTCAGACATACATTGTGATCACAAAGGTCTTAATTTCTACATTGCTCTGCATTATAATACATACAGATAAAGCTAAGCAATCCTTTCTCAAAGGTTCATATCACATATGGGATAATATATGTTATTTTGCATTGATACTAATTCAAAGCAGTCAAAACCACCAACAACCTTTGAACTCAAAAACACCTGCTGGCAGAGCAGTGTTCGTAAGCACTTTTGGATAACGTTTATGAATGTAGCCAGGTTATATTTAAGCACTTTGGCACCCACATTTATTAAATTAATCAGCCTGCAGTCCCTAGGTAGTGAAACTGAAGGGTTTTTTATACTGTCTGGTACTGGCATACATAGATGAGGAAAGAAAAAAGAAAAAGCAGACATGTGGAAATCGTGTCAAGAGCTGAAGTTACACTATCCAGCATAATGGAAAAAGCACCTGCAAAATCTTCTCTTTGTTGCTTATCACAATAATAATTAACCCACAAAAGCACCTGTACCCCAGATTTCCTCTCAGCAGAGGGGAAACAAAGTCTCCAAAGACAAAATCCAGACAAGTTACTACTGTTCAGAATGAATTCTTGCTGATCTGTACCAAATTATGGAAAAAAAAAACCAAGTCAACACTTCCTCTCCCCAGCTCATTAAGGGCAGAAGAGTATTATCATAGAATGACTTGTATTGTAAGGGACCTTAGAGGCCACCTAGTTCCAGCACTCTGTCATGGGCAGGAACACTTTCCACTAGATTAGGTGGCCCACAGCCCTCTTCAACCTGGCCTTGAACATTTCCAGGGATGGGGCATCCACAGCTTCTCTGGGCAACCGGTTCCAGTGCCTCACCTCCCTCACAGTAAAGAATTTCTTCCCAATATCTAATCTAAGCTACTCCATCAGTTTGAAGTCACTCCCCCTTCTCTTATCACTACATGACCTTGTAAAAGTCCCTCTCCATCTCTCTTCTAGCAAAACCAAAAACCTTGCTACAGTAGACAAGCTGCTGGATCTCTCAGACGTACACCTTTTAAACATGGCTGAAAAAACCTCAGCAGTCCTTATTCACTCATGTCAATCTTCCCTCAGCAGGTACTTTAATTGAAGAGATATCCTGATAGAGGGAGGTAAGTAAATCTTGATGAGAAACTCATAACAGATACTTAAATACTGCAAGATGGCAAAGCAAGATGCAGAAAGCACTCATGACATTCCTTGAAGACTGTGGTTTCACAGACCATCAAGATAAGGTAGCAGATCAGTCTTTCTGAAAGAGACTTGTTTTCCCGCTTCTACCTCTGAATTTTTAGTGATCTGAAACATCTCACACAGGTCTATGTGGAGTGTTGGTCTGCTGTGGAATACAGGACATAAGGTCTCATCCTGAACAGGAATAAGAAAATGTGAGATTATTCTCCTTTTGGTAACAGAAAGGTAAAAAGGATGAGCTCCTCCTATCTTCTTTACATTATATATATAATGAAACATATCTATCTACATAACTCTACATTTAACTATGTGCATATAATTAAAACACTCCCAAAAGTTGGTACCTTTATCCACAGAAGAAAAAACAACGAAATTTGCTACTGGTATAGCACAGAGGTCAGTGCATTAAATACAACTGAAAAAGACTGGAAGATTTCAAAAAGTATTACAGACAACCCCTAAATTCATGAAAGTGTTAACAGCATCATTGCTTCACCAAGACTAATATTAGCAGACATAAAATCCTACCCTTAATATAATAGTATAAAGACAGTTCCACATAAGAAGCCATAGACAGCTAACAAAAAAGTTCCCAGTAACTTTTTATACAGTCATCTGATAATTTTAAAACTAAGTAACCAAGAATCCTTTTTAAACAGAAATAAAACTTCTATATGTCAAATAATGTATGCACAGTAATGTCCTTGGGACAACAGGTTACGGAATCAGAACACAAATAGTTTCTCCTCTATCCTTCCAGTTGCAAAGAAGGATGAGAGAAGAAACATCACAGGAAGATCAAGCAGAATATAGTATCTGGGTCCATAACTGGTGTCATCAGCAGAATTTTGGGTTTCTTGATCTTGTTGGTTTACATGACACCATGGCCTGCTGGCAACAGATGGGGCAACCTGTCTCAAAGAGAGGGAAAGGATTTTTGCATAGGTGTTAGCAGGGCTCATTGTGAGAGCTTTAAACTAATTTAAAGAGGGAAGGGATAAAAATCAGGCATGGTAGAAATAAGCTTGGGGACAGCCTGTCAGTATTTAAGCAACAGTGTGCTAGTGAGGTCTGTCAGTTGGCCCTCTCAGTGGGGGCAGGGGATTGAGATCTATGTTGCAGCAAAGACACAAGAGTTATTGATGTCCTAGAAACCATGGAAGTGTTTGAAAACTGTCACATAGGAAAACTCCACTCCAAAAGAAGGTGGCAGGATTAACTGTCCAGCTGAAGTGCATCTACACCAACGCATGCAGCATAGGCCACAAGCAGGAGGAGCTGGAAACCATTGTGCAGCTGGAAAACTATGGCATAGCTATCACCATGGAAGCACAGTGGGATCACTGACACAACTCAAGTGCTACAATGGATGGCTATAAACCCTTCACAAGGGATAAGCAGGGAAAGAGATGGTGGGGTAGCCAGTATGTTAAGGACTGTTTTGGTTGTCTAGAGTTTAATGATGGTGATGATAGGGTTAAGTGTTTATGGGCAGGAATCAGGGTAATAGGCCAACAAGGCCGAAACCCTGGTGAGAGTTAGTTATAGACCACCCAACCAGGAAAAAGACACAGATGAAATATTCTGCAAGCAGGTGGGAGAAGTTTCACAACCATTAGCCCTTTTTCTCATGGGGACTTCAATTTAACAGATGTCTGCTGGGAATACAATACAGCAAAGAAGAAACAGACTAGGAGGTTCCTGGAGTGTGTAGAATATACTGACAGTGTCAGGAAGCTGAGTGAGCCCTTTAGGGGGGGCCCACTGAACTTTTTGTTTCTGATCTGAGGACTGGTGGATGCTGGGATGACTGGAGGCTGTCTGGGGCTCAACAATCACAAAATGATGGAGTTTCCAATTCTTGGGAAAGTAGGAAGGGTCAGCAGACTTCCAGAGGGCAGACTTTGGCCTGTTTAGGAGATTGTCCTACAGAGTACCTTGGGAGGCTATGCTCACATTCAAGAAGGAAATCCTAACGGCACAGCCAGCAGGCCATCCCCATGTGCCAAAAGACAAGGCAGAGAAGATGAGTGACCTGGCTAAAGAAAGAGCTTTGGCTGGAACTCAGGATGAAAAGGAAGAGTTTCTGACCTTTGAAAGATGACGCAGGCAGCTCTGGTGTCTTTAAGTTACGGACAGAGAAAACTAGATGGGTCAAAACACAACTAGAACTTGACCTTGCTACTGCCATAGAAGACAATAAAAATGTATATATAAACACATTAGCAACAAGAGGAGAGCTAAGGAGAACTTCCATCCTTTACTGAATGCAGAGGGAAACATAGTGAGAAATTACATGGAAAGGCTGAGATACTGTCTTCTTTGTTTCAGTTTCTAACAGTGAGACCAGTTGTTCTCCAGGTAACAAGGCCCCTGAGTGGAAAGAAAGGAACAGGGAGCAGAATGAAGGCCCCATAACCTGGGACAAATGTGATCTGCTACACCACTTAGACATACAAGTGTCTGGGGCCGGATGGGATCCATGCAAGGCTACTGAGGGAGCCCATGGAAGTGCACACCAAGCCTCTTTCAATCACTCACCGGCAGGCCTGGCTAATGAGGGAAGTCCCAGTTTACTGGAGGCTATCCAACATGACAGCCATCTGAAAGAAGGGTTGGAAGGTGGATCTGGGGAACTAACTAGAGGCCTGTCAGCCTGACCTCAGTGCTGGGGAAGGTTCTGATACAGATCATCTTGAGTGTCATCATATGGCATGTACAGGACAACCTGGGGATCAGCATAGGTTTAGGAAAGGCAGGTCCTGTTTGACCAACCTGATCACCTTCTGTGACAAGGTGACCCACTTGGTAGATGAGGGAAGGGCTTAAACTTTTAAGGTACTGTCTACCAAGGTACTTTTAAGGTACTGTCTACCTTGGCTTAGCAAAGCCATTGACACCATTTCCCACAGCACCCTCCTGGAAGAAACTGGCTCCCCATGTCTTGGACAGATGCACTCTTTGCTGGGTTACAACTGGTCAGATGGCCAGGCCAGAGAATGGTGGGGAATGCAGTTATGTCCAATTAGTGTCCAGTCAGTAGTGGTGTTCCTCAGGGGTCAGTATTGGGTCCAGTCCTGTTTAATACCTTTATCAATGATCAGGATGAGGGGATCCAGTGCATTGTAGTTTGCAGATGACACCAAGTTGATCTGCTGGAGAGCTCTGCAGAGGGGTCTGGACAGCCTGGATTGATCAGCCAAGACCAGTTGTATGAGGTTAAACAAGGCCATGATCCTACACCTGGGCCACACCACCACCATGCAGAGCTGCAGGCTGGAGGAATATGGCTGGAAATCAGCCCAAAGGTAAAGGACTTGGGAGTGCTGGTTGACAGTGGCTGAACACAAGCCAGCCATGTGTCCAAGATGGCCGAGAAGGCCAGTGGCATCCGGGCCTGTACCAGCAATAGTGTGGCCAGCAGGACCAGGGCAGTGACCGTGCCCCTGTATGGTGGTGAGGCTATGCCTTGAGTGCTGTGTGCTCAGTTTTGTAGCTCACTACAAGAAATACACTGAGGTGCTGGCGTGTGTCCAGAAAAGGGCAAAGGAGCTGGGGAAGGGTTTGGAACACAAGTCTGATAAGAACAGACTGAGGGAGCTGAGCATGTTTATCCTGGAGAAAAGGAGACTTAGAGGTGACCTTATAATTCTCTACAACTCCGTGAAAGGAGACTGTAGTGACATGGGGGTCAGTCTCTGGTCCCAGTAACAAGTGACAAGAGGAAGGGCCTCAAGTTGCAGCACCAGGGGAAGTTTAGATTGAATATTAGGAAAAATTCCTTCAGCAAAAGGCTTAGCAAGCATTGGAATGAGCTGTCCAAGGACGTGGCGGAGCTACCGAACCTGGAGATAGTTAAAAGGTATGTAGATATGGCACTTATGGACATGGTTTAGTGGTGGACATGGCAGTGTTCAGTTCACAGCTGGACTTGATCTTGGAGAGCTTTTCCAACCTAAACTATTCTATGACTCTGTATGTTTCCCATGTGAATAATGTTTTTTCTATATATTATATAACAAATGTATATTCATATAATCACATTTTGTATAATAAATATGTACATTCAGGTTTTTGTCAGCACATGAAAGTGGGATGGATGGGGCATATATAAGCAACCATTGTCATAGCTCTAGTAGATCCCGTCAGGAAGCAAAACATGGAGGCAGAGAAACACAAGAAGACTCTGCAAAGATACAAATAAAGCTGAATAACATACTATTATCCAGTATCTATTTCTTATACTTCTCTGTCCAGATTTAAGCCCACAGAAATACTACTGTTCCATTACTGTGGAGCCCTACTACACTATTATTCTTTTTTATGAACCTTGTAGACATCAGAGAGCTTTGAAAACTGGAAGACAGATCAAACAGAACACCCAGAATCACCTGTGGCCCCTGGTCTCTTAGTAAACTGAAAGAATTATTCTCAAAGCAAGAATGAAACACCTTGTCTTGTTTTAAACCTTTCTTCCCCTTGAGAGGAGCTTTAAAATGTAGCTGAACCAGCTAAACTGCAGGCTACTGCTCAGAGGCACTCCCTCCTTCCCCCTTTCTCCTCTTTTTCTGGGATGTCCTGTGCTGACATTTGTCTGATCCTACAGTTGAGATTCATAAGCCACCAAATAACTGTTACTCAACATGTAATGTTAGAATTTCATCAGTTCAACCTAGCAAGCTTGAAAGGATGCAGCAAGATAATTATGCAGCTTCACAGGCAGCAAAGGTCCCCCAGTAATCCTTCTCCTGTGCTGCCATCAATACCAGCCAAACAAGACATTGTGCTAGTACTGATGCTCATACAGTCCTGCTTCAAATCACGCACCCAACTGAAAGTTAAATCTGGATTTTTTTTTCTTCCACTTCAGATTGTCTTCTGCCAAATTAAGAGTTCAGGTATCTTACAGAAGGCCACACAAAGCTCCAGAGAATGTTTAAGAATGCTCTGAATGTGCTCCCAATATCACAGGAGAAGAGCAGGAATAGGGTCTCCTTCCACCTCATGCTTCAGCAGGATTCCAGAAGAGCTGAGCTGGGTCAGGCCCCTAAAAACTGTCCCAGAACCAACTACACATCAGAGTTTTCCTTCATAGCATTCACTCCCTTATAGTTTGCTCCTTATCTGCCAGAAAAAGCTAACTTGAGTTAATTAGTAACAGAAAACACTGCCAGTGTTCAAAAGTGACTCCTGAAGTAATACTTAAGGCATACCCCTCTCCTGCCTTTCTTGACTGAAAGGAAGATATCAGCCTATAGAAATATGCCAGTGCCAGGTACCCTTGCTTAGCTGCTGGCCTGGGTCAAACCATTGCACCAGTCAGTCCCTGCTCTCAGAGAGGCATTCTTTCCTGTCCTCCACTTTTGTCACATCCAATTCAACAGCCATATGGACACATGGCTAGTCAATCCACCCACTCACCACCCAAATAGTTACACAACCATTAGATCCAATAGGGAGGAGCAGAAACAGACAGCTATGGACAACAAGGAAAGGACTTCAGGGGAAACCCTAATGTAATTAAAAACATTTAACAAGCCACTTGGCCTTGACAAAATGTTCAGAGATAGGAGGAAGTAGATGAGACTAAAAGAACATGGTAGGTATGATTCAGATATGCACTTTGTATCAGAGACTTCTTGTGGCTGTCTGCCAGCAGAAAGAGTCATAGGTTTGTGCATGCCTGCAAAACCACTGAAAACAAAAAATGCAATCCTGCCTTTTGCATACTAGGGGTTGATGTTGAAAAGCATGTTACAATTGTGCTTCGTCACATGCCAGCTGAGTGTACAAGACAAATAAAACATTTCATTCACTTTCAATGCATATTTTCTCCTGTCCTACACATAAACTCTACAGACAAAATGAAAAGGACCTTACAATGCAATGCACTGAAATCACAATGGGTAGTGGACAGGAAGAGAAACGATTTTTAAAAAAATAAGAGTTAAGCTAAAAGAAGCTCAAGAGTCAGAACTTCTCAAAAAAAAAAAGGGTCTTGAACTGGAATTGAACAAGAAAGAACCTGGATTGTGATCATTGTTATTTTTTAGAAGATGAGTGCTCTCAAAAACCAAACACCAATTTGCTTTGTCAGTTTTGGAAAGAAGCCATTCAATCAGTGGCTAAGAATAAGGACAAAATCATATAATGTAGAACAGTTGAAGTCCTATCTAGTGCTATTTGCCATTTCAAATTTAAAACCTCCATGCACTACTGAAATTGTTTATTCTTTAACTAGCATTTTCCAAGTATTACCATGAAGTCACATTCTGTACATGCAATCCATAACTTGATACAGTCTTTCCTGTAACGGGGCGGGGGAGGGGGGGGGGGAATTGAAAATGCTTTCAAAACTGTTTTACAGTTTTAAGTAGAAAAAACCCCACCCTTATCTGTTAGGAATAAGAAAGAGCAAACACTAGAGACCTCAGCTTAAAGCCAGCAAACACACTTCCTCTCCTACTCCCCTCCCACTCCCTCAGGATAAAAGGAGTCACAAACAGCCATACACAATAGGCTGTGGCTGAACCTGAAGCAACAGGAACCCTTTTACTGAACAAATCTTTGATAGTTCACAATTCAGCCAGATGAATGGAGTTAAAGACACAGGAAGTTGCCTACAACACACCTATTACTGCATCACGCTCAACATTAAAATAAACACAGTTTTTTCTTGTAGTCTATCTGCAGTCTGCCATCAAAATAGCAACTTATTCCCTGATTCTGCTTTCCCACACCCTCAGCCCACTTGTGGCTATAAAACAGCCAGCACCACAAGACAAATTGGATCAGCCTGCTGATCAAACAGGGAACTACCCCACAGAAAAAACTCACTTGCTGATCTGAGTCACCACATAGCCACATGCTCACTAAAGGCAGGTTAGAAATGTTTAGAAAGGTATAGCAGAAGGAAGGGATTTGGATTATCCCCTTGAGCATCAATTCAAGATTCACTAAGGCACAGAAACAGAAATGTTTCTGGTACTCCTTGCAACAAACACTATGCAAGTTTAGAGAAATGCTGCATCCAACACAACTCGTGTTTTGTTTATGAAAGCATCTCCAGGCGATGACCATAACTCTGGGCCAGATAAACCAACCCCAGCAAACATCTTCTAGTACAGGATCAACCCATCAGTGTCTGAGAGCTTCTAAAACACAAAGCTTTAGAACAATTTTATTTTGAGACTATTTCCATTTCATTTTCTGACTTTTATTTTGAAAACCTGTTAAGATTAAACTAGCTCAGCCTCCNATGCAGCAGGTATCATGCCAACATTTTTTCTTTATTTTCAGTGTATGACAGTCTGATTTTTATTTCATTAACTCAGCAACAAGTGTTTCCAGAGTACAAAACAGCAGACTGCTGAAAAAGACACTCAAACACCAATTCACACAAGTTTGAACACACACTCTTGGACCATATTACCTACAGCTGGGATAATAAAAAAGCCGTAGACTTTGTCTGGTCTACACAATTGTCAGTGACAGGGTCACTGCCCTCATGCTGCAAATGCCTTGGAAAGCTTGAGCAAGTCTCCTATATGAAACATCAGAAACTGAAGGAAGCAATTACATAAAACCAAAAATGCTTTGAAAGAAAACGTTAAGATAAAATAACACTTCTACATTCAACATCATGTTTGACTGCATTTCAGATGGGCATTTTTTTTTGTCACATTTCTGACAGGTACTAACAGAAAAACTAACTTGGCAAATTTTACCTGTCTTTTGTCTACAAAAACCCCACAATACTTGGTTCATACTGTCAAAAAAACTTAATGCTCTCACCACTACACAAGCTGCACAAAAGAATCTTCTTGGAAATGCAGTATAAAGCATATGTATTATCTCTCTTAAAAACGCTTAAAAAGAAGTGTGAAGTAACAATTTTGAAATCAATTTTGACTCAAAAGTATTTCAATATAAAACACTTGGGATATTTGCTCCATAACAGCTCAGTACATTGACCAATATCTGGCTTTCATCAGCTTGAATATTTTACAATGTGTGCATATGACCAGACAAGTGATACTTCTACTTGATAAAGTAAGGTGTAGCATACCACCCATTATTAAACCAAAGCAGCAGTCATCTGGGAAATCATTACAAAATGGGCAAATTGAATCAAGTTCAAGGCAAGTGCTTAATTAGAATAGGACAGCTGCAAACAACATACAATTGAATGGTTAACTTCATTTACAGATTCTTCCTCATGGACTATATTGTTAACAAATCCAAGATGAGCCCTATCAACAGAGGGGGTAGAAAACAAAACAATCTTTGGTTTACAAAGAGGTATTTCTAAGAGCAGAACTCAAATGGTCAAAATCTGACCAAATCACCTACCAGCACAAATGGGCAAAGACAGGTTGTTAGTTATCCTGCTACTTTAATGAAAAAAGATTGGTCCACTAGAAGCACCCAGCAGGTGTTCAAGAAACTGCTATAAGAAATAAAACAATTCCTCAGTAAAGTGTTGCAAGAAGCACTGGCAAGAAAATCCTAATCTTTCACTTAGTACAGTGCATCCCTTCAGCTTTCTATCTTACCAATTTACACTTTTATGAATGTTTTTTACCTTAGTTGTCCAAAGGACATATAATAAAGAAACTTTATACATGTCCAAACATGTATAAAGTTTCTTTATACATGCTGAAACTGAAATAATTTGTTTCAGGGTATGAATGCACCCAGGCCACTTATGAGAAGATATAGTCTTGCATAGGTCCTCACCACCTACTATTAAAAGTAATGTATATCAGAAAATACAAAACTAGTCACCTTGCTATTAGAAAAACGAAAATATTTTTTTAGTCTATAGGAGAACATCTCTTACAATAAAGTAATTAATAATTTCTTTTAAACAGTAGTCTTCAGTAAAATGTAAAAAATTAGTGTGTCAAAACTATGGTATTTTATTTCAGTTAAAAAGCAATTTAAAAATCTTAATGAACTCTGACACCACTATTTAGCATTACACTATTCTCAGGGAGTGATGGACACAAATACTGAAGGGTGCTCTAGTAAAGCCAGTTATATTCTCAGCATGTCTTGGAGCAGCTAGGACAGAAATTTCAGATTCCAATTCGTAGAGTCATTCATCATCTACCATTCTACTCATCCACCTTAATCAAAATTTGTGCTTTTATAGAAACAGTTCATGTAAAACTTCTTTAAATGTCTTTGAAATCCTTGTATCCTGACAAAAGCTGACAGACTGTATTTTTCCCCATCGCACTATTCAGCTTCTTTCACTCCATCTCACATACAAAGCTGGATGCTTTTTTACCCTATAAGAGCTCCGCTAATCCAACCCATTTCCATATTACATACTCCAAATCTTACAGCCTTCTGTCTTCCTCTTCCACATAAACCACTCCAAGGGATGTGACAAGTAGGCTCNAAATGACAACATAATTTGCTAAATGTTACATAATGTGCATCCTACAGACCCCAGGCTGCTCCTTTTGTGCAGCTTTTTCCAGTTTCTTCTCCCTCAAAACTTCCAAAACAGTTAACTGCCAGTAACAGAATTATGTCAATGGCTCATCAGAAACTTATTATATANAAAACCCCACAATACTTGGTTCATACTGTCAAAAAAACTTAATGCTCTCACCACTACACAAGCTGCACAAAAGAATCTTCTTGGAAATGCAGTATAAAGCATATGTATTATCTCTCTTAAAAACGCTTAAAAAGAAGTGTGAAGTAACAATTTTGAAATCAATTTTGACTCAAAAGTATTTCAATATAAAACACTTGGGATATTTGCTCCATAACAGCTCAGTACATTGACCAATATCTGGCTTTCATCAGCTTGAATATTTTACAATGTGTGCATATGACCAGACAAGTGATACTTCTACTTGATAAAGTAAGGTGTAGCATACCACCCATTATTAAACCAAAGCAGCAGTCATCTGGGAAATCATTACAAAATGGGCAAATTGAATCAAGTTCAAGGCAAGTGCTTAATTAGAATAGGACAGCTGCAAACAACATACAATTGAATGGTTAACTTCATTTACAGATTCTTCCTCATGGACTATATTGTTAACAAATCCAAGATGAGCCCTATCAACAGAGGGGGTAGAAAACAAAACAATCTTTGGTTTACAAAGAGGTATTTCTAAGAGCAGAACTCAAATGGTCAAAATCTGACCAAATCACCTACCAGCACAAATGGGCAAAGACAGGTTGTTAGTTATCCTGCTACTTTAATGAAAAAAGATTGGTCCACTAGAAGCACCCAGCAGGTGTTCAAGAAACTGCTATAAGAAATAAAACAATTCCTCAGTAAAGTGTTGCAAGAAGCACTGGCAAGAAAATCCTAATCTTTCACTTAGTACAGTGCATCCCTTCAGCTTTCTATCTTACCAATTTACACTTTTATGAATGTTTTTTACCTTAGTTGTCCAAAGGACATATAATAAAGAAACTTTATACATGTCCAAACATGTATAAAGTTTCTTTATACATGCTGAAACTGAAATAATTTGTTTCAGGGTATGAATGCACCCAGGCCACTTATGAGAAGATATAGTCTTGCATAGGTCCTCACCACCTACTATTAAAAGTAATGTATATCAGAAAATACAAAACTAGTCACCTTGCTATTAGAAAAACGAAAATATTTTTTTAGTCTATAGGAGAACATCTCTTACAATAAAGTAATTAATAATTTCTTTTAAACAGTAGTCTTCAGTAAAATGTAAAAAATTAGTGTGTCAAAACTATGGTATTTTATTTCAGTTAAAAAGCAATTTAAAAATCTTAATGAACTCTGACACCACTATTTAGCATTACACTATTCTCAGGGAGTGATGGACACAAATACTGAAGGGTGCTCTAGTAAAGCCAGTTATATTCTCAGCATGTCTTGGAGCAGCTAGGACAGAAATTTCAGATTCCAATTCGTAGAGTCATTCATCATCTACCATTCTACTCATCCACCTTAATCAAAATTTGTGCTTTTATAGAAACAGTTCATGTAAAACTTCTTTAAATGTCTTTGAAATCCTTGTATCCTGACAAAAGCTGACAGATTGTATTTTTCCCCATCGCACTATTCAGCTTCTTTCACTCCATCTCACATACAAAGCTGGATGCTTTTTTACCCTATAAGAGCTCCGCTAATCCAACCCATTTCCATATTACATACTCCAAATCTTACAGCCTTCTGTCTTCCTCTTCCACATAAACCACTCCAAGGGATGTGACAAGTAGGCTCTAAAATCAAAATACATCTATTGTACTATCTTCCCTGTTCTCAACATAAGTACATCATCCAGACTGCCATGATTCCTCTCCTTTAAATGAATACTAGACAGTCTTTAATCTAGAGTTAGTTTTCTTGCATTCTGGTAAATCATTCAGGGCCACTAATACCTTAATGTTTACCCCAGATTTTATAGTCTGTGTCTTATCCTCCTCACTCTCGTATTCAAAAAAAATGCCTTCAACATTACTGGTGTTCTCCCACACTGTTACCACTGAGTGACCATGATTTCTAGTCCTGCATTGTTTTGCTTTCCCCATTTATCAAGCTTGTAATACAGAAACTCATTCAACCACAATCTTAGTATATAAAAAAAAATCACCTCCTGTTTTTTTCAGATATGTCTTCCCCTAAGGATTATCTAAATTTAAGCCTTATGATTACATGGTGTCAGGTAAACTTCAGCTTGTTTAAAACAAGCAACACATAAAACTTACAGCCTCCACACAACTTCTTGCTTAGTCTATTGCTCCATAATAGTCCAGACAGCCGCCTCAGTGTCATCTTTCACACACAAAAAATCACCATACAGCAGTGGTTGGAAGGCACCTCTGGAAGTAGCTACTCCAAAAACCTGGCTCTAAGTGGGGTAACTAGATTAGGTTGCTAAGGACCAGCCAGTTTTTCCTGTCTTCAAGGTCAGAGCCTCCACAAACTCTCCAGAAAGCATGTTTCGATGCCCAAACATGAGTGTTTTCTTTGTTTTAAAATTAAGTCTTTCACTTGAATTTGTCCTTGTTGCTTTTCATCTTGTCACAAGGTACGACTGAGATGAGCCCTGGACCTCACACTCTTCACTCTCCGAAACAATCAGGTACTCACACAATTAATGATGTCCCTCCAAGCCTTCTCCAGGCAGAGTTCCAGCTCTCAGCGCCTCCTTGAGTGTCAGGTGCTGCAGTCCCACCATCATCTCTGCAGCCCTAAGCCAGACTTGCTCCAGCATACCCATGACTCACACTGGAGAGACCAAAACTGTGCTCTGCACTCCAGACACAGCCTTTCTGGTGCTGTGTAGAACAGAAGGATCACCTCCCTCAACCTGCTAACAATGCACCAATGGCTTTCTCTGCCAACAGCATGTCACTGTTCATAATCAAACCGATGTTTGATCGACCGATTGGCACCAATCAGCCCTCCCATGTCCTTCTCTGCCAAGCTGTTTTCAAGCCTGTCAGTCCCTAGCCTGTGCTGATGCATAGTGTTATTTCTGCCAGGTGCAGGACACGGCATTTTCCTGGGTTCAGCTTCTTAAGCTTCCTGTCAGACCATTTCTCCAGCCTGTCTGGGTCTCTCTGAACTCATCTGGTCTCTCAGCCACTCTCTCCAGTTCTGTACCATCAGCAAACTTGCTGACCATGTCATTAATGAAGATGTCAAATGGCCCCAGCAATCACTGACACCTGATGATTTTGTGCATCTCAAACTTAACATCCCTTCAACAGTTTCCATTTTCTATCACAAGCTATTATTATCATACCAATGCAATGTGCATACAGCAAACTAAGAAAATTTGTTTCAGCTTCAAGCAGGAGATGGAACTTAACCTTCAACTGGCATTTTCAGCCTAAAGCACTCCAATTTCCTTCACAGCGTTGAAAAAAATGGCTTTCACGTCTAAGTTGTTAGAGATTGCCCCACTCTGCTCTGCAGTGGTGCAGCCTCCTCTCAAGTCCTGTGTGCAGTTTTGGGCACAACAATATAAAAAAAAAAAAATAAAGCTACTAGAGATCATCCAAAGGAGGGCAACAAAGAAGATGAAGGGTCTGGAGGGAAAGCCGTGTGAGGAGTGGCTGAGGTCACTTGGTCTGTTCAGCCTGGAGAAGAGGAGACTGAGGGGAGACCTCACTGCAGTTACAGCTTCCTTGTGAGGGGAAGAGGAGGGGCAGGCACTGATCTCTTCTCTGTGGTGACCAGTGATAGGACCTGAGGAAATGGCCTGAAGGTCAAGGAAGGTTTAGGCTGGATACAAGAAGATTCCCCTGCAAGGAAGTGGTCAATGCATCAAGTCTGCCAGAGCTAAAGAAGTGTTTGCAAAACACTCTCAGGCACATGGTGTGACTCTTGGGGCTGGTCCTGTGCAGGAAGAGAAGCTGGACTTCTATGGTCCTTGTGGGTTCCTTCCAACTCAGGATATTCTGTTTATTCTGACTTCTGCATTCCCACATTTCTTGTGTTCCTCACCAGTAAATGTACTTGGCTTCGAATCTTTGCATTGCTATCTTTCAGATTTGCCTCACTACAGTGTTGCTATCCACCTGCTGAAAACCCATACAACACGAAGTTTTATGGATGTAACACTTGCGGCAAACACCTTGGGATTTCTGCATAAAGTAGGGCCCATCATCAATGCACAGATTATGGGAGGTAAGGGTTACTCAGGGAAAAAGCAGGAAGATGAAATGTCACCTTAGATCAAACAGAAGCCTCAGATAACTTTCCAACTTTTCCTGCCTCTCCAATGTCCCAGTTTATGGTCAAACACTTAAATATTTCTTTTGCTTGCTTTTAACCCTCAAAGAATTTTTGCAAAAAGACACTGCTAATGAGATCACGAATTTGCTTCCTGTTCCATACGTACAAGATCACAGACAACAATCTTTTTGTTGTTAAAGTCACCAACACCCTACATCATCCTTGTCATTAGCTACATAACTGGAAAAACTACTTATCTTGAGAGAGACAACCTGCATAAGACATGTAAGTGCAAATTGTTCAAGATTAATAAAGGTTCATTATGTCACATACCCAAAAACACACATGGCATTCTGCACATGCTAGACATCTTCCAGCCACTTCCTGGAGAAACTCCAGTACAATCACACTTTGCAGCTTCCTGAGTTTGGGTATCAGCAGAAGGCAAGGATACCTCTTACCTCATAAAGGAGTAGCTGGATTATCTCCATCAGAGTCTATCAAAGTGTTTGTTCACTTATGCCTGGTAACGCTTGATAGTAACAGATGAGTTCTCTAAACATTGCCTTTTAAATTAGGTTTACTCTACAACCTACCTGGCTCCTATCTGCAACAAGATGTGTCTGCAGCAGTTCCACACATCAAAGAAAATGCAACTCAGTAATGGGCCATGGTTACTCAATTGATAACTCCTGCTGCTCTTAACAGCTATCTTACCCAATCTATTGCCAGACACTGGAAAATATAAGAAAGTTTAAAAGAGGAAACAATCCCACCAACAGACAAATGTGAAAATGAGATTGCAATGAAAAGCAGAGAGATTAGAGCAGGATAAACCTGGACACGAATTACAAACTGAGCAGCAAGAGATGGTCAAAGAGGAAAAAAAAAGGTTGACCAGACAAACAGGCCCAAGAGAAATAAAATTGTTATATTCTTAAGACTTAAGTGTCACAATTACTATGCAATAAGAGATTATTAACCAAAGCATTAACTTCATATTAAAAAGAAAGCAGAAGTTAAACAGCAGCTATGTGAAGGTTTTTGCTTAGGTTTGGAAGCCATGTTTAAGAAGTTTTTCAATGCTGCAGAAGTACCTCAGGAAACTTGAGTTCTATGCATCTGTGCAAACTGAATTTCCTCGTGTCCATACACACAACAAGGCTATAAATTACTTTTAGTTACATCTGGGTTTTTTACTACCTGTATATATTTTTGAAAAGTCTTGGTCTTCACTCAGCAGACAAGCCCAGTTACACCCAAATGCCACATAAATGCAGAATTCATTATTTCTTCATTGACTACTGTAACTAACAGCTTTTTAAAACAATTTGTCTAAAACCAGCAGTATGTTTATCAATTAAGTGACACCCACTATCCTTCTCAGTTACACCTGGGAACCAAGAAAATGAGCAACCTCAATATCAACTGACTGTGGCTGTCTTAAAGTGATTCCATTAAGTGCTATAATTAGAATTGCCACTGACAAGTGGGACAAGAACAATGAACACTCAAAGCCAGAACGTGACTTCACATGAGTTCAGGTTTTTTGACCAGATAAATAAAGACAGAAAGACAAATAAATAGCTTGAGAGAGTTACCAAACATTATCTAATGTCTTAAATATCTTTACTGAGGACCCAGACAATGGGATCAAGTACACAGTACATTCACAATGACACTAAATTGGCCAGTAGAGTTGATTTGCTGGGGAGTAGGAAGACTTTGGAGAGGGATCTGGATCAATAGGCCAGGATCATTTGTGAGGTGGTGTTCCACCAAGGCAGAAATGGTAGGCGGGGCAGAGGGGGCAGTGAGTGAGCTGCTGTGGGTGCTTAATTTCTGTCTGGGCTTAAGCCATGACACTGGTTCAACAAGGTGAACTGCTGGGTCCTGCTCAGGAGTCAAACAATCCCATGCACTGCTACATGCTGAGGGCAGAGTAGCTGGAAAGCTGCACAGCAGGAAGGGACCTGGAGGTCCTGATCAACACCTGCCTGCACGTGAGCCAGCCATGTGTCCAGGAGGCCAAGAAGGCCAATGGAATCCTGGCTCATATCCGAAATAGTGCACCCAGCAGGACCAGGGCAGTGATTGTCTCTCTTCACTTGGCACTGGTGAGGCCAACCTTGAATCCTGTGTTCAGTTCTGGGCCTCTCACAGCCAGGAAGACATGCTGGAGCTTGTCTAAAGGAGGGCAACAAAGCCAAAGAAGGGTCTAGAGAGTAAGTCCTGTGAGAAGCAGCTGAGTTGTTGAGACTGGAGAAAAGGAGGCTTGGGGAGATCTTACTGCTCTCTACAAATCTCTGAAAGGAGGTGTAGCCAGGTGGGGGTTGGTGTCTTCTAGGCAACTACTGACAGGACAAGTGGACATGGCTTCAAGCTCTGTCATGGGAGGTTCAAGTTGGATATCATGAAGAATTTCTTCNAGCCAGGAAGACATGCTGGAGCTTGTCTAAAGGAGGGCAACAAAGCCAAAGAAGGGTCTAGAGAGTAAGTCCTGTGAGAAGCAGCTGAGTTGTTGAGACTGGAGAAAAGGAGGCTTGGGGAGATCTTACTGCTCTCTACAAATCTCTGAAAGGAGGTGTAGCCAGGTGGGGGTTGGTGTCTTCTAGGCAACTACTGACAGGACAAGTGGACATGGCTTCAAGCTCTGTCATGGGAGGTTCAAGTTGGATATCATGAAGAATTTCTTCATGGGAAGGGTTGTCAAGCATTGGAATGGACTGCCCAGAGAGGTTGCAGAGTCACCTTCCCCAGGGATATTCAAGAAATGGACACAGCACTTGGTGCTAAGGCTTAATTGACGAGATGGTGAGCAAAGATTGGAATCAATGATCTTGAAGGTCTTTTCCAACCTAAATGTTTCTGTGTTTCAAACCCACTCAAGGAGAGGAAAGCAGTAGCAAGAACCAGATTTTGCAAGTACAGTATGGAAGAACAGTATCTTAGATATCCATACCCTACAACTTTGAATGCAAGTACAGCATTAACCAATGCAAAAAAAAAAAATCTTGATCTTAAACTCAAAAACTGCCAAAAGCATTTCAACACAAAAAAGCTTACTTTCTTGAATAACTCCATTTACCTACTTAATTCACACGTTCTAAGTGTTTTGCTAAATCAAACTTCTTAAATACCAATGGAAAACTGGAGAAGGATGACTGTCTAGTCCACAGCGATATGTTACAACATTATCTTAGTATCACAGTGGCACAGATGGGATCTTCCAATTTACCAATACAGCATGGCTAGACACAGTGCAGACTGAGTACAAGCAGTACCTCAATGACTTCAAAAAAACCAAACCAAAAATATTGTCTGTAAGGAGAAAACAGGAAAAATAATTAGTTTCATCCTTCTTTACTGCCTGTAATAGGAACAATGTGTTATTCAGTACAGGCCAAGTATCATCTAATTCTATTCTAATACTGAATCCTCTGACATAAAAAGCAATTTCTGTCCATAAGTGAAGACCCTTTCCTACCTCAGGGATCTCAGAAAGGGTGCAGTGTGTTCTGTGTGCTATCCAGGATAAAACTAGTATCTGTGAGATGAAGGGCACTAGTAACAGTGTCCAGCCACAGAGTTTTCAGCCATAGCAGCAGCACTCATCCTTTCTCTGGAGCCCTTTCCCCATAAACATGCTCCAGCATTCAAAGCAAATACAGTTCATCACCTCCTTCACAGGACTATCCTGCTTGCAGGACCAGGCCATTCCTCCACATACAGCTGCATTAGACAACCTCCCAGCCCTCCTCCTTTGCATGGGGCAATGCTAACAAGTGGCTCCAAATTCACCAGCACAGTGCCCTCTCTAGCCATCAGCTACTGTTTCCCAGCACCACCACAGCTGCTGCAAGGACAGTTGCTTGGGATGGTGTCCACCACTTCTTTATTTTCACTTCAAAGGGCAGCTGTGTGGTCACACTATGGGGAGCTGTGGTCCTTTTTCCTCAGATTTGCCAAATCCCTTCAACCAGGGCAGCTCCTCCACAACCGCCTGCGAACCCAGAACAGTTTGCAATTTGATCACCTCAGTGCTACCAGCTGCTCACCCCAACCATGGGGCACTGTTTTGCACTGAACACTAAATACCCCTGTTGCCATCAGCCCATTACTCTGTCAAAGACAGCTCCTGACTCTGGCCCTACTGAGATGGCAATTCCAGAGCCCTGATGGAAGCAGACCAGGGGCCTCAGAGGCTGAGACTGGATACCCCAGTTCTTATCCACCCCGTCTACAACTGACAAGTTTTCCACCTCTCAACACACAATTTATACATGCACTTGTAACACAAATTCCCATTAACAAAAAATACAACTCCTTCCAGATTTCACACCACTCCAGATGTAGGCCATACCAGGTCCAGCTGCTGCCTGCATTCCCCACCTATTACTGTCAAAGGCAAAACTGCCCCAACTCAGGCAATTACGTTTACATTAGTGGCAATTATCAGGCAAGTAATTATCAATTTGGGTATTGAGGAAAAAAAGACAAACAACCTAACTTTCAGGGAAGTACCTTTTGTTCTCCTTCCCCAGGCTCTGCTTCAGTAAGAAACATTCCCCCTCCCCCCACCCTTCTACCTGAACTGCTCATTTGCATGGTTCCTTACACTCAGTCTCTCCCCAGCCCTTCAGCAAGATGACACAGGAGACAAGGGAAAACACACAATGGTTTTTCTGCCATGCCTTACTCCTTACTCATTTTCTTCCACTGCTGGTTGTGTCTTAAACTGTTACTCTGCTCTAGCAGGTGTAACTGCTCAGGAGTGACTTACGCACAGGTTGCAATCCCTTTGGCAGAGTCTGTGCCCCAGTACAGGCTTGCCATCTCCTCAGGTGGGGCTCAACCTTGGGGCTGCAGCCCCTCAGGGCGTCTCTACGCCAGCATGGGTTGCCCACAGTCCCTTCAGGAGTGCCTTACCTGCAGCCCAGAGTGCACTCAGGAGTGTCCCTGCTCCAGTGTTGCCTCCACAGGAGGCCACCTGTTCATCCTCTTGTACATCTTCCCCATTTGTGTCTCCTGCCCATTTCAGCTGTCACTTACTTGTAAGAGAGTTATGAGCAGTAGCACCACACATGCTCACTTGACAGGTTGAGATTTAAGTATGGAATGGACTGTTTTAATCAGCTCTAAAGCCGACCAAAATCAGCCACACCAAAAGTAGTCTCTTCCCCCACTAAGCACAGTTTCTGCCCTGCAGTACTGAAATCCTGCCATTTGTGTCCAAGGTAACCCATACAGGTAGTTTTCAAGAAAGAAGTTAATTATCCACATGAATATAAGATCTAAGGATAACTGAACTACAGTAGAAGAAAATAAAACTATTAGAGCTTATTAGTGACTTCACATTTTAAAAAAACAAACAACCCCAAACAAAAAAAAAAAAGAAACCAAAACAAAGAAAGCCACAAAAAACCCAAAACCAAACCAAAACAATACAAAAAAAACCACACACACACAAAAAAAAAGTAAGCAGAAACAGATCTTTGGTATCCATGAGTTCAATTCAGAAAGTGTGGACTGTATGAGTGAAGAGTGAAGTGGATTGAGAACCAGCTCAACAGCAAATCCCAGAGATCATAGTCAGTGGCAGAGGCTCTAGCTGGAGGCCTGTCCCTAGTGGTGTCCCCCAAGGTTCAATAGTGGGCCCAGCCTTGTTTAACTCATCCATCAGTGACTTGCATGAAGGGGCAGAGGCCTGCTCACACAAAGCTGGGAGGAGTGGCCGATAGCCCAGAGGGCTGTGCAGCCCTTCAGAAGGACCTCGACAGCCTGGAGAGATGGGCAGAGAGGAACCTTCTGAAATTCAGCAAAGGCAAATGCAGGGTCCTGCTCCTGGGGAGGAACAACCCCAGGCACCAGCACAGGCTGGGGGTGACCTGCTGGGAAGCAGCTCTGTGGAGAAGGAGCTGGGGGTTCTGGTGGACAACAAGCTCTCTGTGAGCCAGCAGTGTGCCCTGGCGGCCAAGAAGGCCAGTGACATCCCGGAGTGCATTAAGAGGAGCAGCACCAGCAGGTCAAGGGAGGTGACCCTGCCCCTCTACTAAGCCCTGGTGAGGCCTCACCTGGAATGCTGTGTCCGGTTCTGGGATCCTCAGTAAAACAGACAATACAGAGTGTCCAGCAGAGGATTATGAAGGTGACTAAGGGACTGGAGCATCTCTCTTATGAGGAAAGGCTGAGAGAGGTGGGCCTGTTCAATGTTGAAAATAGATGACTGAGAGGGGACCCCATCAGTGTCTGTGAGTATCTGAAGGGAGCGTGTCAAGAGGATGGAGCCAGGCCCTTCCCAGTGGTGCCAAGCAATAGGACAAAAGCCACATGCACAGGAAGTTCCACCTGAATATGAGAAGGACTTCCTTACTGTGCAGGTGTCTGAGCACTGGAACAGGTTGCCCAGAGAGGTTGTGGAGTCTCCCTCACTTGAGATATTCAAGAACTGTCTGGACACAGTCCTGTGCCATGTGCTTTAGGATTAACAGGGATGGCTGGACCACATGATCCACTGTGGCCCTTTCCAACCTGACCCATTCTGCAAGCTTTGCTTTCAGTAAGGGCTGAGGTTTATCACAGGTACCTATCAGATGCAGTAGAGCGGCAAGAAAGGAGAACAGATAAGCACAAGGAAAGCAAACAGAAATTCAGGTATTTTCTAATCCTAGTAGCAATGCAAGAACGGCCTTTTACTTAAGAGAGCTAAACGACTACCTACAAAGACACGCATTTTTAATCCTTTCCCCAGATACCCATAGAAAATTCCTCTGCCAGGTTCTATCTGCTTTGTCAGTCACTAAAATGCGAACACTGCTCATAAACTCTAAAGGCATTTTTACTTGGACTTACCCAAGAAGGATCTGACTCACTACATCCACTTGTTTTACTAGTACTATCATTATTTCTCAATACAAAAAAGAAGTGTGCTTATGGCTGGCACAGAGTACTGTGCTCTTTCAGCTGTTCTGCCGTACAGCCTTTGCAGTCAAACATCATACATTTTATAAGTCCTGTGCACCCTCGTCTCCCACTACCACGGGGAAAGCCACACTTTACAAGTGTATACCAGCACACAACAAACACCAAACCTTCCCCAGCAGCACTAAGGGCAACGGAGGAAAGATCACCGCACAGAGCAGGAGGCAGAAACCCAGAGGACGGTTTTTACCCGAAGACCGACGGCAGCGACACCCCCGCGCCCAGAGCACGCCCAGCCCGACCCCCGGGTCTCTCGGCAGGGTCTGCGGGAGCTACACCGCAGGGGGGCAGGCGGGTCCCCGGGCTGACGCCCGGGGGCAGGGAAGCCGCCGGCCCGGGGCGGAGGCGGCACGGCGGACGGGGCCCGCTGCCCGGGCGCTCCGTGCGCGATGGCGGGTGGGTGACGGAACAACGCCGGCGCCATCCCCCCGCACCCCAGCGCTTACGTGTAGATGATGGACATGAAGTGCATGAGCCAGAGCACGACGAAGAGGATGAGCCCGAAGATGGCGAGTCCCTCCAAGGCCAGGGCCAGCACCGCCATCCCCAGGGGGTGCGGCGGCCNTTGGCCGCCGGGGAGAGCGCAGCCCCTTATTGACAGAGGCAGGGAACGGGGGCAGCCGGATATTGCCGGTGTTGCCGAGCATCTCTGAGGAGAGACTGTGGGAACTGGACCTGTTCAGTTTGGAGAAGAGAAGACTGGGAGGGGATCTCATTAATGCATATAAGTATCTCAAAAGCAGGTGCCAAGACCAAGGTGCCAGAGTCTTTTCGGCGAAGCCCAGCGACAGGACAGGGAACAGTGGCCATAAACTAAATCAGAAGTTTCACCAAGAAATTGCTCTCAGCGTGAGAAAGAACTTCTTTACCCAGGTAGAGCACCGGAACGGGCTACGCAAGGAGGTCATGGAGCCTCCTTGTCCCGAGTCATTCCAAAGCCGCCTGCACTTGTTCCTGGTTCACCTGTTCTAGGTGACCCTGCCTTAGCAGAGGGATTGGACGGGATGATCTCCAGAGGTGTCTTCCAACACTAACTGCTCTCTGATTTTGAGATCTAGTACAGGGGGGCTGATACAGGGCTGCATGGCCTTTGTTAATTTTCTTTATTGCTTTTGAGTCTGAACACTTTCTTGGTGATGTTGAATGCTGCAGGACTGGATGGCTATTTCTAGCATAGGTGTGCCCCTGTGAGTTGCTGGCAGTGCTGAACTCAGTGAGTCAGAGCAGCTGCTCCAAGGACTGGGGCAATTCCAGCAGTCATACTGCCATCTGTGGAGTCCAAGCAGTGCTAAAGCCACCTGGTGACTACCAGCCTTGGCTACGTTTGAGTTAGTGCCCAGTTAATGAAAGAGTCAGTTGCTCATTACTAATCCTCTGAGCCGGCTATTCTTGCCTTTATTTCATTACAGTGTTTATGGCCATTCCTATTACTGTGATGTGGCTCTATTTTTGAGGGGGTTCATATGCAGAAACCTCCCAACACTTCTGCTCTCTTTTACAGTTCAGCATTTTTAATCTGGGGTCAGAAATACCAATTTATCTAGTTTTTTGCTTATTGTGTAATAGGCAAACATGCATTGCATTAATTGTTTTAAATTTAACTCCATTAATCTGGGGTATGCTGTGGGAGGATAAAATTACTTGACTGGCTGTGCCTGCATACTGAGCTTGCCAGAATAAGCATAGCCTTACATAAGAGACTGTGTTTACCTGTACATGAGAAGGTATACTTTTTCTCAGGAGTCTTGACCAATAACACAAGCTGAGCATTGCAGTGTATGCATGTTCTCTAATAGGTTTTTTCTTCCTCCACAGATCTCTCTTATTAATGTAGGTAAAGGAGAATTCATAAATTCTGCTAAGAACTCAGTTGTGGTTTTGAAAAGTATTCTAGTCACCACAATAACTGTAGAAAGAATTGGGTTTCAAGTTAGCTCTAGTTTTATGTGAGAAGTTAAGATACAGCAATTTAAAGGCAACTTACTGTCAGAAAAGGGATCTCACCTGGTGTGAAATTGACCAAATTAAAAGTATAATTTAAAACTAAAAGTGAAAAGCTACTGATAACTGGTAAGAGCAAGTGAGGTATCCGTCCATTCTAGTGCAAACACTGCCTGTATAGTCTTTTAATTCCAGGTTAATGTTAGTTTCCACATAAATAAATCATGGGGCCGGCCAGCAACATGCCTTTTCACTAGCTTCAGTGATTTCTTATTATAACTTCCTTAAAAATAACTTTTCAAGTAAAACAAATTACCTTAATTTTCAAATTCCCCTATTGTGTTTGTATGTCATTTGTAACTGAAAGTGGCAGGTTTTTTTCTATTTGTTCCTGCATTTAGAGTCTAATGATCACATTTATATTGATTTAAGATTGCCTCAATAAGCTTTATAGGCATTTTTTAGCCATTATTTGAATTGCCATGCTCAATGTTGGCACAGTCACAAGACTAGTTGAGTCAGAGAATTCAGAGCTGATACGTATGAATTGTTGGGATATAGCTCATATAACCCTTACCTGGCTGGCTTGCATCTCTCTTCTAAGGCAGAAACAGCCTATGCAAAAGAGTATCTTGGCTTAAAATATGACAGTACAAGAAATTGAGGAAGATTGAGGGCCTGTCTCCAGTAATCAGTGAAGCAAATAATCACAGTTTATTAAACTGAAGCAGTAAAGCTTACTTTTTGTCCTAGAAGGTGTTTGCCTGGGAGATTAGATTGAGAGGCTGCTTATTGTGCAACAGGTAGGGCCAATGACTCCATGCAAACAAACTTTGCTGAGGCTTCTTCATACATAAAATGAATAAAGGTACTGACTCCTATGCTTCAGGCAGCCGTAGTGATGAATGAGCAGCCCTCAAGCAACGTTCCACAGGGAAACACCAAGCTAGTATAAATAACTTTGTCTAGAAAAGCATCCACCTTTCTGCCATCCTCTGCCAGTGAGGGATGTCATTCTGCCCTCTGGTTGTATGGGGAGAAAGAACTCTCTCATGAGGTGTTTAAGGCAAAAAGCTGCAGCACTCAATGTTCAAGTTGATGTAATGTTTAAAACCGGAATCTTCAACATACTTTCAGGATTGTAATGGAGGAAAATCAGGTATGGTAAAGCCTTCAACCTGAGCAACTTCTCTAGTCAAATTTGCTGCCACATGGCTTCTTTCAGCAAGTATATTAAGATTAGTGGGGGAGCAAAGAGTAAATGCTGCCTGAAGCATGGGGCCATCTGGAGTTGTGACAGTTCAGTAGTAGGGGCCATACATTTGGTGTCCCCTCTGCAAATGTGGAGTGCAACAATTCACAAAGAGCAGTGTTCTTCAAGTAGGGCAAATCTGCCTGCTCAAAGGTGCCTCATTATGCCTTGGGGCATGATACACCCTGGTGTTTTAATCAAGTGCTTGGGACTTAATGCAAATATGTTTAAATTAAAAACAAAATTAGCCCTCCCATGTACTATAAAGCTGCTGTTCTTGGTTCATTCATCATTTTGCCAAAATACTGATTAATTTTAAGAGTGTTTGAGTGTAGCTTGTTGCAGACTGAAAAAGATTGATTTAATAGAAATCTCTGTCATAAAGGTCCTAGGTGGCCTAGATATGAGACTTGTTCCAACAACAAAAATGATGCAATAGAAACACTTACATAATTTTGAACTGATAAAAAGGGATAAATATAATTAGTCAACAAAGGAACAATAGTGAATTAACCTATAGTGATACTGGTATTAATGCTGAGGAGGCTGTGGAAACCAAAACCACTAAAGTTTCTCTTACTGGTATACCTATGAAAGGTTTTAACCCTATACAGACCTCCCAGTTTTCTTATCAACCATCAGTTTCTGTTGAAAACCATTGCTTACATAAGCTTTGGAGAGAGAAAATTGATCTAAGTCTGCATCCTCAGAAGGCAAGACAGTTTGTTACTCGGATTACAGTAAAAATAATACAATAAATTGTTCTTTAAATCTGCTGGAATGCTATTTCAGAATTTGTATTAGTGTTTCCAAGTATATATTTTCCAGTTCACTTTACTATTACTGTTTCTGTTTAGAATGGTGTCACTGAGGTTCTGGGCAAATAGAAGGCAAGGATAAATTTGCTTTCTCTTGCTTATGTATTGTTTTACTTATGAAAATATAAAAATAAGGGGACACACACTGGAAATTTTCTCTTTGCTTAATGATTAGATCCATTAATGCATCTACACTCTGAAACTGCTTTGTAAAATACCTTATTATAAAGGGAATATGCATTGGTAAGGGTTGTGTGTCTTTGAAACTTGGTTTTAGTAATTTAAACTCTGAGACGTCCGTCTTCTTTTATTAAAAATCCACTTTTTCTCCTTTTCTTTTAATTAAATCAAAGAAATGTGTGTATTACAGCTTTGCATGTTTGTTACTATATAAATACTCTGCCTTGCGTCTTCCTCTTGTTTAAATGTTTAGATTATGAAAAAAGTATGCAGTTATTATTTGGATTTGATACAGGAGTCTATGCAATTGCTCTCTGCTTGTGTAGCCTCCATGCCTAAGTGAGTTCAGAACTTTATTTAAGTCCTAGAGCACTTGTAGATATAAAAGCCTGTCTGGTAGGGACAAGAGAGAGAGACCAAAAAGAGACAGCTCTGCCAGTATCCTCTTTATTTGGCAGTAACAAGCTACCTGATCTGCATATGTGAAGTGGCTTGTGAGGTTTAACAAATGTAGTTCTAGGCTAGCCATAACATGGTCTTTGTCTTGTCTGGTACTGTGCCTCAAAAAATTGAACACCAGAAAAATTAGAGACCAGAGCTCTTACGCCCAAGGGTTGAAAAAGTTAAAGCTACAGGTTGCAGGGACACCTCAAAGTACAAATCTCAAAGGAATAAAGCCTCAGTACTTCTGATCTTCAGAAATAATCTTGTAATAGAACATGAAAGCAGTTTTTAAAAAAAACTCAAAAACAATGTTTCAGGTACATGTATTTTTCTTGACAAATTGATCCAGGCTGATTAACCTATAAACCTCCCAAGTACTGATGTTGGAAATAACTATGCTTATGCACTCAGCATTAAATTGTGGAATACTTGGAGAACAGTTACATTTAGATAACCAAGGTAAATAGTTTTGCAGAGTCACAGAATAGTTGGGTTTGGAATAGACCTCTGGAGATCATTTATTTCAACTTACTGCTTGTGCAGGGTCATTGGGAGTAATTTGCTGAGTTTGCAGTCAGTCTCCATCTTCATTACTGCACCAAATCAGGTATTTGTGCACATTGGTAACCTTCCCCCAGGCCTTCTGCAAGCTGAACAATCCCGATTCTTTTGTCACTCCTCATATGCCGGGTGCTTCAGTATCTGTCATCTTTGTGACCCTCAGCTGGTCTATTTCCGTGCTACTACATGCAGTGGCAATGCACATAGCAATGAAAGCTAGGATGATGTTGGCCTTCTTTGTCTAAAGGGTGCATTGCTGCTTGTGGTCAACTTTGTGTCCACCAGCACCCCCAGGTCCTTCTCTGCAAAGCTGCCTTTCAGGCAGCTTTTCAGCCCTCAGTGTGTACCTTGGGTTGTTCCTGTCCAGATGCAGGACTTGGAATGTTCTTCCTTGAAGTCTACATGAATTCCATCTAGTTCTTGTCAGCCCATCTGTCCAAACTGTCAAAATCCCTCTGAATTTCAATCCACCCATGTATGTTATCAGCCACACCTTCCAGCTTTGTATCATTTGCAAACTTTCTGAGCGTTCAAACTTGGCACTGGCCCCACTATTGACACTTGATGCATTCCAATAGTGACTGGCCTCCAGCTGAGGTTCTTGCCACTGATCACAAGGCTTGGAGCCTGGCTGCCCGAGCCAGCTTTCAGTTTACTTCACCACACCCTTATCTGGTTTATGCCTTGTCATTTTGTCTAGGAAGATATTGTGGTAAAATACTCAGTGGTACAAATACAGTGGTAAAAACCGTCCTGAAGTTCAGATTCACAACTTCCAGTCCTTATTCACCAAGCAGTCATCTGGTCATAGAAGGCTACATAGAAGGTTGATTCCCACTGCGTAAGTCCATGCCAACTACTCTTAATCACTTAATTGTTCTTTGTTGTTTAGAAATGGTTCCCAGTATAGTTGATCCATCACCTTCCCAGGGACAGAGGTGAGGCCAATCAGCCTGTAGTTTTATGGCTGTAACTTGTGGCCCTGCTGGAAAACAGGAGAGACATTTGCTTTCTCCTAGTCCTCAGGAACCTCCCATATTCTGCTGATGTGTCAAAGACAATCAGGAGAGGCCCACTGCTTCAGCACTCGTGCATCTGTCAGGTGGAATGGTCTCCTGTGTGTCCAGTACCATTCAGTGTTCCCTAACCTGATCTTCCCCCATGGAAGGTAGGCACGGAATAATTCGGTCATATCCATGTCCTTTGTCACCAGGTATCCTCCCTGTTTAAGCAGTGGTCCTACATTTTCTATGATCTTTCTTTTGCTACAGGGTACTTCACCGTCCTTCACATTCTTCATCAGATTCAACTCCAGATGGACTGTGGCTTTCCCCCTGTGCTCAGAAAGTGTGTCTGTATTCCTTCTGAGCTGCCAGTCCCACCTCTTGTGAGATTCCATTTTATATGTGATTTTGATAAGGAGACCTTGCTTATTCATACAGGCCTTTTCAACCTTTTTCCTTTATATGCTCTCAATATCTTCCATTTCTTTACTGCTGTTTCCTGACTCTACTTCAAAGTTCTTATTCTTCACTTAAGCAGCCACATTTTGTAAGCGTTTCTTCTCCAAGGCCCAACTCCAAATGTATGCTCTGGCTTGTCCTTTGTTACATACTCCAGAGTTTCTCCTTTTAATTTACAATTATCAGTGAGCAAGAACAAGGGGGCTTTGTTATAAGTAAGTGTTAACAGGTAATTTTTTCAATTTTTATCTGCTCCCTGTTTATTCCTTTACCTCCTCTTGTCTCCATTTTTATTTCGAAATTTTCAGAACAAGGATTATCCCTCTGAGACGAAAAGACATTATTTTTCAATATACAGACTGGCACAAAATTGTCATATCTTCACACCAGTGTATTTCTATTTTTTAAAAAATATCTTATAAACAAATAAGATGCTCCTTCTGGGGCATATAATGCTATCCTTACCTCCTGGAAAACAAAACCATCTGGCCACAGTATTTTGATTATTGTGGAGCCACAGGCCAAGGAGGATGGCCAGGAATCTCTCCCTGTGTGGTGGTATGAGAAAAAGAGGGTGGTGATCAGGGATGAGACTATCTGATTGAAAAAGTGCTGCATTGGTTATGATAGTTATGATAGTTATTGGTTATGATAGCTGCATAGTTATGATATCTTTCATATCTGAAGTACAAAAGGAAACTGTGAATCTATCTATATCTATATCTCTATATATTTCACAGAATCACAGAATCAGCCAGGTTGGAAAAGACCTTTGAGATCACTACCTTGTCAACTAGACCATGGCACTGAGTGCCACATCCAGTGTTTCCTTAAACACCTCCAGGGACAGTGACTCCACCAGCTCCAGTGTTTTAAAAGTCCCATCTCTAAGGAATATTAAGCAAACAGGTTCCTTTTAAGAACAAAATCTGTTTGCAGGTATTATTACCAAAAAAATCAGTAAAATAAAGCTCCTTAATACCAATGCAGCATTAAGAAGCAGGCATTCTTTATTATGGCACTGGATGCACACGGGATATCTCCACCAGTTGAGTCCAGTGTAGAAAAGCTCTTGTTTTTATACTGCATTTTACATAATATTAATTGATATTCCTGGAATAAACATACATGTGATAATTATTTCTCTGAAATCATTGTTATTAAATGTTTCCTCCCCTTTGCACTTGTGTTCTTATGTCCCAGGGTTTCCTCTGGTGGCCGTAAACGCCAAAGTTATAGGTGACTGCTGTATAAACTGGTGTTACTTCCCAAACATGGAAGTAACTTCATTATTTTGCACCTCTTCTTGATTGGTGTTTAACATGGTCCTGCAGAATACGCATTGTGTGGTTCCGTTGGCTACTGGTTTTGCAGCATAAACATTGTGTTTTCCCACCAGCTGAGCAAATAATTCTTCATCTGACAACAGTATGTACATGTAATGTCACATGCCGAGCAGAATATATATCAAAATATAATTGTTGTTTTTAACCAAGAAACATGATAGAGAAATATTGAGTACAAGCCTAGAGAGGGAAGAAGAAGGTATTTAATTTACATTTACATTTTTATCTGTTTAAATTTACATTTTTCATTAATAGTTTTGAGAATAAAGTCAGATTTTTTCACAAGTATCTTAAAAAAATACTTACTGTTGATTGTCCAGTTGGATGCACACTATGCAGGGACTTTTTGCTCAGCCTATAATTTATTATTTTATTCATGGAACTCAATTGGCCATTGACATCACCTCATAATGGCCAATATCTTCTATGGATATCTCAGTTTTATAAAGATAAGGTAAAAAAATCAACCAAAATTGCAAATTGATTGGCTAGCTACATATTTCATGATTTTCAAAAGAGAGAGTTTCTGAGTTTGCATCAGTGCAAACCTCCTTGGAAATTAAAAATGCTGAGTGCAAGTTAAAAATATATTATTACTATTAGAAACATGTAATCAAGTTCCTTTTTCCATCTGCTAGACCCAAGCAGACAGGGTTCTTTTCATCTCTCAACCCTTTTTACTGCAAAACTGTTGCATTCTTGTTAACCCAAGCAAGGGTAGCCAAGAGCACATTCCGAGTTTTAGTGGATTCAATGAAGGGCAGGTTGTTTGAGGGCTTAGGAACCAAAGACATATATCAAGGGCTTGAATTGGGAGAAAGAATTTGGTCAGGGAGCAGGACAACAGAAATTGCAGCCAGAGAGCCCCCTTGGGGATCAAAAACATGAATGTTTTTGTAAGCCAAGAGTAAAAGCTGAAAAGGGTAAAATCCAGGGAACAGAATCTTGCCACAGAAGTGAGCTAAATAGTGATGTTTCATGACTGAATGGGACACTAGGTCTAAAGGTAATGTTTGTTGCTTCCAAGAACAAGTATTTGATGCTCTAAGAATACATCTAGACACAAATAATAAATTTAAATGGGTCTATGGATACTGACACTGAGATTAGTCCTTGGGAAACCCCTGGGCCCCAACACTGGCACCACAGTACAAAACTGGTGGCTAGGGTAGGAGGTGGTTCCTGAGCTCAGTCAAAGCAGATCCAGGAGCAGCTGGAAAGCTCATAGTCCTTTCTCGCTGCTACAGCCATGACTGCCTGGAAGCAAAACTGCCTTGGCCAGATAGGTGAGCAAAATTGTAAAGATGTTTTGGTCATTACTTATCAAAGCTTAGAGGGTGGAGCGAATAAGTGCTTTAGGAAGATATTTGTCTCAGAAATCAGGCTCAGCCCTGCCTTGAAGCTGAGTGCCCGGCAATTTCTGAAGTCCGTGTTAACACACTGACGACAGACAACTTGTGATTTAATACAGTCCAAGATATCTCACAGGGTTTCCTACTCATGTCTCATGGGCTGGAATTACAGCATACACCATTAGCTTCTTCAGAGGCATCCCTAAGGAATGCCTCTTTCCCAAATGGCTGCAAAGATATGATTTGTATTTGAATCTTTCCCAACCACTACAGAATTGTCAAGCATCCAGGAATCACTCTGCACTCCTTTATGGATCTGCTTTCTGATATCTGTGAGTATTTGCATGCAGTTTCCCACAATATGAGTGGAGGTACAGACTGAAGATGGACAGAAAGGTTATGTGTAAGTAGCCAGAATGCACTGAGAAATCTGTTCTAGCCATGCACTTGGTTATCATCACAAAGAGTCACAGATTCAGAGCACTGTTTGAAAGGGACATCTTGACTTCCTCAAATTCTGCCTGGGTACTGCTGAAAGAACCTGAGGACACTGTAACCTAAAGACAAAAATACATAGCTAAAATTGTCAAGAGGAAAATATGTCTGCCATTTTAAGAATACGGTTTTAAAAAGCTACTTTAAATGCTATTCCTGAAGTGTTTTAGAAACAGATGTTTCTAAATAGTTGTTAAGACAATATTTCAGTCAGATATTAATTATTCCAGAGTTGCTCATATAGCTGTTATTGCTGCTCCTCCATCTTACCACAATGCTTTCTGATATCCCAGTTCCTTTTTTGTGAAATTAAGCTCAAAAATAGAGGTCACAGGAACATGATAAAAGCCGCTGTGCAAAAATATTTTGCAACCACATTGAGCAAGTTTTCCCAATTCTTTTTTGGGAACACCGCTCATTTACCATGTCTAATACAGGTATACATCCTGCAAAAGCTGTACTTGCATTTCTTTAAAGGAGTTGCAAGTCACAGACCCCTGTACCTGAGAAGCTCTGCTGCTCCAAATTGTGTTAAGTGTTTATAGCATAATCCAGACCTGCTGTTTCAAACAGAGAAATGTTTTTTTTCCAGAACAAAAGAACTGTTCTGCTCAGGACTTGCAGTAGCAGAGCCATTTTCACAGTTATGTGCTGAACTAGACTGATAGGTCATGACTTCATCCTGCACATTTGGGAGGTGCACAGGCGTGGTGAGCCAAGACTAGCTGAAACAGCGGGGTCCTTCATGCAGAGTGTTTGCAACTGGCGCCTCGGATGTTCCTTACCCAGCTCACAGGGATCATCTATTCTGACCTATGCCCGTTTTCCACAGCAGTTACAGACTCTGGCTTTGCACAGGGACATGCATTCAGTTAGAAGCAATCAGGGTGACCTGAGATGTCTGATCTACCAAGTTTCCTGTGTTGTCGGTCATTTGTATTTCTGCTGTGGTTATTTAATTACCACTTTCACAGTGAAGTAGCTGTTAAGTGGCTCAGAAGACTAATATACACTGAGGTTAGACAGGTACAGTTTGAAACCTGAGTTTTCAGTTTGTCTCTAGATAACCAATATAAATGATGCTATCTGAGTTTCTGTTTCTAAAAACATTCAGTATTTCCATAGCATTTTTCTGTTCTTTGCAAAGGAAAGATCATCCTTAGTTGTGTTGCTACATTGTCCTTGACAGGAGTTATTCCTTAAAAATGTGGGGAAAACTGCTGAGGAAATTATCAAGTTTCAGTTACTATTTAAGCCCATTACAAAAGCACTACAGTTTAACATACTTCTAAATTTCTTTGCAAAGGAATATTCTTATAATCAGGTGTACAGCACGTGAGAGAGAAGGCTGAACTTCGATTTTTTTACAATGGAGTCAGCTCTGAAAAAAAAATCTATTTTTTAAAGAATGGATTAACAAATTCTATGTACATTTTCCTTTCTCTAAGCAGAACCTGTTTTAGCTGTTTTAAACACTAAGTTGCTAGGTGTTGTGTGAACTGGTTTCATGCTGGGGACTGCTCATCAGTAGAAGAGATAGGGAGTTATCAGACCTCAGCATCATGGCCTTCTAAGGTAGGGACTTCTGTTTTACTCAGGAGTTCTCTTCAGTTCAGTTTTCACGTTCACCCAGAGAGTGACTGTCATATAAAGATGTACAGATCGGAATTAATGTGATTTGTTATGAATAAACGGTAGAATACTCTCCAAAAGGATGCCCCTGCAATGAAATATTGACTCACCTACTTCGGGAATCAAATGCTTTTAGCAACCACCAGTGTCTGTATTCAGCCTTGCTTACATTTGTAAGAGCAGAGTCTAGCCAGGAGCAGAAGTATAAGCAGCTGGTTGTTGTTGTTGTGTTAAGGTTAGTGATATCAATCTGGACATCAAGGATGAAACAGTGAGAACAGCTGCAGGATCCATCAAAATTTCACCCCAAATTTCCTCCCAGTTTTGGCCTAAACCAGGACAACCTTGTTCAGGAACGTGATCTGTTTCAGATACTGACAAAAGTGAACAAACAAATGATTGAGTAATTTGCCCAAATTTCATTTAAGTTTGAGACCTCACCCCAGAGTGCGAAAGTGAAAGCCACGGGGGTTTTGATCTGTCATGCTTGTCTGCAAGCCTTCTACTTGTCCGTCTGTGCCAAAAATCCCTGTGGTACAAGAAATTGCTCTTGGATCAGTCTTATCTTGAGTGCACTTGAAGATGTCATGAAAGCATTGGCACGGTGTCTGAGACACACAGCTGCTGTGTCCTTTTGCCTAAGGACAAAAAGTTCAGTCCTTTACCAGTGAGTCATAACTGAGTGGGTCAGCTGTAATACAGGGAACAGGTTAATTCTGCATGTTTGTCATCATGAGCCATTGTTGCATTGCATCATGTATTCCAAACCCATGGTGTCAGTGTAAGGTGTGACAGTTGATTTTGATAAGTAGGAAGCAGGAGTCTGCAAATTACTGCATCCTCCAAGGACTCCAAGGGATTACTACAAGATTATATCTTCTCATCCATTTCTTTGTGACTTGTTCTGGTTTTTATTACAGTTAAAGGTTCTTTTCAGGCATATAATTTTTGTAAGTTTGAATATGGAAAGGCTATATTCTGTTTCTGTGTATCACAACTGTAAGGTCCTGGGCACTTTTGCAAAGCAGTAGGCATTTTGTCTTCAGCTGACTTATCACAGTTGCATCAGAAATATTTTATTCATCTGCTCCTAGTAACCTGTCCTTTGCCCTTTCATTCTTTTTCCCTCTCAAGCAAGTAGAAGTACTACTGGGGCACCAAATGTTTTGTGTGTGTGAGAGAGTACAAACATTAGATATGGTTAAATGGGCAATGTTTCTCTGCAGTCTAAAGCCATTTCCTTGCTTGCATGTATGTTTTTGTGCTCAATATGGCCTTACCATGCTTTTTATTGGGCTGAGACATTGTGTTTCTCAATGCCATGAGAGAGCAGGCAGCTCACCTAAGAGGCTTGTATCACATGAACAGGTGTGGCTTTGAAAGAAACTCCAGACTATTTCCAGCAGGAACTTATTCACCACTGAGTCTTTTCACAGTTACCTACTTGTGAGAGTGGGGCTGATAAACAAACTCTCATTGGGTAATACAGCTATGTTTGGCATGAAGCAATCAGCTTTTCCAAAGGCTAAAAGAAAAACTCCTCTGGCTGATTCAGACATTTACACGGCAACTTACTCTTTGGTTAGAGGCCTGTGTGACCAAAGAAGGTCATTGACCACACTGCTTCTGTCCATCCCTAGGGAATGAGGAGCAGATGTCAGACCTTTCATGGGGAGCAGGTGTATCACACAGGGTCTGAATGCAACCTCTTTGAGAAACTTTAGGGAAACTTAAAGGGGTGAGAGCACAGACCACTGGAGGCCTACAGGCAGAGTTTGGCACAGTGGTGTCTACACTTAGACAGTGGCAAGTCTACACTTAGGTACCTAAAGTTTGTAGCTGTGTTAGCGTTAAGGCTCTAGTAAAAGTACTCCCAAATATTCTTCTCTACCTTTGCCTACAGGTATTCTACCTTGAATGGAGACAGTTAAATATAAAGAAAATGTGAAAATGATGTGACAGACAAAGCCAATTAATTAAGGAATGTTAAATTATGATTGTGAATACTTCCACAGCATTAATCTTATTCTGGGAAATAAAAAATAAATTACTTCAAAATAAATTACTTCATATGTTTTACCACATTTGTAAATACCCTCTTATTTAAAGGACAGCACTTGGGTTAAGGGGTGGATAGGTTGGTAATATATGTTCATACAGGCTATTATGCATTAAGTATGTAGCTGATGACAAAGTATTGCTAAAGCAAAAGAGTAAGCAACACGTCAGCAACTGTCATAATTGGTGTCCCAAAGCTGACTCCATACTGATGCAATGCACTGACAGGTCACACAATCACAGAATGAGTCAGGTTGGAAGGAACCACAGTGGGTCATTTGTTCCAAGCTCCCTGCTCAAGCAGGGTCATACGAAGCACATGGCATACGATTGTTCCCAGATGGTTCTTGAAAATGTCCAGTGGGGGAGACTCCACAATCGCTCTGGGCAACGTGTTGCAGTGCAAGGTCACCCACACAGTAAAGAAGTCCTTCCTCATATTCCTCATTTATTCCCGCTGCCCCTTGTCCTATTGCTTGGCACCACCAAGAAGGACCTGGATCCAGGTTCTTGACACCATCCCTTCAAATACTTGATGAGGTCCCCTCTCAGTCATCTCTTCTGGAGGCTGAACATACCCAATTCTCCCAGCCTTTCCTCATAAGAGAGATGCTCCAGTCCCTTAATCACCTTCATAGTCCTCTGCTGGACCCACTGCAAGAGCTCCATGTCTCTCTTTTACTGAGGAACCCAGAGCTGGACACAGCATTCCAGTTGAGGCCTCACCAGGGCTGAGTAGAGGGGCAGGGTCACCTCCCTTGACTTGCTGGCAATGCTCTTCATAATGCACCCCAGGATGCTTTTTTGGTAGCCTAGTATTTAACCCTGACTGCAATGGAATTATATTCACCTACACCAGCCTAAAACCTGGCCCAACATTAAAAAGACCCACTTCCAGATATTAAAGTAAGTCCATGCTTCATGTCCAAGAAATTATTGGAATTTTCATGATTTATGCTAGAAATGTTCCGAAGTTTTAAGGAAACCTCAGTGCATGCCCTTTTGCAAAGACCGAAACAGAACAAAACCATTTTTTGCTCTCCTGAATCACACTGTGGTATCTGAAATATATGGTGTTTCACATCTGATCACGCCAAATTAATTTATATTTATCTTTTCCTACTTTACCTATACTTATGGAATTGAATTTTTGCTAACAGATTATTTCCTTTGACACAGTGAATACCAACATTCTTATATATACTGTTTGTAATTTTTACCCACATTTCTGAGGGCTAGGAAAATCATCCCCAATGCTACAATTTCCAATTAATGCAATTTTTAAATGTTTACTATTATAAAATCATATCTACTTACATGCAAAATCTTCTAGAATTTTTTAGTATAATTTCATTTCACTTCTACTCTAAGTATGTTGCATACTCTGTGGTACTACAAAGAGACCAGACTGTTCCTCAGGCAGCTTCTTGTCAGATTTTAGCCATTGTACTACAAAGGCAATAAACAAAAATGGAGCAATAAATAAGGGAAATTAAGGTTACACCTAAAACATTTAATTGTAATACCATGGAGTATAGAGATGTTCATTTCATGTATAGAAATCCAATTAATAGTCCCTCTAGAGCAATGTAGCAAATGCAAAACACTAGACCATAAAGCACATATTTAAGCACATTAGCTGAATTGATTTTGCTGTGATAATTTTGGCAAATACAATTGCAAGTAGTTGCCATGTACCCAGAAATATAAATGATTCAAGAATTACAAAATTATTTTTCTATTTAAGGTACAAAATCACTTTTTAAGATGCCGCTAAATTAGGGCTTAATTTTAAATCATGCCTTCCTTAAGAAAGTAACCTCTATGTCCCTTTTCATTGGGCACATTACTGAGTTCTTCTGTTTGTTACCAACTTAAAAGTAAAGGCAGTTTCAGTGGATGCATTGGTAGAACAGTGAAATGATCCTCAGCAATTTTACAGAGCTTTGTAAACAGCAAAAAATGGCTTCAGGACATTACTAAATATACTAAATAAAATGGCTTCAGGGAATACTAAATATTTGTTACAACAGTCTTAAGCTGCTTTCTGATTCTGAAGGTTACTGAAGAGTTTTGCAAAATGTTTTCATTGAAAGGGAATATTTTTGTTATATTTTCTAAGACAGTTGGTAACATTAGAGTGGTTCCTATCTGCCAGCTCCAATGAATTGAGGCTTGTTTTCCAAGACAATAACATGAAGAATAATTTTATTCTAGTGTATTTTCTTTATTTAGTATCTAAATACTACAGTTATTTTCTGATATTCGTATCTCAAGCACTTTCCCCCTTTAGTCCCAAACCTTGCTGCACTTCTCTTATTTTGCTAATCCACCCATTTTTTTCTGAATGGGACTCTGTTCTAACAGCCAGCTTTCCCAGTGTTGTAAAGCACCAGACCTGTCTATTGTACAGAGATACAGAGACATGTGTTATCCTCTTTGGAACCACAAAGGAAGCAACACGTTAAAAACCCTTTCCACCCAAGAACTGGGCTCATATTTGGTCGCAAAGGGCTCCATAAGAACATCTCCAAAGCAGAGAGGTAATATGAGAGATGACATTGATATTGCAAATGCCACACATTTTTTGCTGTGCCATATATAGATTACTGTCTGTGGCTTCAACTTTTGGCTCCAATACACTTAATATCTGGATGTCCCTAAGTAAAGTAAATGCTTCCTGAATACTTTCCTCATTTTTGTGTGCTATGCACTTCTCCTAATTGAATCTGTGAATCTGTAATTCTCTTTTTTATGAACCTCATCCTTTCACACCTGAGTATAAGAGGAGAGTGCCTAACTGCCTTCAAAGGGCCTTCCTCCACCCTCCACCCTGGCTGTGCTGCCCCACATCTGTAGTGGACACTCTGCTCTGAATTTGCCACTCTTTCTCTCCCTTCAGAAGATCACTCCCATTATACAACTGAAGGAGATCTGTTCCCGGAGAAATGGGCTGAAGTGAGCTCGAAGTAAGAGGGAAGGTGATACCCACTTTAAAATATGAGACTGAGTACTCCAATAGTCTCTAAGAGATTTGGCATAATTTATTTGCCGTGTTTGATGTAAATGCCTGGAACAGTGATACAGGAATGAAGAGCCAGGTGTTCAAAGAGCTGTCTTCATCTTCAGAGGCTGGAGAACCTCAAGATCTACATCTTCTCGGTGACCCTGCTGTCCGAGCACTTCCCTTGTTCCAATGCTCACTTTTAGAACCTTCCATCTGCATTTACTGGCACAGCACAGAGATTCTTGTGCTCTCACTACTCACTGTAGCTTGATGCTAAAATTTCCAGCCATCCAGTTTCTTTTTGCTGTGTATGTGTTCAATAGTCAGGAGCCTACACTGCCTACACTTTGTTTTATTAGTAATTTCTTCATTTCAGTCCAACTTCATCTCTCTTACTACCTATTTGAGATGCCTTTTCAGGCCCTTGACTTCTAAAGAGAGCTATTAAGACACTCCAGGCTTAGTGATATAAATGACAGTAAAATTAAGTACATGGTAAGTCATACTTAAAATACAGAACAAAAAAGAGGATGAAACTATATTGTGGAAAAGCAAAACAAAAAGCTGAGGTTATTATTAAAAAAACCCAAATGGAAAAAAAAATTATTTTTCAGCCTGGGTCAGCAACAGAAAAAGGGGACCAAGTCAGACCTTCATAAACCTTGACAGTCACCAGAATATGTTCTAAGAATGTAATACAGAAAAATAGGTGGCAAGAGTATTTGGAAACATACCTACGTGCTGTGTGGTTTTGTGGCTCACCGTCAAAGCCCACGTGTGTGTCGAGCTTGCAATGAGCACTGTGTGTGCAGCTTACCAAAGAGAGACATCCTGATCATGTTTTGCAAGTTGGATTTCTCACTGAAATGAATTAATGGCCGGCTGGCACAGCAATGTGCAGGAATGTTTGGTCCACAGAATAATATATTTCTGCTGATATGTAATGAAGGGCAACACTAGAAGTCATTACTAGCTAAGAACTTTACTGAGAGTATCTGCAGCAACACTTTTGTATCTCTAATGGCTGTGATTACAATGCACACAGTGCCAACCATGCCATCAGCAATACACAGAAAAGAAACCTCTTCCTCCTTTCCCAAGGTTCAACATGTTTTTCCAACTTTTTCTTCCAGCTTATATCCACTTATATATGAGTTTTTAACTTTTTTATTCTGCATTTTTAGGTATATGAGATCTAGAAAAACCTCCTTTTTGCACAACAGACAGGACTAAAATGCTATACTTATTTGCAGCTAGCTCAGAGAGGAGTAGGGTTTTGTTTCTATTCATGTTGTCAGGGCAGTGGTTTTCCGTCACCAAGATCACTCTTGCTGTCACCTCACAGAAGCTTTTCCCCATTACAAATGTTAACCACGAGCCCTAAAATTATGTGGTCTCTGTGTCTTTAGAGTCATACCTTTAAAGATTTTAGAAATGTACCAAATTTTTTCCCTGTCTCACTCTTCCACTGTGTGCTAAGCCCTGTCCCCCACCCCAGCAGATGGTCAGTCATATTCTAGTGCTAACTCTCCATTGCCTTCTCCTTCTATATACACAGTAGATTTCTGACAAAACTTCTTAAAAGTAAGAAAATCATATTTATGGAACATGTTTTGAAATCTTAACTCTTCAGAAAAAAGATAATTTGAATCACTGTCAGATTACATTAATTCAAATGATGTGAAATTTGGTAGTGATTAAACAAAACCTAACCACACTGAAGTTTATGGCCAGTGAGACCATGGATTTTGATTCCAATCAGATTAAATTCCTTGGATCTGGCAGAGGGGAGAGGGAGCTGGGAAAAAGCTATTTATAAGTAATTTAACTCAGTGCTTGGGAAAAAGTAAATTACATCTGTTTGCTGAGGGACATGAACAAAACTTTGACACAAGATGCTGTGACTAAGATTTTAATTTCTCTCAATTATTTTACATTTGTTTTGCTTTATTTGGTTTTGACTGTAGGCAGAGGCCCAGCATTCATGAAGCTCCTTAGTTTAACAGGCATTTTAGAAAATGAAAACCTTTCTGTATGGATGCAAAAAGCAATCCCAACTTGAGAATAATGTACACCATTCATACCAACAGTCAAACATTTTCAATGCTGTAATTATTTACACAGCAGTACAGGTATTAGAGAATTTGACCGTAAGAAGGCAGTGCATTCTAAACTCTTAAGTTTTGCCCAGTGCCTTCTGATAATTTACTATCCCCATGTCATTTTGATGAGCCCAAGTGCCAATAGGGTCTTTCTGTCCAGTTCATGTTGTACAAGAGTGTGTGAACATGCAGAGACTTGCTTCACTAATTGCACAGGTGAAGCAACCATGTCCCATTTCCTGTTACCAAGTGTATTGCTATCTATAGAGTTCAGCAGTTTATAAATATTGCTACAGCTTCTTATCAGAACTACATCAGCCACAGTATTTCATAACCGTTCCGTATGAAAGCGATCCCAGGTTCCAGGGTGTGTTCGAGAAGGCCTGGGAAGAATACTGCCTGAGCCCATGTTAAGCAACAGCAAACAAATGAATAGCCTTCTCTTCCTGCACCTGTACATCAACCCCCGCTCTTGTGTGCATTTTCCATATGATGAGAGATGATCCTGAGGACCCATGAGCAGATATTGTTGCAGTACTGGCCTGCACTGCAAATCCTGCCAGAAGAGTGTCAGTATTGTTTTCATGTGCCTGGCCTCTTTTGTTCTGAAGTGACTGTTATATTGGGTGAGGAAACAGTAAAAAGCATACATAGATTATACCTGTGACCTTTTCCTCCTTCTGTTCTCCTTTTCCTAAATGTTAACATTAACTGTTCCCTTTTTCATCCCTTTTCAGCCTGGAAGCTCTTTTTAGGAACAATAATTTATTCTCACATATTTGTTTGTTCAGGGAGGCAAGTTGATACAATTATCACATTTTGCTGAAAGGATAATTGAAATGCAGAGTTCAATGGACTTCTTAAAGTGATACAATTAAGGTTTTATTTTGTTTACAGTTTTTTGAACAATCAGTTTACAGTTTTTTGAACAATTCTGAGAAAGGAATCTCAAAAGCATTAATCTACTTCACCCAGGTGTAAATGAGATTCATTGATCCAGACTAAATTACTTTTCTTCATGTCAGCCAGGGAGATCAGCAGTTGGTTAAATTTCACTTAACAGTCCAGCTATCCCCCTCCAGAACCAATACCACCATCCTTCTCTGTGACAGCTGCACTCAACAGCAGCATTCTGCACAAGTTTTGCTGTAAATCACTTTGAAAGCAAGTTTGTCGTATATGTGTAAATTCCTCCATCAGTAATTTTTCATTCAAAGTAAACCTGTCTTCTGTGATTCCCTTTGCCCTGGTGATGGGCTTCTAAAGCTACCTGGAGCACTTGCACAGTGATTCAGCTTGGAGTTAAAGATAGTAATTTCACTCTTCTCACAGATGTTCTACTCCCTTTGTAGCAACACAACCCAGCCATCCAACACAGGAATAAATCCCCAAATCCCTGAGCTTCTGCATTCCTGTTTTCATCTTTCCATCTTATCAGCAATAGAATAAGGTGGAACTGCAATGTCTTGCCTTAGTTTCATGGCTAAACAACACTAACACGCCAAGCCATCATCAAAAATACCAGCATGCTATGGTCATCACTCCATGTGCTAGCAAAAGTATCAAACTGCATTTGCCAAATATATTACTTTCTGAAGTTCATTGAAGTGCTGCTTTAAAAGAGACAGTAGATGAAATATTTTTTGAGCTTGCCAAAGTTGAGAACTTCCAGGAAGACAAAAATCAAATAATTCCCCAGAAGTTAGCAACTAGTTTCTGCTGGAAAATTGTCATGATTGTGCTCAAAAATTAACACAGTTTCCTTTAATCCTGGTAGGATTAATCCAGGAATGTTACAAGAATAAAATCAGCATCACGACCAGTGGTTTAAATTTTTCATATTATAATTATTGCTTCATAAAATTCTAGCTTACAACTATGTACTATACAAATTAACAAATAACTGTACAAATCTAAGAGGCTGCCTTTGAGAAAAAGTAAATTTCCTTCTTTTAGTTTAATAGAAGAATTCAATCCATGGATCTCTTTTTTCACTTACATGTGTATTTCTGTTAATAAAATACATTTAAAGTGACGTTTGTCCTTGTCTATTGACAAGTCGTGATATATTGGTTTTGATACTTTAGAGGTAATATTCCCTTATTTGGTAACAATTTTAGTAGGACTGAGTGCCTTGCCTGCAAAGAGAGCCTCAGGAAGCTTTGCCCCAGCCTTCATTTCTACTGGGGAAAAAATATACTCCTAGTGTGGCAATAAAGGAGCAGAAGTTAGTATAATACATATAGGTGGCATCCCTGGCACTCAAGAGCCCAAGGAATACACTATACTGCAAGGGAAAACCAGGAGTGTGGCCAGGTCGAGTTTCTTCATGCTCTGGCCAAAGTTAAGGAAATATTGCTGCTTCTTTCACATGTGGTGTGTGTATTGCTTGCAATTTACCCAGTCAAGTAAATTTTGCCCTTAATGTGGCAGTTTCAATAATGCCTGGACCTATTATAAGTGTGCTGTGTACTTTCACCTGAATTTTGCCCTTTTTGGACTGATGAGACCAATACACTAAAATATATATAACTTGTTTCTTCAGGTATACAGGTTTATTTTCAAGAAACTACAGTTTCTTCCATCCTGTCTTCTACTAAAGCTCCCTTTGTTCTGTCTCATCTAGGTCACATAAACAGCTTTCAGCCGCTCTTATGAACTGATTTCGCTGAATTTTCTGGATCTTTCCTTTCTCAATTACTAGCAGCAGAGTTAGAGGCTCCCATGGAAGAAATGGGGTAAGTAATGCAAAACTTACTGAAGAACTGCCTGAGCCCAAGCTGTAAGTGGAGCTTCACACTTGTATCCTGATTGTTCAAGGTGTTTGCTTGAAGTGACCATGTAAAGTGTTAGAAAACAAGTAAATGATAGCAGACTAACTTTGGGGGTAAGAATTATAAACATTTTTGTCTAGTGTCATGGAACCACTTAAGGAGAATAGTTATAATATTTTGGGTTTTTTTGCTATTATCCTGTGTGTCATAACATCATAGAATGACTTGGGTTGGAAAGGACTTTAAAGTTCCTTGGACTCCTTGTAATTCTAAGAACGTGTATATTTTCATAATTTCTATAGCAACATCTATTATGAGATGCAGCTATTCAGCTCATTCATTATTGCTGTTGATTTTACACAAAAAGCTGCTTTTGAAGCTAACAGTTAAGAAAAAGTAGCCCATATTTCTCTGCTCCTCATGTGATAAATACTATTGAGACTGGGGAATGTGGCCTCCTCCTTCCAGCCATTACATTATTCTGTCAGAACATTAAAAATAAAAAGAAATTTATCCAATTATGTTTTTCCATATAAATAATCTTAGCAATGGTATCTTCATTATTTGCTGCTGCATGGACTGGGGTAGGACTTATGCCACCTCTAAGTCCTAAGCTCACTGCCAGGTCTACGTCCTCTGAATAAATCTAAGCTTAGGATCCCTCAGTTCTTTCTCCTTTCCTGAATAAATTTATGTCTTCTTGTTCTGCACCAGCACTGCTGCAGGGTTCAAGGGTCATCACTATCACAGTGGCATCAGCTGACAATGCAGTGCATGATGTCCTTAATCCTTACCCCAGAGCTTACCCCAAGCTCTGTAGTATTCAGACCTTTATCTACAGATCAACTCAGGACAAGGATGGTTGCCATCATGCATAGATAAACTGCAAAATATTTTTTTTAAATGGGTAAAATTTTGGAAAGTATATGACTTGAGATTTATAGAGCACTATTTAAAAAGGGAGGATTCCACAGTTCTTATGAGCTACAGACATAAACACCCTTAAAAACTCAGCTGCTGGCACACAGGTGTCACTTACTGTTCTTAGTTACTATTTACATTGTGGGTAATGTCTAGAAACTGCAGACATGGATAGGGATGCCACAGTGATTGATGTTGCACTGACAAAGAATGAAAAAGTAGCCCTTGGTCTAAAGATCTTAATGTTTATTATGCTGTACTCTACACACAAGAGGTGACAAAGATAATAAATCAGACTTGGGATGCAGCTCCTTGCTGTCTGGACAGCTGGGCACTCATGGTGCCAGATATGTGTATCTGCTGCTGGGGCACACAAAACTCTGCTCACCTCACATTTTTCTCTGTGTGTTGATGAAAACTACATTACACTTGTGTCTGCAAGAAGCACAGAGTCATTTTCTAATACTGTGCATTCACCTGTACTGGACAGAAACTTATGATTCTGCAGACACAGATACATAAAATATCTCTGATTCTGACAGCAGATTGTCCAGCTTGCTCAAGTTCCATAGAGGATCACAGAGTTTCCTATGATACCTTTCATGTCAAGACATGTTGCTATATACACTTCATGCAGAGAAACTGTAGAGTAGTTGCATGGACAGTGACAACATTTCAAACTATTTTGTTATACAACTTCCCCACCACAACACAGGAAAGAATATGGGAGAGATGGAGGAATTGTTTGCACTTGGTGAGTTAATACAATGATCATTTTGCAAAATCATTAGCCTATGGAACCGTACAATTAAAACTACTATAAACGTTAACCAAGGAAAGGAATAAGAAACTATACTTCATTGATCTAAGGACTTGCAAGTTAATGAAGGCCAGTTATGCCAACTTTTTGCCTAATTTAGGACATAATACCAAATTCATAAGGTGGTCAAGTATAACTTCAGGATCACCAGCCACCAGAGACCACTGTAGGGACACCTGGGACAAGCGAAGGTGTGTGCCAGTGGAAGGAAATCCAAACTAATGACTCTGGGGAAGTGGTTATCATATATATATATTTCTTCTGAAAAAACCTATCTATAGTATCTAAAATATAGTATGTATACAGGAATGTACATACTTTTCTGTACTCAGGATGCATGGTATTTCAGAGGAAATATCCCCTTATGTGTCTGGTGCCTGTTTCTTCATGCTACATTGGTGTTAAAAATTTTTATTGTACTGATTTTTGGTAAAAGAGGGATTCCAAGTGCACTGCTCTACTGAAGCAGCTTTTTGCACAGTGCAAAATTAGAAAAGGGTACTTTCACTGGAAAGAAATATTTTTAGCTGTGTGCCTCAGCAGAGGAATCGTTCACTATGCTGTTCTGTAAATCCTGTATGGATTCTCTGAGAATAGTCAACTGTGTGATCTTCATCTGTGGTCTTTCATACCTGAGAAACAGTGTGCTGTGATGAATCTTCCAGTACTGTTCTTCAGGTAATAAAGAGCACCTATGATCTTAGGCTGAGGAATTGTGACAAGTTTCAATTTTTTCTTCATTTATTAATTACTACCCTGTTACTTTCTTCCTAGGTGTATGAAGGTTTTATGCCATAAATACTTGGGCTAAAAGACCATATATTTGTAAATACCTGCATTGCTTTGCTTTTTTTAAGTAAATATTACAACAAGTATTTAAAACGTACAATCACATATTTACTGCTTTTTTGGAGATTTTCCATTTTATAAAATGCTGCAACTTTCTGCAGAGTTTGCTGTGATGTCCAAATCACAGGTGCACACCTGTGCAGGATGCATCATCTCTTTGTGTCTCACCTTCTGCACTTACAACACTCCCATAATTATGGCTTAAAGAGAGAATACATACAAATTATTCAAATGTTTGCCTTCTTGTTCCTTTGGGTGTTGCTAATTCCTCACCGACCTTTCCTGGATCAAACTCATAGCTGTTTTCAAAAGAAGCTCTTCTCCAGATACACATCTATGTTGGCAAACTGACCAGATATAAACCATCAGCAGAAGCCACATAGCCGAGTCTGGATAAAAATTAGTAAAAAAGGCTCAGTTAGACAAATAATAATAACTGACATATCAGTAGTCTGGGAATTTCAAGTTCCTAACCTGTCTGCTTTGGAAATCATGTTGAATGAAACTTAACAGCTTGAAAAGATCTGTCTCTTTGCAGACCCCAGCTAACTTTATGATCAGGTGAGCTGTGCTGCTACTAAAATCACATTTGTGTGTCTACATGAGCCATCACAAAACTCAGAATGCAGAAAGCCAATAACTGGGACAATATCCAAGCTGCAATTTTCTCATACACACCACGCTGCAAATTATCTATCTTTTGGGCTTTAAAGATGAAGACATATTATTAAATACATCTGTATATATTGCCCCATTTTACCATTGAAGTCATGAGTCCCACCACTAAAATGGTGGTTTGGTTTAAAAGTTATGAAGTCTGCATTTTTTCTTAGTAAAACAAATGTGTGTCTAGTTGCATTCAGAGCTTTTAATCTCCCTAACCTGAACTTTTGACCATATATCAATGTAGCTTCTCTTTGTTTTGTAATATATCATATCAGTGGAAAAATCTCTGGGAAAAAAAAGCATCATGTTAAGAGGAAGAACGTTGCAGAAAAGCAATGCAAAATGTGGGAAGAAATCATATGCTAAGAGGAAGAATATTGCATAGAAGTGTTGCACAACGTGGGAAGAAATCAGCTCACTCCTGTCATTGATGATTATTATTCTTTGCAATGTGTTTGCTACACTAAATCTGCATGGTGATCTTATAGTTAGGATCCAGTTCTATGCTCTGTGTCATTTCCATGAAAATACTACAAGCCAGTTGCACCAGAAAGTACTTTTGCTGATGAAATCTAAATGTACAGGCTTCAGTTCAAAGAAGGCCTTTAGTGCAAAGCCAGTCCTGTGGCCAGTGGTGAAACTGCCATATACTCAGGGCTACCTATATATCTTAATGAAGTCAGTGCCTTTCCTGTTCTTTCCCTTTCCACCAAAAAAAAAAAAAAATTGTCACTTTGAGTAAAAGTGCACAAAACTGCCTTATTCCAATTCTTGTACTTATTTATGGCACACCTTCTCAATCACTATGTGCAAAGTAAAGGACCAAAACATTTCAGCTAACATATGCAGGAAAGATTGACAGGCAAAGCTTGGTAGCCTTAGAAGGGGATTTCCTAAAATATCACAGTAGATCAAATAACTATCTTACAATGAAATCAAGGAAGGTTTGACAATTGTGCATGGGAGTACCTTTATATCTTATTATTATGCAAATACATTTAGAAATCCAAACTGCACATAGGCTTACCTGCTAGTTGTTATTCTATGAAATGGTAGCTGGTACAGTGTAAATTTAAAATTAACAGTCAGTGATGAAAAAAACCAGAGTAATATAAAGCCATGTTGAGTTATACGAGCAAATCCAAAGCTTGAAGGAGAAGAATTTTTCTTCCCAAAGGTGCTATAAACTGTACAGTCTGAGTGGAGGGAATTGTGCCTTGTTTCCCACATGGCCTGGAGGGAAAGGGCATCAACAATGAAACAGTGGTAGCATAGTATTTGAGATTAAAAAATTGTTAATGAGAACAAAACAAAAAAAAAAAAGCCATTTCATTCTGTACATCTCTGTTAAGTGTTGGTGCCGTTTGATACTAGCTTAGAATTCTCTCCAGCAGGCTGTTTAAAGTAGAGTTAGCTCACTGAGTTAACCCTTGCTTGGAGCAATGGCAAATGTGAATCTGAAGTATCATTTAGCCCATGACAAGTAGTCTTACACTGAGTGTAAATTTCCATTCTGAAGTGGGGAGGCAAAGCTGGTTCAAGGGGGTTCAACAAAGTGAAGAGCCCTTGGGTCACAACCTCACACAGTGCTACAGGCTGGGGCAGAGCAGCTGGAAAACTGCCTGTCAGGAAAGGACCTGGAGGTGCTAGTCAACAGTGCCTGAACATGACCCAGCCCAGGTGGCCAAGAAGGCCAACAGCATCCTGGCCTGTATCAGCAAGAGTGTGGCCAGCAGGACCAGGGCAGTGATTGCCCTCCTGTGCTGGGCACTGGTGAGGTCACACCTTGAGTGCTGTCTCCAGTTCTGGGCCCCTCTCTACAAGAAATACATTGAGCGAGTCCAGAGAAGGACAAGGGACCTGGCAAAGGGTCTGGAACAGAGGTCGGATGAGGAGCAGCTGAGGAAGCTGGGGGTGTTTAGCCTGGAGGAGACTCGAGGGAGCCCTCGTCACTCATTGCAGCTGCCTGAAAGGAGGGTGGAGGCAGATGCGGGTCAGTCTCTTCTCCCTGGCAACCAGTGACAGAACAAGAGGAAATGGCTGTGCCATGGGAGGATTAGGTTGGATATTAGAAAAAAATTCCTCTCCAAAAGGGTTGTCAAACATTGAAACAGAGTGCTCACAGAAGTAATGGAATCACCATCCCAGAAGTGTTCAAAAAACATGTAGATGTGATGTTTGTAGTGGTGTAGTGGTTGAGCGTGGTGATGCTGGGTTAACAGCTGGATTCAATGATCTTAGAGATCTTTTCCATCATTAACAATTCTGTGATCTTTTAGCTTTGCCACTGAATTTTAAAAGACAAGCTCCATTACCGTGTCTGTTTGAATTTGTCCACAATTATATATATATATATATATATATATATACACACACACTGGGAATATTAACACTACCTACCTGTGAGGATTTGTGAATGTTAAATTTTTGATTTTCTAAAAACCTGTGGTGAGAAAATGTTATAAAAATAGAAAATAAATACATGTAATTAGTGGGGCAGGGTGCTTTCAAACCATCTTGTTGAGAAGGCTAAGGTGAAACATGTAAGAGTTAGAGAGAAGGGTATTAATGGGGCTTTGCCTCTTAGTTTGTTTTAACTTAGTTGGTTTGTGCTTTCAGAGTGCAGCATTTGCAAAAAAAAAATTAAATAGGTGTCTAATGGGCTGTAGAATTAGCTAAAGTGATACCTATATTGAGAACAATGGACCACATCTGAATGTGTCCCTATAGCATTTTTCAGCCAACTTTTTACCTATCCCAGTGATGCTCTTTAGGTAAGATATTATTTTTTTAAGAGGTAATACAGTACTCCATTCAGAACTTTAAAGATTATTGAAGAACATGAGTTCAGGAAAAAAAATCCATTTCAGGCTAGTTTAAATGATAGGACAATATCTTTTATTATGTCCTTATACTTAGGATCTAATCTCTACCATAACCTTTCAGGTGCTCTTTAATGCAAAGCATAGAAAGAAAAATATATACTTGCAATTGATTTAGGCTAAGAGAGAAGCTTTCATGCAGACTGAAATTATTTGACATGTGCTTAGGCAATCTATATCTGCTGTCATAGAGAACAATGACATGCTACCTGAAAACACAAGAATACAAAAGAAAAAAAAAATCAAATCGGGAAATCACAGATAGGGACTAAGTGTTACTTACCATTTTTTCAGCCTTCATCTATGGTGAAAGGTAGAGATATTACCTGTTTATGGATGTATTACTGCCTTCCTGATTTACTGATAGTTACAACAATGTGTTACAGATTGAGACTTTCATGATTTGAGTATAATTATAAAAAAAGTTGTTTGTCTGCTAGAGATCAAATACAAACTATGGATATTATAGGTGACTGGGGGCTTTTTATATGTAATTGCAAAGTTGCTCTCTCTCTCTAAGCCACCTTATCTCTCATTTATGGTGCTTAGTTCAGGTCTAAAATGAGGTCACAGAATAATTTAAATGAAAATACTCTTTGTATTTGTAAGCCTGTATTCAGGCTTTTGGCTCTTCTTAACCCCTTCTTAAAACAAAAGAAACCAAAGTTACCTGGGATCTTACTAAGTCTCCAAAAATGGAGAACCCAACAACCCGTCTCAGTGGTGCCTTTACTTGAGTGACGTTTGCCTGAGAAGCTCCTGCCTCCCTACTTTTCCTGGCCTGCTGCTTGTCACTTTTGGGCCCTCCCACATTCCTACTCACTGCCATCCAGCCATCTGGGGGCTTAAGAAATTATCCTGGTTACGGATCAACCATTTTTTTCCAATCTGACACCCGGATAATTCTAGAAACAAATCTGTTCTCCCTGTTTATGTGTTTACACTTCATCCCATCATTGTAGTGTCTGAATGCCAGGTCATTTGACAAGCCTTACATATGTTCCATCTTGCCAGAATTAAGGGATGGAACCCACCAGCCATTATATCTATCATAAGGAAATCAAATATGTTGGGGGAGAGAATAATTCCCAGTTAATGGATAGTTACACAAGATGGCCCATGAGGCACCAGTACAATATAAACAATAAATACTAACAAAATAACACCAGTGCTTACTCATCTTTCCCACAATAAAAGAGGAAGTGGATTCAAGGGGCTACATTGCCTGCTTTAAAAAAAAGCAGGTCTCGGGGTTAGGGTACAATACACATGAACTATAATTTTAGCTACTGCTGAAGGCAGTGGTTGAATTATCCAGCTGCCCTACTTCTCTCCACTCTTCTGTGCTAGCTGCTCCTCTTCCAACACTATTGATGCTTGTTTGACCAGCATGATCACAGAGTTAAGCTGACATCCCTATCAAATAAGTAAGTGAATGGTTTTATCCTTGTTTGGCTTCCTAAACTGACTCATCTCACTACTTCACTCCTATGGTATGTTCCAGGTTTTTTTGCACTGTTTACGCCTCCAAACATGACAGTAGTACCCTATCTCAGATATCAGAAAGCATCAGCATTAGCCAGAATGGGTTGGTTTAATTTGTTTGGGTTTGCTAATATTAGATCTGGAGGTAATAACTTCAAGGGCAGCTATGTGATACTGAGGAAGTGTTTTGTTTAATGACTTGGCACAGAGCTTTTGAGGACAGACAAGCTAGAAACTGAATTTTTGTAAGTCTGGAGAAACATACTCAGCAATTTCTGCATCAAGCCTGTACCTCCTGCTTGAGCATTTCTACACTGCTTTTCAACAAATCTTCAATGCTGGAGATGAAGAATCTCTGAGAAAGTGTGATTTCCAATTATTAATTGGCTTTATTGTTAAAAATTCATGCTTTAGTTCAAGCCTGAATTGAACTTGTTTTGACTTCCAGCCAATGGTTCTTCTGGTACTGTTGATCCCTTGACACTGGTGTCTATTCTGTACAACTGTGGAAACAGCATAAGAAAAAGCACTTTTATAAACTGTTATTTCACTGTGATCTTAAATATTGCTGAGAAGATGTACAGTCCCATAAATGTCTCCTTCACCTCTTCCTAAGGTCTCTAGAGAGAGCTGTCAGGGAAGACACCTTAGGTGTACCCATAGAATTTGTTCCTCTGCAAAGTTCATGCAGATGATGAATGATTTTGTTTTTCTGAGAACAACACACTCAGCTTCATATGTATTACACGGAGGTGGGAGGGAGGCTGTGGGATGGAGTTCAGACATTATCTGCAGTGCTAGACAATGGCCACAGCTAGACAAAAAATATCAGGTGGTTGTGACCACACGGTAGGAGTGATACCAAGATGTCTGTTCTTGGATGCACAAATGATCCATCAATCTCATCAGCAAAGTTATAATCTGGGATGATTTTTCTAGGGTTTGACTGGAACGACAGCTGGTTTTACACTTCTTCTGCAGGTGGAAGGTAATATTCCCTTGGATCATCTGGGCATGTGTCAGCAAAGCAATTAGCTTACAAGGTCAGGGTGGCTTCACTGCATGTTGAGAACACAGGAGAAATGGAGCCCAGGTTTGCACTGGCACCCATGTAAGCCACCCTGGTTGGTAGTAAAGGCAACTCCACTACAATCTCGTGTATTGTGAAGGAAAAACGACATACTTATTGATGTCTCCAAGCCTATGAAAGAAGCTCTGTCTCACAGCATTACACTTCCATGCAAAAAGCCTACGTTCTCAGCCTTAGAACTGCAGAAGATATTTGTAACATTTGGTGAGAGGACCCTATAGGAAAACAAGAAAGAAATCCTGTCAAGTGCATTTGCTTTAGGTTTAGGTATCAGCAAAACTTCACTAATTATTTTGCCCTCAGTGTTATATATACTAAACAGACAGTGACTTGGCTCAGTGTGAACCATACTATCCCAAAACTTCAGGACCCTCACACACAGGAAAAGCCCCTGCAGGACAGCAACATTACCCCCTACCAAGTCTGAGGCTGCATAATGCATGTTCTGCAACTCTCTGCAAATGTATGCTTACTAACATTATAGCTAATAAAATTTTATTAAATCTATACATAAAGGAATAATCAATGTCCCCAAAATTTCCTAGAAAGAAAAATCCTGGAATATCTTTCCTGGCTTTCATGTTAGGTATGAATTAGTGATGAAATAACCTTCACCATCTTTAAATAAAGTTGTGTGCTATAAGGCTTACTAAGTTTCTAAGATATTCTCACAGTTTAGTCACATGATAAAACCAGCTGCCCCATACAGCTGCATGCGTGTGTGTTCTCACAGCCAGTCATGCTGAGCCTCCAGTGTGCTGCTCACTGGCAGCAGCAGCTGGGATGACAATCCTTGCAAGTGTTAGGACAGTGAGCAAATTTCATGCTCTGAATTTTCCAGTCCATTAACCTCCAGCTGTCTTGGCTCAATGGGACATTCTACTACCCGAAAACCTCATCACACTCACCAACAGGACAAGCCCTACTGATGGCTGACCAGCAGTATTGTCCCCGATGAGGTCTGAGGCAGTGATGTGCTGCCACAAGACAAATGCCCTTCACAGCCCAGTCTTAGCAGGGAAGCTGAGTCCTGGCCTCTTCCCTTCCAACTTTGCCCTTTTACAACAGTGAAGGAAATGATTCAGTGAAGAAGGGGCTAAGCTCAAATCCAGTTATCTGTTTCCCACGGTGACTTCTGTAACCCTTCATCTTTATAGGTGCTCTTTATAGTCATTTAGAGAACAGGGACAGGGTAAGCACTCTGCAAGCCAAAGTCATGGCTTTGTAAATATGCGCAGTTCATGACAAAAATTAACTGACTTCTCCAGGCATGCTGACAGCACACACAGGCTGCACAACTGTGAAACACAGGGTGCCAACATTCTCTGCAAACTGCTTTTTGGTCTGCTCTTACACATTGTACTGAAAGTCTTGCTGCCAACATCCAGTGAGCCCTTTGTGAGTGGACGTCAAATAGTGACAGTTCTGCATGAAAGAGACCTGGCACAAAGTAAGCTTTATCATATTGCTACATTCAAGAGTTGTTCAATTGAGGATTATTGGGTGCTACAGATTTAATTCTGCTACAGTGTCAGAAAAAGCCCTCTCAGCCTTAAGAGTCCCTTACACTGATTCCTGTGATATACTCTGTAGCCTTCTGACTTTGTGGACATTTCTTTTTGGTAACAGGTGTTTCAAACATGTATCATACATGTTTTAATATCAAGCCTGGGGATTTAATAGATGGGATTTCAGATTTACTGATTACTTTTGTTTCTCTGTTTTGTCTCCCACATTTTCTAAAACTCCCTTCTTTTCCTGATTTAGACAATACCTCCTCAAAATCAAAACATCTCGTTGCTGGGTACATTTCCAAGGATCAGCCAGTCCTGCAAACACCTGAGCAGTTTCCTATCAAACTGCCCATGGATTGCAACACCATTCAGCATGAATTTGTGAGACATCATGTGCATCTGCAAAAAGTGTTCATTAATGATACCAATGGGCTTAATATATGCATACTAGTAAGAAAGGTGCCTATTACCTTTCACTAGTAATAATTTCTCCCGTTTCCATTTTCTTGTTATCTTTTTTGATCGTATCTGACCTAAACTGCAGTCTCTTTGGGATGGATTCTTTCATTTATCTGTTCACTTAAGTGACAATAAAAGAATTATGCAGAACTAGTCACAAAATCAGAGGTATACTTCTTCTCACCAAGTTTCATATAGCTATATACTGAGCAGGAGGGAGTGGATTTTGGCAGGCCAAGGCGAAAAACAAATGGGCTTATCTTTGTCTTGCATTGTGATAAATCTTCCAGCCATATAAAAGTGTCATCTCAAGACCCAGCACCTCAGGATGTGAAAATGAAGTGAAATGTGAGTGTAGAGTATGAATCACTGGGAGCTGAGTCATCAACACAAGAGTTTCGTAAAATTAAAATTTCTTCTCTCTTCCAAAAAGATCCTACTGAGTAAATACTTCAGTATATAATACTGATCCTAACTAAATCAAAACCTGATTTGCTTATAGGCACATTTGAAGCCGAAACTCACTCACTCATGAAATCTACATTCCCAGTGCAGCATAATAGTAAAAAAAAAAAAAAAAAAGGAAATTGCTTGATCAATGTAAGACTGCACAAAGCACAATGACAGATGACATGAAGATCGGGGAATGGAGTAGCTGACTTATTTTTAAGGGTGAATTTTATCTTTGCTTTCTTATATTTCAGTGTTCTCCAACATCACATGCAGGCAGGGACATACCTACCCTCAGAAAATGACCATCAAAACTGAAGAAAGTCTTTGCTGGTTTTATTTTTTTCCCAGCAGAAACAAAGACTCTATGTTCCCCCTGTGTTCCTGTGTTCTGTGTAATCTGTGAGCTATGAATTGCTTCTTTGCCTCTGGATGCCTGCCAAAAGAAATTATAAATGGGATTACTTTGTTGCTCAATCCTGCTTTAGTAGCTTTTAGTAAAGTGTTGAACGTCCCAAAAGACATTTTACATTACACGTATTTCGAGGGTGTAACATTCCACCCCAAAAGAATAGAAGGAACCGTTTGGCTCACTTCACTACCTGTTGTCTTACAGGACAGCTTTAAGAGTAAAAAAGATCAAGAAGTTTTCCTTCAAGTAAAGTTAGATAAATTATTCTTTTAGTGCAAATGAAGTTCAAATAGAAAACAACAATAACAACAAATCACAAAAAAACCCCCCACCCACCAACTGTTTGTAACTGTGATGTTGCCCATTAATTTCTGTTCATGACACATACTAACAAGGAAATTTCCTTGGCTCAGTCTGGTATTAATGAATAATCAAGGCATGCCTCTTAACTTTTCCAGTTTAGAGTCTCATTCCTGAAAAGGACACCACAGTTTCAGAATACTACAATACAAAACAGGACACAGGCATGGGATGCAGCTTATTGAACACAGCCATGGGATGCAGCTTATTGAACACAGCCTGATGTTTTTACATTTTTTTCTGTCATTTGAAGTACCAAGGACTATTCTTTCTTGTTTACTTCATGTTAGATAAACTCATAAGGGCAATAAACACATCAGAAATATCTCTATATGGACTTCTATCTTGCTTCTCTCTGTTTAATTTACAAAAATACAAATTAAGCATTGTTAAGTTTGCATCTCTGAACAGAAATTTTAGTTTTATATTTTTGCTATTAAAGAGTTCTCTCCAATAGTAATTCTCTGCACTTGTCACCCTGCTCAGGTAGGGAGAACTGGCTGGACTGAAACTTCACCTGGACTGCCTCTTAGGCCACACAACACACATTATGAAAACATTCCCTAATTTTCCAGTGTCATGCAAAAGCTATAACCAATGTCACATTAGTTACATGGGAATCCTGACAGTCTCAAAATTTCTGACAGTGAGTGAGGCACCAAAATCATGACGTGACATATCAACATTGCAGAAGACAATATGTTAAAGAGTCTTGTAACTATACTCCTGTCCTCCTTGCAGTACTGATGGAACATGCAGTTAGGCTCTGGAAGAGTAACATCACCTGTGTTATGCAAAACACTTCTTACATGACTGTATTATTCTCACACTTATACATTACAAATCATGCAGTGCAAGAAGCTTTCTCATTCAAATAACTTACTAATCTTATAATTTAACATTGCTGTGTGGCATTGCAAGGAAACGATACATGATGAATGAAATGGATGGACATGAGGAAGTGGATGTCAGAATAGGATTACATGGCATGCTGTGAGGGTCCAAGTCTTGGTACTTTTCTGATCCTGAGTTTAAGGAAAGGGTGTCTGATTTTTAAGTGTCTTTCTTTGTGAGCTTGGATGTTTAGACCTTCCTGAGCAAAAAAATGTGCAGTAGTGCGAGTTACTGTAGACCAAGTAGGCCTAGGACAGGAGTCAGGAGTATTAGCAGGAATTACAGATTAAGCCTACTAACTAAAGTCACTTTCTCCTGCTAATTTTCTGTCAACACAAAAATGACCCCACTACTCAAATAACAGTACAGGTGTCTCCAGGTGAGTAGAAGAAATGGGCTTAGACACTGCTACTGACACAGAACTGAAGGAGGGTAAATAAGAGGACACTCAAAGGCACTTAAAACATATCTGTGTACAATTCATCTTAGATTGAGGGCACTCCCAGCACAAGAGCTCAGATGACATACATAGCACGGATGGAATACACTTGTAAAACAGAAGCAAATGTTGCTTGTCACTGCTGCTTTTCACTCTAAGCACAGTCCAGTGGTATTAGGGACACATTACAAATTCTCTTTCAGACAGGTATTGCTATATGTGAACTTTTCGCTACTGCTACAGCTTCCAAAGCTGTGTTTCTTCCACCGTTTCCTTAAGAACAGAGTAATTACATCCTGTTGGGACAGTTTATGCACATACGCTGATCCAACTACATTGACGACCCTAAGAAATTGCACCAGCTACATTTTCCTCTTTTCCATAGCTCTAGCTGTTAATATTAAATGTAATGTTTCAGCAAGAAACCAGGTAACATCACTTTAATTAATTTCTGTGGTATAAAAAACTGACCTTATGTACTGCAGCCAAAGTAAGAAAGAACTGCAGCACAGAACATTAATTATCCGTGGAACATCTCACTACACCAAATAATTTGTTCAAATACATCCATAAGCTGAAACTTGACTTAAAAACATTTTGAAATAATTATGACACTTTGATCCATGATTCTGAAAGTATTTTCTGTTGTAATACATTACTCAAATCAGGCTTGGATAAAAATAAGAATTGGCATCAGAAGTGAGAAGATAGCACTTAACAGATAAGGCAAAGCACATTGTATACTTTTAGTTTTATCTCTGTTTCTTGGGCAACTAATATCCTCAAAATTGCCAGTCCCTGGAGTCTATTAGACACTGTTAATAAAATCTTGTGGCTACAATCAGTAACATACATTTTAGAAGAACTGGACCTTTTCCTTAAAATAATCTACCCCTGGTATGAAGTACCTATAGAATCTATTTTCTATATGATAATTTTTCTTTTTTCTTTTAAAAAAAATTCAAACCCTTGTTATTAGGTTTTACACATCATCATGAAGAGAATGCAGTGATGCTTACAAATATTTACTAAAGGCCACAGTTTGGAAAATATTTTACTCAACAACGCTTACAATGTCAGCAATACAACACTTCAGTAAACAGAGGACGATGGTTTTTCAGTAGTTAATCTTTTATGGCACTTTAATGTCAGTTCAAAACAAGCCTCCCTCTGTGGTCCATCAGTTGTGGAAGATGAAACCAAACAGATGATGAAAAGTATGAAGTATGAAGAAACCAAGTAAAAATGCCCAGCGACTCACAGATGTTTTGAAATGTTAAATGTAGCTTCCTACATTAAACCCCTTTACATCCAGTATGGTCTCATGTCTCCTCCAACAGCTACTAATATTCACTGCTTCTGCTGAGGGAGTAAATAGATAACACCTGTTGGTGTGGCAACACCTAATGAATGGTGAAAGGTGAAGGGGAAAGAAATAAGTCTGTCATTATTGGCCCATGTGAGGTTTTCTGACCATAATGCTGCCTTTCACCACCATGAGTTGTTTGAGGGATAGTTAAAAAATTGCAGCAGGAATAGTATCAGCACAGTCCTAAGGCAGACACATCTTTACATCTCCTAAACTCAGATAAATTCTGACCTTGATCATTATGTCAAAGATTCCATCTAGTTAGAAAAACTGAGCTCTCCTTGGAGCTACCACTGCTGTTCCAAAGCCTTGAAATATTTAATTGCAGAGCTGTACTCATTATAGCTCTTAAAAAACATATCTTTTAGAGCTTATTTTTTAGAGGCCCTTCCTTATACCAGACATCACAGTTCCTGAGTGCATTCCAAATACCCATTAGTGTGTTATCTGATGTATTATGTCACAGCCTTGCAAAAAAAACCTGCATTTGTTTTGGATTATAATGTCCAAGAAGCTGTCAACACCTTAACATTTTGGAAGTGTTCAGTGAACAGTTAAGCTTATATAAAAAAGAATTCACAACCAGCTGTTAAGTCCTCGTGAGATGATGATGTCAGTCCCTGCTCACTGCCCACTGTAGTACGGACTGGGACATTTACCTCACATACAAAGCATTTTTCATTGCAGGTTCTCACTTCCTTAGACTCTCCAGCTAGGAGTATTTATACAAGGCCCTCCATTCTAACAATCACAGGGGGCTGCTGATTCCTTTGTCAGAGGGAAAGACCAATTTCATTTTGTTCCTTTTTCTCATTGTTGCCTGAAGCACTTGGCAGAAAGAGCAGGCAATCCTTCCAGTGGCAGAGATGCAATTAGTCAATGGTCAGACTTGTTCCCCTGCCCTTCCATTTGTAAGTCCCATTTGTAAGCACAGTAGAAACTCCTGAGATGGTATCTGAACTACAGTCCTGTCATTAATCTGGTAGTCAACCAACTTTCAAAGCTGGAAGATACTATGACCTGTCAAACTTAGTATGCAGAATGTCAACAACTTGGCTTCATTTCAGCTCAGACCAGATGTTGAGTCTGACTGTGATAAGAAAGCATCTGGAAGAACTATCAAAAATCTCTGAAAACCCCATTTATCCAGGAAAACTGTTCCATCATGGTTACAATAGCCAAAAAAATTCAGACATTTTTAGGTACACCTGTGCTTCTTTTCACTCTAATACCAGACATATCTTCCTGTAATTCCTGCATGAAAAAAATTATTCTTTTCTCAATGATGTAGTACATATCAATGTAATTAAAGCCATTAAGAACAGGCTACAACAATGCGTTCTCCCTGTTCAGGAGAATTATGAAAACTCATGGGGCATAACCCTTCCTACCACTGTCAGCATCTCTTTGTTTCTGTTACAGTTTTATATCCTGATTAATGTAGTTTGCCAGATATAACTGAAGTGCTGCTGTACGAAATGGCTAAATATTAGCCTAAGTCAAGACATTTGGAGACAAATGTCAGATATGACAAATCATATTACTGTGTATTTATTACAGTTATTCTTCATTTTATGTGCAAAAATGTTCAGTAGAAGAGATCTCCACATTTTAACCTGTATGTAAGCCTCATAAGTAAAAAAGCATATGTCAGTCAAGCAAATAGATTTTTACTAAGCTTTTACAGTAGAATGCAACACCTGGTAGGCTGAGCCTCACAGATTTGCTTTAGCATTCTATCAGCTACCTACAAATACGTCACAAATTATTTGACTTAAATTATAATTTCAACTGTGTTATTCAAAAATTTTTAATTTGCTCTTCATTAAAAAATCCCAGTGACATCAGCAATAAATACTGTGACTGGTGCTGAAGCACTTATCTTCTCCATGCCCAAATCCCCAGACACTTTGTTCAAGATGACTACCCAAGATGTTACAGCAGTTTTGTTCAGCTGCAGACGTATCCCAGAGAGAACTATTCAAGCTATTTACAAATACTTACTGAAGTCAAGAGAATAAAAAAATGCAGCTTATCAGCAATCCCATATCAGTATTATGAAAAGCCTGACTGTTGTCTTTTTTATTAATGATTTCATTAGTACCTAAATTTTCACAGTTCTGGATACACAAGAGGAAAACAAATGTAAATGCCTGAGATCCATCATCAAATGAGCTCACAGAAAATAACAACCACTACAAATACTTAGCAAGTGCAGAAAATATGCATGAAACAATGCCTGAGAGGCTTAGTTGGTGTAATAACCACTCTGAGACTTGGAAAACTGTCTGCAGTAAAGAGAACACAGATTGTACTAACTACTTCCCAACAGCACATACATTTTGTGTTCATCTTTGTTCCTTCTGCAGTTCTCTGTTTGGTTTCCTTCACCTATACACAATATCTAGTTTCAGACAATTCCTGTTAGACTTGATATATCACTAAGGACATTGTAGATGTGCCTTGCTTGGGTTTGGATCTCTGTATTTCACAGCATTGTAACCCTACTATAATTCACAAATGTTGTAAAACCTCAAAATACAATCCCTGCTTTCCTCCTGTTGCCTTGGATGTATGTTGTAGTGAGACCTTCCTAAAATACACAGTAGAGGGGTGTGCCCTCTACCTCTTCAGCCACTCTGCTGTCAGCATGTTGCCTCCTTTGTCTCTTCAACCCTTCATCTTTCCTCTAATGGCAGCTTGGGTGAAAGAGGAGCTGTTTTTCACAAGGTGTGGATGTCCTATCCCTGGAAGTGTTTAATGCCAGGTTGGATAGGGCTTTGAGCAACCTAGTCTAGTGGAAGATAGATATGCTCATGATAGGGGGGTTGGGCCAGAGGATCTTGCTCATGTTGTTTACATTTTTATGGACGTCCAGGGTTGTCTGTGGCTAGCACATCTTCATAAGGTCACTGCTAAATGAGTTTCCTCCACCACGCAAATGGGCCAGGACTGGAGCCACCTTCTAGTGTCACTCACTTTGGTGCCTGCTCTGGTTAGTATAAGATAAGGTTTGCAAATCTGTTTCAAAAAGCATGCTTAATATTACAATGGTATTACTCATTTACTTGAACTTCTACATGTAACATGTAACATGTTACATGTTACTACATGTAACAAAAGTATTCTTCATACCAAAAAAAAAAAGAAAAAAAAAGAAAAATATTACCTGATACTTCCTCCTCAACAAACAGGATTTGCAAAAACAATGCACAAATCTTTAGTGTTATATGCCAACGACCACATACCATACATACATGGTTTTTCTAGGAAGATGGAATGATAAATTGCAGTATCTAGGAACTGTTAAACAAAAATAGGTTCACAAAATTTCTGTGTCAGCATAATCATTTAGTTGTCATAAATTTTTATTTTCTCTCAAAAGCAAGCAAATAAAATAGCAAAGAAAATACATAAAAACTCCATGAAAGCATTGTACTTCTATTTCAGGGGCTATCACTAAAGCCAATTCCCCTTATGCGATTTTTTCCCTTCTGACAGACTTTGGGCTAATACACAGACTCCTTGAAAGGAGATACCTGGAGATCTGAAGCCCTTTTTCAGTCTCTGTGGGATTTTTCTGCCTACAGTTTGCCCGTGCAAGAGAAAACTGTTCACCTAGATATATGACAATGACAGCCCCTAGTGGAGCTCAATTATGTCCACAGCAGCCTTTCACAAAACCTCTTCCACAACCACTGCTGGATTTGCAATATGCAGATGTACATTTTTCTACAAACAATGAACGAATTTCTTCATTTTTCATGCACTCTAGCTAGAAATTAGCTATTTGCCCATTATTATTAGCTATTTGCCATTTCATTAAGTTTTTTTCTCTTGTCACCATTTCTAGACTTACTAATTATATTTTCCAGTTACTTTTTTTTTTCTGAAATGAAAGTCAGTATAACATTTTATTGCTTTTATCATTACACTAATTCACAAGTTTAAAAAAAATTTATTTGTTCTTTGTTTGCATTTGAAGTGTTATGGCATTACTTACCGGCAGATGCTTACTCAGATGCTCTGAGATGGTTTCTAGATAACTGAAGAGGAATTAGAGCCTTTGACAGCAGGTGCAGCTCTTGCCTGGTCTTAGAAGCCTCCATTTCTCATCCAGCTGTGTCTCCTTGCCCTGCTCCGGTGGTAGGACACACATTGTCTCTCAGACACTCATGGTCTCCTTGAGTCTATCCCCCAAGAATAGAGCTCAGCAAGCTTGTGTCCACAGTAGAGGCTGCTCCTGGGGAAAAGGACCCAAGCCAGAGGTGGAGTTGGGCAGGTAGAGGAAGGGCTGTGGATGGATTGCTCACATAGGGCGAGAAGGAGATAGTCGCTCCAGTGCCTCACCTCCCTGAGAGCATCCCTGTGTCCCTACAGGCTGCACATATGGGGCACATCTCCAGGCTGCATCAGGCTTTTGGGCAGGGCTGCTCCATGTCCAGGCTCATGTAGCATAGCTGGAGAGCCAGGCAAGCCCCATCATCTGCTGAGTGGGGCATCACAGGTGAACCTGGGGGGGAGAAGGAGCCGTGTCATAGCACCAGGGTGACAGGGCAGAGAGGAAAAGTGTAACTGTTCAGAGATGTCTACAGTCTCCTTCTGCTGTGGGAGTTCTGATCCTGGGGCAGAACAAGGACCTTCTTTTGGGTGCTAGGCAGGGGGCCAGACAGTGGAGCTGCAGTGGACACAGGCAAAGGCAGTTTCTGGAGCTTCTCCAGCAGTGACACCAGGAGGTGTCCTGGATCTCCTCATGCACACCCACAGGTAGCATTCTTTGGCCTGTGTTCCCCTCCTCTGTAAGGTCCTTGCCTACACCTCTGTTTATTTCCTCTGTGGTGGGAGTCCTGGTGTGCTTCCCCAGTCCATCCTTGGGGTTGCTAGGCACAGAGCCACACCAGTATTGTTCTTATGGGGGCAGAGAACAGCCCCACAGACCCCAATTCAGGGTCTGACTCTCATCAACACTGTCATAGAAGAGCCAGAACATCCCTGAAGTGCTGGGTATGGCCATGAAAGCAACTTTTGCCTGCTGTGACCTCTTGGGTAGGAGCCAGATGAAGGTGGTGGAGGGCTCTGATGGGCAGCAGGAGGTAGGGCTGTGGTGGGAGAAGGAGCAGCTGGCAGCTCAGCTCCTGTTGCAGAGCCAACACAGCTGCATCCCATATCCCAGGAGCAGGATGCCTTGCTGTTTAAAGGTGCATTTCATCAAAGTGGGATTCATTCCAATGGGACCTACTCAATACTTAGGTATTGACTCTAACAGTTCTTACAAGTACAATCACAGTGTAGACTCAGCTCTGCCAATGAGTTCACTGGAAAAAGTCAGCCCAGCTGAAGCTAGCAAGGTTGTCTCCCCTTGACAAAAGTGTCTTGGGAATGAGCAGAGGGTCGTGATCACAAATGTATGCGGTTTTCCATGCATGTGGTTTGGATAGAGGGGGGGTTATCCCACTTCATGCTGACACCATCTTGCTACTGTCTCTTCCCAGAGCAGAGGGACATGGAGGAGGAATGGAGCTGATTCCAGGAGGTGATTGCAAAACTGAGGCTGAGCAAGCAGACTCAGCTGTTGAAGCAGGTGAGTCCATGCAATGTTGTCTGCCTGGACCAGCTCTCCTGTTTGGGAATGTGGCATGTGTCTTGCCCACTGGAGGTCCCTGGCCTGGAGCTTGTGAATGACATCTGTCACTCTTCTGTGTCCAAACCCAGAAGCACTGAAGGGCAATAGCAGAGCAAGTCAAAGTAGAATCACAGCAGCACTCACTAGAGGAGCAGTGACCATTCATGATGCAGCAGCCTTTCATGAAAGTGACAGGAGCTGGAGCGGGCAAAGGGGAGGCGGGACAGACCTGTTTTTCATATGTGCTGTGAGTCTGAGCAGTGGTGTGTGGTGCAGGAAAGAGCTGAGTGCTGGGCTGCAGCCTCCTTCATCTGCCCTCTGCCTCCTTCATCCCACCCCTTGCAAGTGGAACTGCAGTTCAACAGACCCTCTGGCACACAAGTGACAGAAAAAGGCTGCTGTGTATGTGCATATGGTGTGTACATTCTGCTTCTCAAGGAAGCAGAGCTCTCTACAGGGGGTGCTGGTCAGGCACCATGGGCTGGAACCAGACTCTTGATGTTGTGGGGGTTTAGTGATAGTGATGGGTTAAAAGAGAAAAAAACAGCAGACAGGATTAAGAGAATCTCGTTTGCTTCCCTTGCAATGCTCTCCAGAGCACTTTCTGGGAAGAAGTCGATGGTGCAGAAGTTCTTGGAGGAGTGAGGGAAGCTGGTAGCCACATGGGCTGACTTGCACACCCAAGTGGGTGCTGAAGGAGTGGCTGTGGCATGACATGGAACTATCTCAGCAGATGGGCTCCAACATGATGAGACTCCACTGCAGTGGGGCCCCTTCCTATGGCTTCCAGCACAGCCTGGCAGGCTCAGGGATAGATCCTGCACACAGGAGAGACATTCAGCACTTCCTTTAGGTATTTAAGACAGAGGCATCACTCAGGACAGTGAGAACCAGGCTGCTCCAGGAGCAGCTGTCTTAGATGTCATCTGTCTCTCTCCTGTGCCTGTGAAGAGTTTGGGCAGCCAGAGCAAGCAAAGATGCCTCTGTTGTAACTCTAGTGAGGGGAAACCACCAAGGTGGGCTAAGCAAAGCCTCCCTGTGCCTTCGGAATGGGTCAAGACTCAGTTCTGCTCCTGCCTGGGCCTGCCCAGAGGGGATATGTGGCACAGCCATTGCAGCAGAACTGCCTTTTTAAGAGCTACCAGGGTGCAAAATGACCATTCAGTCTGACTTTTTCCACTGCTGACAAACTGTCATGCCTTGAGCTCATTTTAGGGTGTGCAACATGGTGAGGGGCTCTGTCCTGTCTGTGTGTGTCTGTACAATTGTAGCTCTGCCAGCCCTGGCTGCCCATCCAAAGGTGCATGCATGAGGGCACTGCTCAAGTACCAGGTGCTGTTGCTCTGCCCCAAGCTGGCCCAAATGAGAAGTTCAGCAGGAGCAAATCTCCTTCATGACTTGGGAAGACATAAACGTGTCCAGGACAGGGCAGGTAATGCCTTGCTTTTCCCCATACCCATCCTAGGAGCAGGCAGAGTTGAAGTTGTGAGCTGTGAGGTTCTCAAGGAGGAGTAGCTGGAGATGGACAGGGATCAGATGGATGAATCCTGGCATGAGCTGATGCAGTAGGAGGAGGTGAACAGGGAAAGGCATCCAGCAGTGGGGGGAGGACATTCAGAGCATGACTGAGGTCAGCAGAGCCTCTGCCCTGCAATTCACACCTGTACCATGAGGCCATGAGCCATAGCTGGAGCTTCAGACCCCTACTGAAGTCATGAATACTAATCCTGCCCCTGAACGGAAACAAGGGGATGTACACACATGATGCCCTGCCACAGGGCAGCAAAGAGTCCCTGTCCCCTGCCTCGCCAGCCACCATCTTGCAGTGCTTATCCCAGGAAGGGCAGCAAGCCCTGCAGGAAGCATGCAGGATGGAGTCTGAACACCAGGAAGGCTGCAGGCCATGCAGTGGCACTGTAGCAGCGGATGCAGCACAAAGAGCTTCTGCACCAGGTAAATACCCCCTCACCTTCCCTCTTCAGCCTGGGGCCTCTGTGCCAGGGGCCTGAAACTTTGCCAACAGCTTCTCTTTCTCCTGGAGTTGGGGTGGGATTGTCTTAGCATGGATAAAACATGCATTTGTCTATATTCCAACTGGAAAGGATCACTTCTGAAGTATTTCAATTGGAAGTTAGTGGGTTCTGTATTGTGCCTACTCAGCCGCACTATTCATCTCTTAATTCTTAGAGAGCAGAATGAAAATATATTATAAATATACAAATACCAAGAAAACCATAAATTACTGGCACTTGCATTTTTCATAGGAACAACTGTCTAGGAAACACTGGCAATATGCCTGTGACGGAGCTAAACCCATCCTCAGAGTTAAAAAAAAATAGAAAAAAACCCCACAATTACTTCATAGCAGTAAAGAAAGCATCTGTCATATGCTTTTTATTTAAATTTTTCACTTACTGAAATATACAAATACTGATGGAATTCCTGGAACCAGAGTTAAAAGTATAAATTTTGTTTTCCACAGAGAAACCAACCCTCATCTGGAACTGAAACCGCAGTAAGGAGGAGGCCCTTGGAGGGAATGCATTTTTCCAGACTCCCCAAACTATTATACCAACTGGCTGAATGCACCTGCTGCAGCATTGCGAAGGATTTTTGCGCTTCGGATGTGTTCTCTGTGGGTATCCACGTCTATGGTAAAAGGAGGAGACGGCACGGACAGACAATAAAATGGCTTTGTGGTGCCAACCACAGTAAGGTGTCATTTCAGCAAGCAGAACTGTCTGGCCTAGTTACGGACCAGGATGTGCGTAGTCAGATGGTGTGCGGCAGGGGCGGGGAGACGAGGCCTTTGCACAACTACTCCTGAAATTTTTGTCATTCCAGGGGCTAGTCAGAGTCTGGGCACTGCAGAAATCTGACACTAAACTGCCTTCTGAGAAATATAATTTGTTCAACGGGCAGCAGCTTGAGGTTTGTGAGAGCAATTTAGGCGAACATTAAAAGGGAAAAAGAAAAAAAAAGTCAGCTTTCTTTCCCTAAGCTGACTGCTTCTTGTAGTCACTGACATTTCACAGGTTTTCCGAACATAGAACAGTAAGTATTTCTGGGTATTAAGTTGTGGCCTTGCTCTATTTCTCTTCCCGAGGTAACAGGCAGCAGGTCAGCCGTTTCAGACATACTTCCTTTTAAAACTAACCCGATCTCGTCTTTTTAACTTCTTCTCCCATGCAAGCTGCTACCGGGGGAACAGAAAAAGCTACTGAACTGCTTTTACTTATGCATTTACTGCTTTAAAAATATTTTCAGCTTTGAAAATCACGTAAGCTTTCCTATCGACTGACTCCCGAGGACTCCCCTTTGTTCACGCAGCGATTAGAGACGCTCCGCTCCTGAGGGAAGGGCGGGAGGCGGGAGCAGCAGCAGCCAATCAGAGGCGACAGCTCAGCGAGACAGCCAATCAGAGGTGAACCCTCGGGGGGCCAGCCAATCAGAGGGTGGGCTCATCGCCCCGAGCGGGCGGGGCGAAGGCGCCGCGGCGTGAGGGGAGGGCGGTGGTGGAGCTGTGAGGGGCTGAGGTGGGTGAGAGTGGTTGGTTCCCGTTTTTAAATCCTGTAGCTTTAAGAACATTTGATGCTGGCAGAAGTACCTTATCCTGCATATTTCGTTTACTGAACGTGGTGTTCCCTCGGGTCCTTGGAGAATGAAGCAGTGCTCGTTGTTTTTCGTTAAAAATCTTTGAAGACTTCCTTGTAGGCTCACAGACTAGTATTTCTAGGTCCCACTCTTTCAGTTTTAAATTGGAAAGTTGGAACGTACCCGGATGCAGTGATTTTGTTGCTTACTGATTGACACACCCTTAAGAAGCTAGTGGTGCCTGGAGTAGCTACTGAGCAGTTCACTATTTCTAGGTGTATTAATTCAAATTTTATCACTGGGAATAGTAGTTGCAATTCTATAGCTAATACTTGAATTAACTCATGGTTATATTGCTATAGAGAAGTTTTAGCCAGTGATACACATCAATTATGCTAAGGTGCAGTTCTATCCACTACCCTCCAGCACTTAATGTTAGGGTGCGGATCCATCCCTGATTAGAAACCTATCCCCACTTGCTCCACTCTCCCACACCAAATCTCTTGGATGTAGGTCTGATGGAGGGTCCAGCAGGCTGTCCAAAGGGTTTTCTCTAGCATCCTGTGATTTTGGTCCACTGTTTCAAACCATCCACATTCCTTCCCTCATAAGGTTCCCCTCTACTTTGTTCTCTATATGATTTTGTATACCTTATTCCCTGTTTTCTTTCTTTGCCTGAGCCTACCTTTTTCCTTCTGCACTTTTTTTCTCTGCCCAGACTCCTTTCAAGTAATGAACTACCCCCTACTTTTTCCTCCACTGGTTCCAATTCTACAACATCCATACCAGTAATTGGTATTTCCAAATTTGTTAGATAGGCAGTTTCAGCGTCCTGTCACGATACTTACTGGTACATACATAAAGACTGCCTTCTGTCACAGGTTTCCTTTATGGCCCCACAATTCATTTTGATTGAAATTCAATTACATCATACGGTTTTTGATAGAACTATCTTACTTTATCTTTGACTCTTCTGCTCGTTTTTAATTAAGGAAAAAAGTACTGTCTTACCTTGTGCAGATCCCAGCTACAATATATCCTGTTTTGCTTTCACACTGTGTCTCTAGCCTTGTATAGTTTTTGCCTCTCTCCTGGTTCCCCTCAGAAGCATCAACTAACTTAGAGACCTGGTGTTCCATCAGGGCCTTGTACTCTCAGCTATCCTATAAAATATCTCCCTTTTTCTTATAAAACTGAAAGCAGGGGGAAAGTCTCCTCACAAATACATGAGGCAGTGAAACGTTCATAGTCTAGACAGTTGAATTAGTGCCTTTAAAAACTAATTTCTAATCCATAAAAAAATCACTGAATCAATTAATTTGAGTTACTACTTAAGGGAGGTAATTTGTATTGCCTACATTCACTTAATGGTTCTAAAGGTTTTCTGAGAAATAAACACCAAGAGGCATAGCTAAAAAAAAAAAAAACCCAGTTCTTTCTAACAAAAATCAAATGTTCATGGTTTATAGTTGGTCTGTTGTATCCTTCTAGAGGAAGAATACTGAATGCTTTATGTAGCCTTCTGCTACAGGAAATTCAGTCCGTGGTGCATGTACTAGAAATTATGAAGCTATTTGTGTTGAACCTGAAATTCAACCTTATCTTTCAATATTTTGAGGTTATATAAAAAGTTTTTAACTGATCCATATTCTGTATGTCTTCCAGACAATTGAAATGAAATGAAAACATCACAAAACAAGATGTTTGCAGCTTTGAAGTATCACTCAACAGACTATTTATATGAGGTATGTTTTTCTTGTTTCTCTTAATAGTCTGAATGAAATATAGCAAATTTAGTGAAATTGGGAAAAGATTGTACAAAAAGATTGAATACACATTAAAAAAAGACAACAAGAGTTACTTTCTTTAGAATTCTCTTTCAGAGAGGTTGTTGTCCCGCACTTTGTGGGATAACATAGTGAAGTGATTACAGGCTTTTTTAATAAAAAATTTAGGTACAATTTTGCACAGACTGTAAAGCATCAGTTATTTTTAGTGTCTGTTGCATTTACAATTTACTTACCACGCACATACAAGTTTCCCGCTTAGAGCTTTCTTTGGAGAATACACTGTGCCTTCTAATGCATTAAATTAAATTAATTAATTTCTGGAGAACTAATCAACTTTCTAGCCACTTTGGTGTGTATTAGAATAGTGATACACAATGCTGTATTCCTTAATGATTGTAGGGAAAAGTTTTTGCAATGTCTTATATTAAATTGATGGAAAGGAGATTTTTTCCCCCACACCAACAATATTTTGGCTTTAGAGATTTTGGCAAGGTAAGATCCAGAAACCTTTTGAAGCCTTGTGAAGTCTTGTTTTCCTTCCCGTCTCCCTCTGTGCTCTTGCCAACCTCTTATCCCCAAATCACCCTGTCATAATTGGTTGGGTTTTTACTTACTTATATTTTTGAAGAAAAGCCGCTGACCAAATACAAGACTTCTCTTGCAGAGGGGCGGAGTGGTGCTTTGCCAGAAGGGGGCATTTGTAGCGTGTGAGCAGAGCACACGCTACAAAGAGCAATGTAGCTCTGAGACACGGTGCCTTGGGGAGTTCAGGGGGAGTACACGGACACACGGAAGCGCTCCCATCACAAAACTGGAGAATTGCAGCCTGGGAAGTGGTCCAGCAATAGTACTTGGAGTTAAACTGCGATCCGTGTTATGAAACATTGCCCACATCCCCTTCCTTAGAGCACAGCAGCTGTTCCATACAGTGCCTGTGTATGTCCCTACTGTTTTCTTAGGTTGTAGCAACTAGAACTTCTTTTTCTATTGTAATTCCAACAGCATGCAGTCTGCCATGCAGTGCTTGTGTGGATATCTTTTCGATGTAGTTCCATTCAGTTTGATCACCAGTTGTTTCCGTATTATCTACAAATAAAAAATAGGTGGGTTAGCAAAACATGTTATGGGCTATCTGCAAAAGAGAATTACATGGCTTTTCTTGCCTGGGTTTTGAGAAGGATGGTGCTGACATCAGGACAACTGAAAACTTTTAGAAGAGAAATGCTGAGTGACCTGCTGAATGGCTGCTCTGGAACAGTGTAAATCTTGCTCTGTAGTGCTGCCAGAAGGGGTTAATGGATGTGGTCACACATTTAAAGGTATACAGATCTGACTGTGCAAGGGAGATGCTGTGCTCAAACTGCAGCTTCTGGTTCCACTCTTGTGCCTAGTTGCTACCCTCTAGAAAAACCTATATTGATTTTTTCTTCCTGTATCAATTGCACTTGACTAAAACTTCAAGCTTTTTAGGAAATTCTGGAATTCGATGACCTTATATCAAATTGCTCCCTGCACATATCTCACTCAACTGCATGCAGAATCCTGCTCCTAATATACTTGTTAAGCGTTTATATCAATTCCAGGTATGGTTTTTCCAGCTTCTCTTTATAAGTATCTTTGAAGAAAGGAGGCTTTTCAGTCATCCTAGATGCAAGAATTACATACTTCATGCTCCTGAGTGTTGTAGGTGTGATTGCAAAGTCATCTTGGTAGTGCAAGGTTTTCTATTGTTATAAACTGGCAATAATGCAGTCTGAATGGAACTGGTAAAATGCATGTAATATCTTTCAGCTGGAAGAGAAATGTGCAGAGACCTTTATATTTTCCTGATAAATAGGGGTAAACATGCACTGATTGAATGCTGCAGCCATTAATAATGGCCTTGAAAAACACTTTTATGTATTTGAGAATGGCAAGAAAGGTTGTGTCTTATCAGACTTTATAAAGTGAACTAATTCAGCTTAAACTTTACACTTAGAAGTATTTCATTTAAAATATTTTGTAAAAGGCACAGTTTTCCTAGTTTAAGGCTATTAACTGTGATGATAGCTCTAGGATGTATTTCTTCCACTTCACAAATATCGGTGACAGAAAACAATTTTAGGTATTAAGCTAAAGTTAGCCTCAGTAAAACTACGTAGTGGTGTTTCAAATTTTTTTCTGATCTCTGTTTTATTATTGCATGTGCTTATTTGTTCTACAACTGTTCTACTGTTGCAGTAGCTTCTACTTTTACAGTAGCAGTAGCATTCTTCTTTAACCTGAGAGTCCTTTGACAACTTTTATGTGCCAATTTTGACAGCTTCTTTTAATAAAGTGAAGGGTTATCCTTTGCATTTTCTGTTCCTGTTATCTCTATTAGGAAATTCACTAGCTGCCCTTTATTTTATGATAAATGCTGTTGTTTCAGCAGTAACTTCAATACAGATTACCTAAACTGATATATGGCCAGTAATGTGTAGAAGACATAGGTCCAGCTGCCCGTAGTTGTCTGATTCTGTCTTCTTTATTCAGAATTTGTGAAAGAGATCACTGAGGATATGCCATGTTTTGACTTAGGCAAGAGGGACTGCATTGCATCAGATCTGTTTTTTCACAAGAGCCTTTTAAGGAAAAGATGCTATGATAGCAGGAGTTCTTGCTTTTTTTATTAAAATTAACTAGCATTTACCGAATTATAACTATCCCACAAAGGATTAAACTAAAATGGGAAAAGGGTTTGTACTGATGAAGTGACAGTATTTGTTTTCATTGCTTCCCTTGTGTGGGTTTGTTTGTTTGTTTGTTGATGTTGGTTTAGTTTGGTTTGTGGCTTGTTTTCTCTTCTCTTAGACGGGAAGGTTTGAAAAGTACACCAATAGCATGGTTACTCTGGTTGCAGTGAAGTCAGTGAAATATTTGAAATATTTCTAGTTTGTCACCTGAGAGGTCTAACAGTACAAGCTGTATTTGGCTTGACAGCATATGTTGGAATAGGTGGACAATTCTGGGACCTGAAGCAACACAGCTGAAGTGAGGCAATGGCTTTACAACTAGAGAAAAGTTTCTGGTCTCATTAATTATGTTCTTCCACATGACTATAGCTAGTTCTCTTTTCCAATATGCCTTTTACTCCACAGACTTTTAAAGAACAACTTCTTTCTTCTTCTTTCTATAAACTTGTTGAACACAAATGTGCAAGTATAATTTTTCTTTGCTTCCTGGACTCACTGGTTATTCTGTGGTTCTGTGCTCTTTATACAATATTGGGCATGGGTTTCTGTGACAAAAGAACTGTAGGATAGTTTATTGAACTTGGTATTCAGTGAAAAGTTACTAAACTCACCACATAGACTGCTTAATCCCAGAATTCAATTGATTACTGTCCCTGGTTTTAGTGAAAAGGAAAGGCTTTCATTGGCTCATAATGACACATGAAAGACAAGAGGCCTTCGAATTGAAAGCACTTGAAACAGCAGTAGTAGGAATGATACTAAATTGTTTCTGGTCAGCTTATCCATGTGTCCATTCAGAAGACCATTCCAAGTGTTAAGAAAAACACTTGTAGTTGCGCATTCAAGGCTTAGTTAAAGTGTAGCTAAGCATATGTGCAATTCTGCATACTTGGAAGTGTAGATTAAAAGTTAAATAGCAAATCAGGTAAATGTTAGTATCTTCTCTTAGTTTGGACCGTGTTAAGATTACAAAAATAAGGTTTAATTATAAAATATCATGTTCTAGTAGAAAACCCTTAAAAGCAGTGGGAATGTTTGAAGAGGCAGTGCACAAAAAGAATGGAACTGTCTCTCTCGTGATTTTATCCCATGTCTTTTTTCATCCAGAGCATGGCAAGGCAGAAGTTTTCCATCTGGAAATTATCACTTTGCTTTCCTCCTTGTTTCCATCAAGATGAAAAGTATCATCTCAATGGACTCTTTGCTGATGATAAGTATAGGAAGCCATGGACTAGAAGTATGTTATATAATCCTTAAGTTTAGTTTAAATTTACTGTGGATTAAAGGAAAACTTGTGTTTATCCATAATATGATAAATCTGGTAAATCTGGTAAAAAAAAAAAAAATATTTCCAGACATAGCACTATGCCAGTTCTTATAGCTCTTGAAGGTAGAACACCTTCATTGCCCAAATTGAAACAAATGGGTAATGGATATTTATTTGAGTAGCATCATAAATGAGATTATATGTGATTAGTTTGTAGAGATCTCTGGATAGATTTCTTTCCAGAGAAGTGTTTATGGAAGAAAAGCAATGATCAGAGATAAGTAAAATACCTAATCTGATTAGTTGGAAGAGGTTTGGAAGATGATGCTGAGGTTATGAGATGTGGGGAAAAATGAGGTTTTCAAATTACAAAGGTAAACATATGTATAAAAGTGTCTGCATCTTTCTTGTGCATTTGTTTTACCTTTGTTAATGGAAACTAAAGGTGTTGTTTCTTCTATACATTGTGTGTAAAGTTTGATTAACATCTGCAATAATTTAATCAATATGTAAAAATTAATTTTAATATTTTCTGAGAGAAAAAATTACTTTTTTCCTCTCCTTTTCATCTTAGTTGGTTCAACACAGAACATGATTGCTATTTCAGTATTGGATCAATGGAAGAAAAGTTTACCTGTGGAGGATTTCCTGGAGAAGTCAGTAACTTTAACTGAAAAACATTTTTGATTTTTTTGGTATCACTCAGGTACTTCGTGAATTATATGCTAATGATGCAAACAGAATATGAAGGTGTTTCCTGACTGTAGCAAGTGTGCTGGAGCTGTACAGTCTATCAGATAGCTTAGAGATATTTTTTTCACTAAAAGTAGTATTGTGGTTTTTTGGAGTTCACTGGTTCTTTATATAATTTTTTAACGGTTGTGTAGTCTATTTATGACATTGGAGAAAGTCTATGAAAACTGCATGAACATGAAAAAAAGCTGTTTTCCCCCTCCTCCCTAAGACGATTTTCTCACATAACTCAGAAGCATAGCTATATGACTTGAACATATTTTTCCATACTTAGAATAGTCTGCATTAAAATATTTGCCATTTTCTAGAAAAGCCTTACTAGGGCTTTGACTTTGGAAGAGGTGGCCTGTGAAGTCTCAAAATAAGCAACTCAGTTAGGTTTGCTCTCTCTATAAAACTGTAGTGAAATCCAGTGGTTTCAATGAAGTTGTAACTTGGGCAGCGTTTTAACGTTTATGGATTTCCAAAGGCTCATGCCATGTGAAACTTTGGATATTAGTTATTATCAGTACCACATGGTTATTACTTGTGAGCTACACTACTTATAACTTCAAAATTAACTTCTGAACTATAATCAAAATGTTGTCGAGTAGTTTTTTTTAAGATGTGTAGCAGAGATTCCCTTCTATTGCTGTTTACACATGAAGTCCTGTACTGAATTTCAGAGGTGCACTTATACACTGATTGTTTTTATGAGAATTACCTTTAGATGACAAGGAAATAGCAAGATGATGTAACACTAAGTATTATTAAAAATACGAATAAATGAATAGGATGCAAAATTGAGAAATCAGTTGTCTGAAATGAGAATATTAAGCACAATAACTGTAGATGAGCTGGTTTGGGTGCTTCAGAAATGTCAGCACTTGTCAGAGTTACTATATTGTTGCAGTCAGTTTATATGGTAGCACAGCATTAACATATATTTTAATCAACTATTGTAACTGTTTTGTCCAGATGCATGCTTAGCTTGGGAAAATCATGTGGTGGTTTTTTTCCTTTCCTGTAGTCAAATGGGTTTCCTACTTATCTGGCAAACAGTAGAGAGGTTTTCTTAATAAATAGTAGTAGTACTCCAGTTAGTATGAAAAGTTACAGGAAATTGAAGTGGTTTTGTTCCTTCACTTGTCCTGTCTTTTTCCTATTGCTCTATTGCGTTACTTGCAATTTCTTCATTATTTTTGAAACAGAGGTGTACATTTAACCCAGCAGGAAATTTTTGTCACAGACCTTATGACATTAATAGGTTTGATGCTTTTTTCTTTTTGTTCAATTTGATGCTGAACTTAAAGGGCTTTTTCTTGTGGAAGAATTGAATATGTAGTTTGATCACGGATCCAGTGAATAGAGAGAACTCTGTAATTTCCAGTCTTCTTCAGCGAATATGCTGATTATCAAAGTTCTTAGAGCACCTAAGTGCTGTTGATTCACTCAGGAGTCAGTGAAAGGGAAGTTACAACATTGATTTTACTACAGATTAAGTGTCAGATATTTTTTTCTGTTTTTAGGAAACCTATTTCCTCTATAGAGTTTCAGACTAGTAATGATTTAATAGAAGTTATTCCAAGTTCAAATCCTTGCTCTCAGACTGACACAGAGGAATCTTTTTTACTTATGAAGAATAGTTTTAAGGAAGACTCCACCCAAGACAAATATTTGAAGATTTACTATGCCACTGAATTTAAAGAACCATGGCAAGGTAAAATGTTCAAGTCACTGTTTTCTAAGTTTTGGTAGAGTAATCTTTTGTAATTTTTTGCACATATTCCAGAGACTGATTAAATCATTTGGGTGATCAAAAACTTTGCAGTTGCATAAGGTATAACCACTAAAGACAGATTTATTCCCTAGAGAAACAGGGTTTGTTTTAATAGTTCAAGAGAGTTGCAAGTCAAAGGAAGTTTAAGGTAGATTTCTTTGTGGAGATCTGTTTGAGTTAGTACCCAACAGTTTGGTGGGAACACAATCAGTATTCATCATTTCCAGGCACTAAGAGAGAACAGAGAGTTATTACAGATAGGAAGTCATCCAAGGAGTGAAAGGGGCATTTGGGAATAAAGAGACTTCCATATTGGTAAAAAATAAGAAAGAAGAACAAAAAACTCCCTTTGCCCTTCTATATCTATTATATATGTGTAAAATATATGTGTAGATACATGTGTATTTCATACTGCAAATGTAAGGGAATGTGTCAAATGTGGTTACTGCATTGCTTCTGTCTGAGGAGAGCAGTAGTTTAGACTCAAAAGAAATAGAATAATGTGGTGGCTTGCATTGGAAAGGACCTTTTACGTGAGTCCCACTCCCCTGTAATCAGGTCAGGTTGGTCAGATCCTCATCCAACCTCATCCTGAACACCTCCGGGGATGGGGCGTCAACCACCTCCCTTGTTGCAAGAAGCTGCTTCCTTATATCTAACTTAAATTATCCCTCTGTAAGTTTAAAACCTAAGACCTAAAAGGTCTATCCCCACCTTTCTTATAAGCCGCCTTTAAGTACTGAGAAGCCACAGTAAGGTTTTCCTGGAGCCATCTCCTCTCTAGGCTGAACATATGCCAATTCTCTCAGGCTTTTCTCACAGGAGAGGTGTTCTTTTCCTCTGATTGTTTTTGTGATCCCTCCTCTGGACCTGCTCCAAGAGGTCCATGTCTGTTTTTTCTACTGAGGACCCCAGAGCTGTATGCAGGGTTCCAGGTGGGATCTCACCAGAGCAGAGCAGAGGGGCAGAATCCCCTCCCTCCCCTGCTGCCCACGCTGCTTTGGATGCAGCCCAGGACACGTTTGGCTCTCTGGGCTGGGAGTGCTCATGGCTGGGTCATGTCCAGCCTCTCACCCACCAGCACCCCCCAGTCCTGCTCACAGGGCTGCTCTTGGTTTGTTCATTCCCTAGCCTGTGCTGATAAAATAAAGTCATCTTTCTTGAAATCACAGTAATTTGCAATCTTTTTTGTAATTTTTTCCTTAATAATTAGGGAATCTGCAATTAGGTTTAGACATGTATGGACAGAGTGCCTCATTTCTACATTTAAAATGGCATTGAGCTAAGTTTCTTGGCCAGAACCTACATCAGAAGTTCCTTTATCATACTTGAAAGTGCAAGCAAAGAAACAAAAATAAAATACCTTTTGTGTTTAACAGGTATTATATAAAACAAAAGAAAAAGCAAAGAAAACTAGAGGTTATCATGTGAACCATAGAAGTCTAGACTTCGTTGCACTTTAAATGTTTTAGGATTTTTAAGCTTAAAGTAAAAAGCAGTTATTGTTTTGCTGAAATTATAGTATTCCAACAGTTGATCAACAATTCTCTTTATTCTGATAATTCTTAGTATTTTTATCTTGTTTTATAATGTGTTTTTTCTTCTATTCTGTCAGATTTATGTTTGGAAGAGGAGTTTGTTTTTATTGATAATCTTGAAAATTTTCGTAAAAAATTGCCAACTTTATCTATACTTCTGAGCAGACTACAGTTTTTTTTAGTGAAAGATCCCCTTTTAGATTCTGAAGGACAATTTTTAACAGCAGAGAATATGTTCAGGTATCTACAAATTTCTGTATAATATTAAACATAAAATATAGTCTGTGTATAATGCCATTAACATTTTTATGCTTGTTGTATTTTACCTTTGTAACTGGTTTATATTTGCAACAGGTAAAGACTTCAGCATTTCATCTTAGGAAAAAATGAGGAGGGTGAAATTTATATGCATTAAGCAAACTCGATTAGTGAAACAGTAATTTTTACATTCTATAGGTGTGAAATGCAATCAGGGTGTTAGTTTTGGAACTCTGAAAAAATGTGCATCTTTAAGGGACCTTGTCCTTCCTCAGACTGACTGATTCCCTATAATGAAAGTATCACTAAATTTAGTTGGGCTAGGATTTTAAACGTGCTTCCATGTTCCTTTTTTCTCTCCTCTCAGATGTGCTGCCAGTAAATCTATGCTCTTACCCTGTTGAATTGTATTTCTTCTAGTTTAAACATTAATTATTCTTATGGTTTTGCTTGGTTTTGTATTGCTAGGTTGATTGAATTTAATTGAATTATATCTATGTCATGAATTTGAACAAACATTAGAACAGGTATGTTGTATCAAAAATGGGCCTAGTATTTTGTTAATAAACTCATTGTGTACATACATTCATAAAGTCTGGCTAAATCTTGTGCTGATTTACTTAATTTCTGGACTACTTGTATTGCTTCCTTTGCACTTGGAAGAGTTGCATGACTGACAGGCAAGGTAAAGCAGATTTTAACTGAACCACTGTACCCATATAGGAGAACAAGGAGGAATGGGGTTGTTTACCTGTTTTTTCAAACATGAGCCCCAGTCTTGCAGTGAATCCTGGATGTAGGACTGTGAATGCTGTAAATACCCAGTGAAGAGAACATGATCCAAATTCTATACCTTTCAGAAATACCAGTAATGGGAGAAAAAAATGCTAGTGTGAAGCTTTACAGAAATAGCTCTGACCTCCTGATCTGTGGTTGACTAGCAAAACCATGGATCTGTCCAAGGTGGGAGTCCAGATCTAGTGCAGCACACAGGGAGATGCATTTAGAGGAAGGCACTCAGTTAGACAGGCTTCAACTTGAGTTAAAATTCATGAGCATCCAAAGGCTGGACACGGAACAGTTTGTACTCTGCAGTCTAAAATATTACTCTGGAAAATAATGGTGCCAGGGACTGATAAGGAAGTTACTCCCCTAAAAAGTCACTGTAGATTTAGTGCCTGTAATTGGCACAAAGGGCAAGCCTGACGAAGTGTTTACTTTCTACCTGACAAATCTTCAGCCCTGTGCTGCTTGTGTCCCTGCTTTTCCATGCAAGTAGTAGCTTCATACCTGAGTTTTGCTTCCAAGTGTTTTTAAAGTTTTTTGCTTAAGCCAGGAACATACTTTTACTTTTCACTTTAACTCCTAATAAGCACGCTCCGCCTTCTTTCATGCTGAATCTTTCCTGAAAATAGGAACAAAAGGTGGCAAAAGAGAAATTAGACAAATAGATTACAGACATTTTCTGTCTAGTAAAAGAATTTGACATTGGAAGAAATTAGATCCTCAGCTTTTGCAGAAAGCTCTTTTACATGAGGGGACTTTTGTGCAGGGAGGTTGAAGAATTATAATATGAAGCGGTTTTTTTCTGTAACTGTTTAAGGCAGTCTCCAATATTAAGCATTTCTGCTCTGCATATAATATATTATTTCTTGAAATTTTTCTTTGGTTAATTACACAGATCAGTACAGCATCACTTGAAATTGCCTTCTTAGAAAAGATATGAATTTAGAAAAACTTTTGCCATGTATATGGCTGTCAAAACTATTGTTAAGAGTTTCAGTCTTAGATATTAGGTAATACAAAGTCATTTACTTTCTTTTATTATCTTTCAAAGAGAATGTTTGACTTTCCAAAATGGAATGAAGATGGATGAGAGTCAAAATGAATTGCAGGGGATTAAAGAGAGTTTCTGTACTATATCTATAAAAGATGAAGAGGTATCATCCTGTTGTTTCATACTATATAGTATATTAGTGGTTATTCTATGTTATGCATGTGTGTTTGTTCACCTGGAACTGAGTTATTTTCATATTTGCCAAATATTTCAAGCTTTCATGTTTCCAAGATTAAAAAACACTGGTATTATTTGTGATTTGTTAATTCTTGGATGCTGTTTTTAGGAATCACCACTCTGACCAGCTGTTTCTCCTGGTACCTGATGTGTTTGCACTTTTATGTAGATACTTGTTACACTAAGGATAAAATTTAATCAGAACACAAAGCCGTGACATGAGCACGGGAAAGGGAAAGCTACAAGACATGTTCTGGGATTTGTAAGGCCAGCTTGGCTTTTTTTTTTTTTTAAGAAGTCAAATCTACTTTTTGATCCATTTTTCAAAATTCTAAAAAACAAACTTTCAGTAAAATAAATGAGGATTGTACTTGGTCAGGGACTGTAAATTAAGACGCACTTTTTACACTCCACTGACTCAATCTGAAGTTGTCCAACATTGTGTTTTACCCTGTATTGAGCAAGGCTTTGTGTGTGCCGTGTAAATGTCAAGTCATTTCTCTCCTAAATCTAAGCTCTTAAATTGGTTTAGAACTAAGTTATTTCAAGATTTTGAAAAAGCTTTACTGTACAGTAATATCAAAGGAAATTTACTGGCCATTCTGTTGTGATTAATATTTTTCCAGTATTTCCTGTTGCCTGTTGATTTAGAATTCAGCAAACCTAACAATGGCAGATCTGATTGTGTTAAGATTCCATCATACTTGCAACTAAAGGAAGTGTTAAATTTAGCTCCAGTCACTGTAGACGATGAAGACCTTTGCAAACAAGTGATCAGAGAAGGTGAGGGTTGGTTTTCTTAAGTGCTTGACCTGATTTTCCTTTCATTTGAACACATTTAACACAATCAAACTCTTTTATATGGAGTTCATTTAAAAATTACTTCACAGCTTATCAGATGAGAATTTCTGTGGATGAACTAGGAACTGTGTTACATCCAAATTTCTGGTATTAGAAATGTCTCCTTAAGGGGTAGAAAACTCTTGACATCTGATTTAGTCCAGGGTTGTATTGTAATTTTGAACATAAATGTAATATGAGCCATGATTTTTGATATATAATTAACATAGCTATAATCATTTGGTCTTGTGTTCTCTAATAAGTTTTTAAGTTTACTTTCAGAGACATCCCTAAGAGGATTATATGCAGAACAGTCATACCATACAAAATTGCTTTTGTTGCACTGTAATTGCAAACACAAAAGTAGATTTCTTGGGGGAAAATGGTTAAATATGTCCATTGGTAACAGGGTTATTCTTAATGACAGTAATAGTTTCTTTAAAGGAATTTTAGAAACATTACTAAATGCTTTTAGGCTACTGATAAATATAACTTTAACAACAGTTATTGGCTAATGGATTGATTTGTATGACAATATTTTGTTTAGTTTAAAAAAAAGGCATTGCCTCAGGATTGGTTTTTGGTTTTTTTTGGGTTTTTGAAGTCAAAATAAAAAATTTTCCACTTTTTTGGTGGACAGAAAGCAGCTCAAAGAAGGAAGCTTAATGCTTCTGAAGATGGAGGATGTTTGTTGAATTCTGTCTCATAGGGCAGCAGTTTGAAGTAAACCAGTCTCTTACTGAAGATAGAAAGAAAACTTTTAGAAGTGGATATTTGACTAAAACAGTTTCATGTGCATTCCCCTGATATATTTAGTATGTGTCATGTTTTAAGCTGAGATTGCAGAGATTTGAGGATTCCATACATAAAAGTCAACTTATTGTGGTTCCTGTTTTAGTCCTTTCTTAGTAGCAAAAGCATCTATATACACATACTCCTAGTAAACTATATTTAGGCTACTTAGTTGTTCTGGAAATCATTGTAGTCATAAGATCTTGGAATAATTCAGACAGTGACTCTACAATATTGTGGGGGATTTTTTCTGTCACTTAAGGGACAAGACTAAGCACTGCTCTAATGAACTAAAACATCTGGGGTTACTAAGCATGACTGATTTTTCATAACAACATATATCATGGAGGTTCAATAAAAAGACTGAAAGCTCTGACAGGAAAAATTTAATAAATGGTTCATTTATGGCACCTTTTAAAATCTGTTTTCAGATCTCAAAGCAGAAATTACATACAAAATAGAAATTTCCAAGTACTGTGCCATTCCCCAAGAAGTTTGCTCCGATATTAGCACAAGTATGTTGGAATTCTGTGAATCAGGTAGGAAGATCTGTATAAATCAAGGGCTGATATTTAAAATAAATTCTTCAAGTACTTTCTCTAATATTCTGTTTGTGGGAGAACATGTACCACATAGGTAAGAAGATTCACTTCATGTAATCTAGCATTTTGTACCTGCACCATAAGGAGGTAGAAGTGCCATAATCCTTTCTAGAGCTTTATAGTCTAAACACAAGCAACTTTAACAATTTGTTCATGTTGCTTTTGGCTGTAAGAATTGTCTGTAATTTTTGCACTTTATTAGATTTTTAGATCTTTCTTTATCTAGCAACTCATCTACCAAGAGAGGGCAGATGAAAGTTAAGGCAGATAGATAAAAATTGTGGAATCAAAGAGCACAGTTTAAAGTTTGTTAAAGTCTGATATAAATGCTTTCAAAAGAGGGTGGTGGAGAACAATTCAGGTAGAAGTTTTGTAAGTTCTAGAGATTCAAAACTCCTGTGCAGACATTCTGTTTTGCAAATGGTTCAGTAATTACGTGTGATAGGTTAAGCCAGAGCTGTTTTCTACAGAAAAAACTCAAACTGTTGAGTATTTGCTAATGTGTATTGAATCCTTGCTTCTCCTGCACTGGGATCAGGAAATATGCTGTGTGTCCACCTTTGATAGCTTGAAAACTCAAGTCGTGGTGTTTACACCATCGACCAATGCTGAGCAGCTTTGGTGTCTCATTGCTCAACCTAGTCGTCCAATCTTAGTTAAAGTTTTTTTTTGGTTTCTAGGTGTAACCTTTCAAAATAATGTACAGTCTTTGCCAGCCCTACTATATTCACAGCTGACTTTTCTGGCTGAATAAGCAAGGCATAAAAATCGTTGTGCTGGTGACATATTTCACCTTTCATTTAATGTAGAAGGGCCTGTACAAAGAGTAAAGTTTACAAATAAGTGTGATCTGAGCAGAGTGTCAATACATGATTATACATGTACGTCTCACCCTAATGTATATACTATCTATTAAAAGATCTGTCCATTGTTGCATTGGACAGTTGCAGTATTATCCATCAGTGCTTGTTCACTTGATAGTTTTCCTTACAGAAGTTACTAAGATACTCAGGAAATGTTGAGTTTTCTCCAGACCAAGACCCTTCTTATTGTCGTAGTTTCAACAAGTTTTAAACTGAGCTGGTATTTGTCCCCTGCAGGCTAATAGTACTAAGAGTATCATGCTTCAGATACTGTATTGTAGTGGAATTTCAGTTGAAACAATCATATCATTTCAAAGTGTCTGATATAATCAATGCAAACACACCAAGTTCCACCAAGATAAAGTTAAGCTTATTTTACATCTGGAGATTATTGTCTAGGATGACAAACTGTAATCTGTGTCTAATCAGCTGTCTGACTGCTCTTTACTTCTAAAGCTTACAAGCTGGTGAGGCTTAAGTGCAGTAGATCTGACTCTTCTTCTGTATATTCTAACAATAAATTGACTGTGATTTTCTCTAGGATATTGTCCATTCTTCTGCAGTAGATGAGTGGTCAAGCCATCTCGAATTGTCTTTTAAAGAAGGAGGCTGTGTTAATCTTTATTACCAGCTGCTCTCTTAGCTCTGCTGTTGAACCAGCAACACTTATATTGTTGGGGCACAATCAGCTTCCATATCTCTCTCTCTTTTTTTTTTTTTTCAGGGTAGACTAAGGTCTGTGGGATAGAGACCTACAAATGTGTGCAAGCACTGCTAGAACACTGTTTGATAGCAGAAGTTTCTGTATTGGCTGTCCAGTTTTGGCTGAGATACCTGACAGTCTTCTCCTTCTAATTAATTTTGCCCTTTATGAGTTACCAGAAGTGAAATATGTTTGCTTGAATTCAGTGAAGAAGCAGTCATAAGACTGAGCAGTCTTTCTTTAGACACTGAGTTTGTTTAAAAAAGACATTAAGAGACAAGATAGTTGTCTGAGTCAGCAATGTTCTGAGGAGGGGAATGTTACTCTGAGTGTAGGCAGAGTTTAACTAATGTAGCTGATAAAGAATTCCAGTCTCAAAGGCAAAAATAACTAGACAAGAACAAATATGAATAGTATTGCTCAAAGGGAAAAAATAGTTCTTTTTAGATACAGCAGATATTTTTGCTGACCTGAGATCAGCTTCTGTCCTGTTCAAAGTAAAGTCCTAAAATTGTTGTTCCTCACAAAAGCTGGTTTGTGAGCTGAAGTTCACAAGCATGACTTCATTGAATCTTTTTTGTTTTAAGTGGGAAAAAAGTTATACTGACTGGAAGTATGTCGCTTTTTTTTTTTGTACCCACTTTTATTTCTTACCTTTCTTTTCCTTTTCTGGTATGTTTGTGTCCTCTGGCTTTCTATGACTGTCCCTTGCCCTTCCTGCCTAACAACCAGTTTGTGAGGTCCTTCAAGGAGAAGGGCTGTGAGCAGCTGGGCAGGTGACTGATTCATAGCCTGCTTTGTGCCAATTGACCAGGCAATGTGGCTATGATGATTCCATCTACTTATTGCCTGGTGGAATGAATAGGGAATTCATTATAACTGCTTTTCCCTGTGGAGGTGCTGATTTATTCACAAGTTTTCTGCCTTAGTTTTCACAGGACATGGAGCTGTGGTTTTTGTGATTTCTACTTTCTGATTAGTAGAATACCAGAGAGATTAATACAAGGGCAATCATGTGAACCACCAAAAGCAATGAAGTTGCAAGTTTGTAATAAGACTTGCATAAAACCCAATAATCATTAATACGTTGACGCTTAATATGATTGGGAGGCAGGAAAAAAAGAATGTTTAAAGTGACTTGTAGAAGACTTTCCACATGCCAGGTGTGTTTGTATACTGCTTTAAAAAAAAAAAAAACTGGTGTTGTAATTCATTTCAGTGATCGTCCCTAGAAATTTCAGTGAGTACTAATTCTGCTTGGAAGAGTAATTTTTTCATTAAAATCCTGACTGGTTTTGAAGTTCCTGAGGCTGTACATACAGCAACCACAATATTGCCTGTAGTCTCTCTCCCACTTAATTAACTTAATTTATGGAGGAACTATCTAAGAAGGCCAACACGCATGAATATCAGCCATGGTACCTGATGATTTAATTATAAAACTAATCTTATATGTGAAGTGTATGTACTCAGAACTACATATCTACAATTGTTTCTCCAAACTGTCTGGAAATTAGATATGAGGTATTTGGGGTATGTAGCTATTGAACTGTCCCATGAAAATATTTTCTATTTTAATCCAGAACTTCACTCATGTAAGATTCGTAAGTGTGTGTATTTAATTCACAAGTAGCTTTGTGATTTTGATTTTTATTTTTGTTTTGGCTGGGGCAATTTCCAGCTGAAAATATTCCATATTTGAAAGATGAAATGGAAGTGCCTTTAACTCCTCCATGCAGACAACAAAGATCATGGGTTAATTTTCTGTGCAGAGGACTTCAAGAAGAACCTATTTCTCTGTCTGGTAACAGGTAATGAAACCTTGGTAGTGACAAATTCTCTCATAAATCCTCAAAATTATTGAAAAAATAACTTCAGTGTATTTATGAATTGGTACCTACATTCGTTGAGCGGCATATATATTGTGTTTTGTGTGAAAGAGTGATGGAATGCACAGTGCATATGTGTGGTTTTCTAAAGGAGCCTGAAAAAGGAAAGGAAGTTGCTTCCATAGACCTCTTTCTCTGGGGGGATTTAATAGCCTGAAAATCCAGTCTCCTTTTTGCAGTAGGCAACAGTAAATGTGTAAAGTATTTAGCAAGTATGAGCATATGCGTGTATTCATACCTATGGCGAGCACATATGTTGCACAAGGATCACCTGCAAAATGTCCAGAAGAGATAGAGTAAGAAAGTATTGTCTATTTTGGGTATATCCTCCAACAATAGATTTCAGACCTTTTCATGCCAACATGGGATTAGGATTGCTCCATCTTTTCCTTCTCATCTTGTTTGAGATGAGCATGTCTTGCCTTGCTGTCTTTCTAACATATGCAGGAAGAATTTCATTATCCCTTTGGGGTGGGAACCGTGGTCTAGACAGCGTTCTCATTCAGTGCTGCTTTACTTCATGACCCAGCCTTGATGGCTCCTCCCCTTACCCTTTCCTATTGTTTTCTGTATGGATAGAAAAAAAATTAATGAATGAGTGAATGAATGAATGAACTGAAAATTTAAAGACAAAGTATATCTTTAAAAGATAGTTTTATATAAATCAAAATTCAACAGATAATGCTGCTAAACTTCATACCTGCAAGGTTTTTTTATGTTCTTCATAGTATTTTGGTTGCAGAGCCCTCTAGGAAATTCTTAGAATCTTTGGTATGGCAATCAGAGAAGTATCGGGATAATATGAGCTCTCTTTTGCTTGTCGGTAAGGATTTCTAATTGATGATCAATTTCTAACTGATGTTTACAAGTTCCATGTACATGGAGAAATATAGTGGAAAACATGATGTTATATTACAGAGCACATATTTTGAGCTATTGAAGTTTATCCTGTTACTGTAACCCTGTGAAGCTTGTATTATATGATTATTTTAGTACATATAAAAAGTTACAGTATGGCAACACAGAATTTGGTATGCCATGTGTCCTTCTCTGGAGGTAATTTGAATTAAGTAAGAGTTTTATTTTTTATGACAGTATTCACTACTATTTTATACAATAACTAATAGCTGAAATTTGGTAATCTGTTTAACTCCTTCCTGTGTGCTATTTTCCCTTAAATAATGTGCAAAATATGTAGCAATCAATACAATAGTACTGTTAATGGAAAATAAAATTGTAACTTCACAAGAGTAGAAGAGAAGCAGAATACACAAAACCAAAACAAGCTGCAGGCTATTCATGAAAGTGCCAGAATATATATTACAACTATTGTCTTGTTTCAATTTATTTGCCTTCATTTTACAAGTCTCAGAATTACGTTATGTATATTAACTTGTTTTGTTGTCCAATTCATTTTTACGTTGATTTATAGTTGAAAATAATGTATGGTATGCTCATTACTCTTTCAGTTAATTTTTTTCAGGTAAGGATTATGATAAGTCTTTGTAACCATGGCAGTAACCCACAGATAATTAGCAAGATAATTTGTAACTTTAGTAATGCAGCTACACAGTATTAGATCTGAAAAAAAACTGAAACCATCACCCCTCTTGCTGACAGAAGCCAGAAAAGCACACTTCCTCTGATAATGTTAACTGCTTTGCTGTTAAATCTATTAATGGACACAGAGTTACAAATGGAAGTATGAATAATAGATATATGTAATAGGCCAGCAGTACTTGGGAGCTTTCCTTTCTAAAAGTACATTCTGTCTTCATCTTTCTAGATTATTGATATTATATGTTAATTTCTGGTTCTTTTGTAGAGCATCCAGCTGTTAACCTTGCACATCAGCATCATTCACTGACAGAGCTGCAGAAAAAGCTGCCACTTGAGGTCGAGCCACCAATGCCTGCCTCACTAGAGGAGAGCTGGTGGCTTCACAGGGGTTTAAATCCAGCAGCTGTAGAAATTTTGGAACAATTCAATATGGATGGAAGTAATGCAAACAGTCTGCTTCCTACAGAAGTAGAAACATTCACACAATTTACATCATATCAATTAGAAAGTAAGTATCTTCTTTTTTAAAAAATGATAGAAATGCAAAGATAGGTACTTTAACAGAGAATCACACAGGGAGTTACAGATCTCCAAGAACAAAGGAAATTAATTATTTCTTAAGAACAAAATGTTTTACATTAAAATGACGGAAGGGCACTACTGCAATGAAGGTGTACTTTCACTAGCTTAGAACAAATTGTAGGAACAAAAGTGTTGAACTACACAAAGTCATCTTTTCTATTACTGTGCAGATGAAGAATAGCCTCCACCAGTGATTTTTAATAAAATAGTTGCATACAGGAGAATTTCTTAAGTAGTAGTTTTGCTTTGAAATATTTTAATAAAGCAGATGTTCACATAGTCCTACCTGTGCAAGGTCAGTGGCGGAGAGTATGTTACAGTGAAAATTCCTTATTCTGTGATGCTGTAGAGGGTTTTTTTATGCAGACTATTTCAAATTTGTGTGATGCTGTAGAGGTTTTTTTTATGCAGACTATTTCAAATTTGAACAGCTCATCATTTCAGAATTTCTCATGGACATTTTTGTATAGTTATAATCAAACTTCAACAAAAAATGCAAGAGTTATTCAGATTTTCTTGCATAAGTATGGCCAGACTGCACTGTACCAATTGTGGTTGTGGAACTCCAAGGATTGAGAGTAACATGATGTATTGTGAAACACATAGACACTGCTCATACAAGAACATTTCTAATTAACAGCTTTTTATGTGTCTTTAATTGTTTAGCTACTGTGTTTCGGATAGATGTGCAGCCACAATGCAAAAAAGTTGTAGTTCTAGTGAAGCATGTCTTCAGAGGGAACTGTTTGCATTCTTCATTTTTCCCTCTAAAGAAGAAAAAATGTCAATTTTTCTTCCTAATGAAATGTGGTGCATCTCACTTTCTAGAAATCTAACATCAAGAAATCCCATGTGGATGTAGGTGAAAACTTCAAACAATAGCATGGTCTTCTGTGTCTTAATATTGTGCATTTTTACTTAGGCCTAGTCAGTGCAAGTTTTCTGAAAAGGGACCATAGTGGTCTGAGAAGGCACAAAGAAGAAGTTTTTTAAAATACCTTCTCTATAAATGGTCTGAAGTCCTTAATTCAAATGAGGAGAAAGAAAAGAAAAAAATCTATGTCGTAGCAAGTAAATTAAATTGTTTTTTTCAGGATGGCTTGAAGAGAAGAATTCTGTGACAAACCAAGAACTGTTTTCTGCTGAAAGGCAGCAGTCAGAGAAAGTAGTTAATCCTGACTTGTCACTGCAGATTCAAAGGCAGTACTTTGCCATGAGTGCTCCATCATCTGCCAGAATTCACAGTACGAATACATCTGTGGAAGAGTTTACTGGAGGAAGCATAAGCAAGATTAAGACAGAAGAGGCAATTTGCTTCTTAAACCAAGAAAAGAAAACCCCCAAACCACCTGAATCAGACAGCTGTAAAGATGTGTCTTCTAAACTAGACAAATCATCCTGTAGTGGAAAGCCTGTCTCACTTGCAATTGCTTCTAAATGGGCCAGTGATGATTCTGATCTGAACAACTTTATAATGATGAGATCTAAACATACAGTCACTCAAAGAGAGGAAAAATATTTTGTAGATAGACCTGAAAAAGGTATGTGAACCAGTTTATTCTGCCATTTTTCCAGATTTAGTTCTTCTCTATTTCACCAGTTACAATAGATGCTAGTTCATCTTTTGAAGTAAATTGGCAACATTTTTATGGTCTTAAATGAAGCTGAGTTTTTATCTAAGTATCTTAGCTTTTGTTGTTTTCCTTAAGATATAATAGAGGATTTTGGTTGGTGGGTTTACTTGGGATGAGGCACAGGGGTGCTTTTTTTGGGGGGGACAGGATTTTTTTTTTGTGTTGGAAGTGGTATTTCATAAAATAAATACTTGAGTTTATTCCTATTCTGACAAAGTAACTCTAAATGGTACGTGGTTCAGGAGATCTCTTCCGTCCCTGTGTTCTGAATTAGATCTCCTGGCCACTTTGGAGAAGTAGTAATCCTCAAATTCACTGTAGTTGTCCAATAGCAAACATCAGTACTCTCACTTCTAGACAGTACCGCTAGAAAATGAACAAGAGTTGTTCATTTGACCCGGTTATGTTGGTGCAAACCCCATCAAATCATCAAACAACGCGGCAGAACAGGTATTAGGGAAAACAGAAAATTGTTGGTAGGCCTGTTCTTGTTGATGGCAGTACTTTGGAAAAAATATCAGGTTATGTGTTCAGCACTGAAGGAATGCAAAATAGCAGAGAGAAAAAAAAAAGTAGAATCATTTTCTTATTTGTTTTGAAAAAAGAAGTATCCATGACATAAAGTGGCAGGTGACAGTGGCATACCTCCAAATCCACTTTTCAGAATATAACTATATGTAAAATATTTTGCAAAAATTTTTGGACTTGTATGGCAGAATTTTGACAACAACTTTTATCTGTGTTTTATTTAAATGTTCCAGCATTTAAAAAAACCAAACAGTTGTTACAGAAAAGCCTCAGCAATAATTCCTGTAGAGTTGGGATATTTGTTTAATTGCACGCTTATGTAATCTTTTGGAAGTAATTTTTTTTTTAAATTCATGCGTTTCCGACACTGTCGGAGATGCATAAAACTTTTCACGGCGTCCGAAAGCAATAATCCAAATTTTACAAGCAAGGGACCCAGGTACCTGAAGTTTTATGCTGCCATCTAGTGAAGCTTGGCCGGAACTGCATCGCCTAACAGGGACTCCTGGAAGGCGAGCGGTCACATTCACGGACGGGCTTGGGGAGGTTTGAGAGGATTCAGTGCAGATTAGGATATGTGTGCAGGCAGACCTCAGTGTTGCAGATAAGTTACACCTGATATATAGAAAAGCCGTTAAAGTACAGGGCTCTGTGATAAGCCACATCGATGTTGAAATGGTATAAATCATTGCATCCTTTTGCAATGAAGAAACGTTTTTATCAAGGGTCATTCTAACTCTGACTGAAAATTAGAAAGGCCAGCAGTGCTTGTAAGGCCTCTGTTGTTTGATTTATTTTTTTAAAGATATCGTTGTATGTAATGTTTAGAAAATACACAGGAGGGAAACAGTAGAAACAAGTCAATGATCCAATTTTGAACCCCAGATATCTTTTCTAAATAAGGCAAGTTATCTAAGTTAACTAGAATAAAAATTCAGTTTTTCTTTTCCTTCTGTCTCTATTATTAGTTTGTTCACTGAGGAAAGTGGCGTTCTTAAGTAGAAAAATCAGTAATATTTAGAAGAATATTCTTATTCAATAAGAACCCCTCTCACAGAAAAATAATCAAAAATAAAGAGACAGAGGAAGCTTTGTGGACAGAAGTTGTAGCTCATGCATCATGAAGAAGGGAAGGCCACTTAGAAATATTAAGAAGTTGCAAAAGATAGCTAGAAAACCGGAGAAAAAATATTTTCAATATGCAATTCTTTTCTCTCTTTTTTTTTTCCCCTTTTGCGACTTCTATGTTCTTTCTGCATGGCTTAAAGTATCTAATCTTTTCTACTCACACTCACTGATGTATCTTCACAGTTTGAGCTCCTTATGGTCAGCATCATCTTTCCTGTCACACATGTTTTTTTTCTCCATATAAAGACATATGAGGTTTCCTATGGAGCTATATTATCAACCAGTAGTACCAGCTCCTTAACTTTCCCAGCTCTGTAGTTCTACCCTTAGGAAGAGCAATCTGATAATGCCTGACTTTTTGGGCTGTGAAGGCAGACAGGTCCTAATCTGGTTTTGGGTCTTGTGGATTTCTGTATTGTTTAAGCCCATGAAAACAATAAAGAATTCATGAAGAGGAAATGTATGTGTCACAGAAGCAATTTAATTTGAAAGTATTTTTGCATGTAGAGTCATTTATAGAACAGTTTTCTTATTAATTGAGCTGGTTTTGTGATATTTATAGCTAAATATTCACTTGTGGTTTCATTATTTAGTGGTACAGCCTGAAGAGCAGCATAAGAGTGTTCACAAAGACGATGATTCTTTTTGTGAGACTGTAAAAACAGAGGAAAAAACCCAAGAGAATAAAAACAGTGTCACTGTCAATATTCAACCATCAGGTATTCACCATTTTTGGAACTGCTTTACCTTCTCCCGAGCAACAAGTGACAGGACCAGAGGAAATAGCATCAAGCTGCACCGGATGAGGTTTAGATTAGATATTGGGAAAAACTTTGTCATTGGAAGGGTGGTCAGGCATTGGAACTGGCTTCCCAAGGTAGTGGTGGACTCGCCATTCCTGGAAGTGTTAAAAAAACCTGAGTATGTGGCACCTGGGGACATGTGTGTTTAGTGGTGAACATGGTGGTGCTGAGTTAACAGTTAAACTCAATTATCTCACTTATTCTATGATTCTATATAATTTTGCAATAGAATTTTATATTAAATAGGACTGCTCAGACAAATACAGAAATTATTAGACTTAGTCTCTTCTCTTTGTGGCTGAAAGTATTGCAAGTAGATGGATATTTATTTTGGCACAGAGGTGAGAGCAGGCTATAGAGCTCCATCTTAAGACTAAAGCCAATTGCATGCAAGGTAAAAAGAGTAACTCGGACTTTGAGTTATGTCTGATCAAAATTAGTAGGCATGAAATCTCTTAAAGCCAATCAGTACTTTCCATTTATTCTGCACATTTTTGTCTGAGTAAATGAGAAATGGAGGTGGAAGAGATCAGTAGTAATTTTGATAGGAAAGGTCTTTAACACAGTAGAAATCAGCAATGGATTTATCTCATACATGACTGGGCCTTACTCCTTGAACTCTGGCTGCTGTACATTGTATCAAAGAACACAACTGACAACACTTTTCTCATGCAATAGAAATGGAAGAGGAGAACCCAGAAAATCAGAAATACCCAGCCCTAGGAAGTTGTAGGGCTAGCACAGATTAGTTTGGTTTTCTGTGGAAATGCATTCGTTCCAGCCATATGCTTAATAGGATTTTCTTTCACAGAACCAGTGAAAGCGTAGAGTAATTTTTTCATCTGTTGCCATCTGAGATGGGAATCATAGCTTTAAGCTTATTTTTAATTTTTTTTCTAATAAATTTTTAAGAAAAAATCCTTAAATGCAGTTGGGGGGAGAAATTAAAGCATTTCTGCAGTCAAAACAAAAATTAGCATTTCGAAAATGGCTATGATGTAGAAGCAGGCTGCTGTAGAGCAAATGAATAGTAGAACAATCTTAGTGTGAGTCACAGGAGTAGAAAATCCTAACTTCTCCTCATGGAGTTTGGTCATTCATGAAATCCGTGGAACAATGTGGTTGTGATCCTTGCTGTAAGGATCAGCTGATTGCTACCACTCAGGAGGCTCTGTGGCAAGTTAACTTTTTTCCATTAATGTTGCAGCTTTCGTGAACAAGATAAAGTTGGTAATGTTTTGCTAGGTCTTTTGAATATTCATGTCCAGTAGTGGTATGTGAAACTAAACTTCATTGTTATGTTTTGTTTATTGTGTTATGCAGAAAGCCAATGCCAGGCATACTGCCTCTTGCAAGAAGCAGTCATCCCTGTACTAAAAGATTTGACACATTTGGGTGTACTTGCTTCTGTTACTTGGAGCTTCGACAGTGTTAAATTTGATCATACAAGGTTTTTCTTAAAACAGCAAGAGAAAGTGGTATGTGATAATTTTAAACAAGGTATGTCTTTAAAATATTTGTTCCTTTAAAAATAATATAATTTAATTGGTGACACAAGGTTCAGGATGTTTTATGAACTAATGGTAAATCTTTTAACAGTTTATCTTATAAAGTTACAACAGCTGAATTCCTTTTATTTCAAAAATGTCTCCTTGTTGTTCAGCATTACATTTATTAACCTCAATATTGCAATAAGAAAGTATTCTAATTGGATTTCGATTTAAAAGACTTTACATATCCTTCAGAAATGTTGTTTCTATAGCAAACAATGTTTAATTTTTTTTCACGTTAGATTTTAAAATTAAAAGTTGCTTGTGTGGTTTTGTTATTTCTTTTCTTTTAGTAGCTATATTTTGTCACACCTGCATGATGCCAAATACTATGCCCATGTTAGAAATGAGAAAAAAAAATCCATAATACTTTAGTTTCTTTCTGACTTCATTTCTCTCCTATGTGGCACATGAAAGCCCTATAAAACCAGAAAAATTAGAAAGAAAGTCATCAAAGTGACTCATTATGAAGGGTTTTGACTATAAAGAGAGACTGGTTTGAGGAACATTTAGAAAGTTACTTGGTATTTTGTGTTATTTTTTTGTTGTACAGCTCATAGTCGAGAACTAAGGATAACATAGTAGGCTGTCTACTACCTGCCAAGTTTCTGTATTATGTTACAAATTATGCAATACTCCTGCTGTCTTAATTTCATTACTTTCTGTGCTGAATGTATTTTTCTCAAAGAAAACATTAACAACCATGAAACCAGAAATGAGAAAGAAGGCAAACAGAAAGAAGCTGTAGTTGGCCCTGCAGAATGACAGCCTCTGATCTATAGTATTAGCATATTAAAATTGTCAGCAGCAGTGTTCTTTTAATGTGAAGGGCCTTACAAAAAAGCAAACACCATCTTCACAAACGTGAGGGACAAACATGGTATCTATATCTGTATCAGTGAATCACAGAAAGAAAAGAGAGAAAAGTGTAGAGAGAATTACTACTGCTTCTCTGAATCAAGGAAAAAATATATAAGAGTCTGCATTTCAATTTAAGATTAATTTAAGAAACTTACATCCTCTCAGATGCAGTTCACATGCTATAGAAATTGCCTTTTTCCCCAACTAAAGCAGCCGAAGAAAGTAAGAACTTTCTTGCTGGAAGGTCCTCAGAAACAAGAGAGAAAATACCCAATTCATTCCTAATAAATAATTATCTCTGTAGGAGATACAAAAATCTCCCTGGTAACATACTTCTTTTATTTCCTTCCTGGTTTTAAATCGTTTCAGAATATCCAGTGTTATTCCACTTTCCTCCAGACTATGCTGATGTGTTTGCTCCTTAATCCCTGAGTGAACATAGAAAACAATTGCTTACTGTGATGGTAGTGATCTATTAGCAGATTACTATTCCCCTGCTGGTCTTTTATGTATCAAATATCACAAAGTGCTCCAGTCTTTCATCAAAAAATGGTTTCTGACTGTGTTCCTTTGTTTCTAAATGACCTGTATTCCTCACTGAGTTTTTATGGTGATTGGTGTAAAGAGTTGGACATAGTCCTTCACTAACAGAGCTGAACATTAACTTTCTATCTTTTGGTGCAGAATAGTTGCAAGATCTTTGCCTTTCATGCAGTTTCCAGCTAAGTCTTTCGGAATGCTGTGTCCCTAAATGGATTTTTCCTTCCCAAGTGTTTTGCTTGTCTTTTTTAATTAAAAGTTATGTTAATCCCAGTACACAGAACTAGCTACTATTTTCCTCCTAGATTGCACCTTCAGCTGTAGTAATTTATTCTTTAATTATCTTCCTCAACCTTCTTTAGCATCTTGAAGTATGTGTTTTATTATAAGCACACTTACTCTGTAGTTGAGTTTTCAAAAATTTCTGGTTTATGATCATAAATTGCACCATTACCTGTGTTCAATTCCCAAAAATACCTTCTGTCTTCAGACTAGAAATTCCTTCCTGTTCAATGAAGTCCTATAATATGTATTCAAAATGGATACACAATACAGAATAGGAAGCCCATAAGTTTGTTTGATGTGTGTGAGGTTAAGAAGAAGCAAATATCATTCAAATTTACCTTCTTGAAGGTGAAGATTCTCATCATGAGATGTTAATTAGGTGCAGAGAATTGCCACATTAAAATCAGTAAAGCAATGTGGTTTCAATGACATGCCCAGGGGAGCTGTTAACTCCTCCTCCAGCAAGCACTGTCTGTCTGTACACACCTTTCAAAAACACTGGCCTGTGTGCCACTTGCTCTGGGTCAGATGACCTGGGAAATATTATGCTATATATTAAGCTGTTTGACAAGACCACCAGATCTGAAGGTTAGCCTTTGAAGGTTATCTATTTTTAAGTGTGTTTAATGGAAATGCTTAGATACCAAGATCTTTTAAGCTGACTACATATATATATAATGTGAATTGTGAAATTTTATGTAGACCACACTTCTGTCTTCTGTTTTTAAAGGTAAAATAGATGAGAAGGAGATCATGCTGTTCAGACACGCTGCTCTGGTACACCTGCTGGTGACAGTTCGAGATCTGCTGCTAACATGTGGCTTGGATACAGCTCTAGGTTTGTTTTCAGTACTGAATAATGATACCCAGAAACCCAAAGCTTTGTGTGTGTTCTGCAGACCATCCCTCATGTTTGTAGCTTGACAATTAGCTTTTGTCACTTCATTTACTTCTTTTTTTGCTTTATTGACAGGTTATTTGTCCAAGGCAAAGGGTATCTACAAAAACATTTTAGAATCCTGTTTGAATAATATCTGGAGGCAGTTGAAGATTGTACAGTACAGCAGCCAGAAAAAGCATGAAACACATCCCAAAATAACAGCACTTCAGTGTGAAATGTTAAATTGGATGAAAAGTTGTGGAGAGAAACACAGTGTTAAGGTTAACAAACAATGTAACCAATTTCTCTTAACAAACAAAATTGTTCCAGATTACATGAATAATTGCAAAACAGTGTTTTAACAAGGATTTGTTTATGAAAAAAATGGTCTAATAATTATTTTGTGGTATCTATTAAATAAGGCTAACATAAATTTTAAGAACTCTGTCACAGCAGTACAAGTTTTTGTTTGATCAAATCTCCTCTTGTTGCATGCGTGAAATAACGTGCAAAAGAGTTTTAGCATTCCCAGGGGTTTATATTGTTGCAGATGGTTTTGTTTTCCAGATAAGTATATTGTATTATATCAGTTACTGAAAATTATAATACAATCTTTTATTTAAAAGCCTCGATCATCTGGCACAGAGAGAATCATAGCGCAAGTCGTGATTGTGTGCTTACATGGGAGGGCTTGGAGCACACACGTGCCAAGGAGGTGGATGGTGTTATCCACAGATAACCTCTGCTTAACCAGTGTATCTGGCCAGCCTCCTGGCATTTGAATGCTATAAGAAGTAAATATCTGCAAGTGATAGCTTCGGCGTGGAAGAGAGAGTTTTGGAGGATATTCAAATTACCCAAAGATTCTCTTTTCTGAATGTGTGAATATTTTGGGTGATACGACAAGGTGTGAAAGACCACTTTCCTTTGCAGAATATTTATTATTTCTTTACAGAATACTGATCACATTAGGAAACAGAATGAAATGCATAGTGTTTAAAGTGTTCTAACTGTTTGGAATAGAATTTATGATCCTAAATACAGCCAAAAAAGGTTTTTAAGTTTATTTTAGCTTCTTTCCATACTTCACTTTCTGGGGATTTATTCTTCTTGTGTTTAAGAGTTGCACTGGGAACTCTGAATATCTTTTAATTAAATTTTGCTGAAGAGAACAATATAACAACTTATTATACACCCTTTTAGAATTTAAAATTAAAATGAAACAACAAAAATAAAACGGTGCTGATTGTCTTCTTGTCTGTCCTTCAACAGACACACTAAGATGATTTTGCATCCTTTTCATCTTCTCAAGAGCAACACATTTTGCTTTGTGATACTAGGATTATGTTGTAGTAGGAGGCATATGAGAACTTGATGTCATCTTGATGTCAGCTCAGTGGCAATTTGGCTTTTCTTCTGAACTCCACTAGCCATGATTTTTTAAAATTTATAGCTATGACTCCTGAGCTTTGACTCTGTCATGCAGAGATATGCATGCAATATAGTGCTGTTTATTATTTTATTCACAATTACTAATTGCTTACTGTTTCCTAACATTCAGAGACAGGTTTTAATGAGCCAGACTAGGTAGAAGGATTCCAGTTTAATAAGAAGTAAGAGTTTTATTCCATAAACTATTTACTGTTCTATCATATCACATCAATATCCGTTAATATGATGTGAAATATGATAGTCTCATTATCCTTTTATTAGCTAAAGTTGTTATTGATACAGGATTGTAATGGGACATTTCCTTTGTAAGGAAGAAGTTACTACTGGTTTAGAAAAAAAACTAACTTTGCTCTTTGTTTCATTATCTTTTGTACTCAAGATTAGATAGAAAATGACTAAAAATTTTATCAAGCTTACATGAACATATAATGAGTCTGCTGTTGAATTGTGTGTGGAAAAGCAGGTCTACATTTTTAAATGCAGTTGTCCAAAACTGCTTATAAAGATGGATTGTTGAGTGGCTCTTCTGTGCACCTGCTTATGGAAATTGAAATCTGCCTCTGTCTGTCTAACCAGAAATTATTTTCTGACAAGATCTAACACACTTTTAATATTTACACGTACAATTATCTTATGTCTGTAAATCTTAAGAATCAGACAATGCTATGTGCCTTCTTAAAAATCTTGTTTACACTATGAAAAGTATCTATACAATGGCATAAAAGTTCAGAGAGCATCCTATCAGAAAGTATGGTGGTGTATGTAGGTACATATTCTTCTTTATATACTTAGTGTAGCATGTGTTTAGTTTGTATCAGTTAAAATTATAGACAAGGTAAACACCTTCTCTGGTGGGGATTCTTTTTAAAACTGTGTCTTTTTAAAATTTGGTAGATTGTAATTCTTTTCAACATTTTGTCTTAAGCAATATTTAATGAGTCTCAGATCTCTGGCAGAAACACTTTTGTGACTTCATCTACAGATTGGAAAATCTTTATAATTAGTTTCAGTACCTCCCTCCGGTGCAAAAGTACCTTGCATGCTGAATTCTAGATATCTTCAGCTTAAGTTTTGTCTCCATTAAAGATAACGTTTCTAATCTGTCTAGTACAACAGTAATAATAGGGTATAATATCTTTAGATAGTGTCTTTAAGTAGCATTCTTTTTGAGCTCAGGAACAGGCAATTCCAAGCAAATCAAAACTCAAGCAAGCAAGGCAGAAGCCTGGCCTGCCTGAGCAGGGATCTTCTGGAATTTAGGTGGAAAAGGAATGTATATGGACTTGGATGTCACTTATGGACATGGTGACATGAAGGGACTTTAGAGAGGCTGTTCACTCCTCCTGTAGGGAGAAAATTTATGTGGCCAAAGCTCAATTGAAGTTCAAGCTGGCCAACACTGCAAAGAATGACAAAAAGGGCTTTTTAAATAAGTCAAGAGCAAAGTAAGAATCAGACAACATCAGTCTGTTGTTCAACAAGGTTGGTCACCTCACAAATTGGGATGTAGACAAAGCAGACACATTCAGTGCCTTCTTTTGCCTCTGTCTTCAATCCTCGGAGCCCAGTGTTAGAAGACTGTGACTGAGCCAGTCCTGAACTTCTTTGAGACTTGGTGCTCCATCTGGATGTGCATAGACGTATAGAGCCCAGTGAGGTTCATCACAGGGTACTGAAGGAGCTCAAAAATGTCATTGTGGGAACTCTTTCCATTATTTTTCAATAGTCTTGGAAGTCTGGAGAGATCCCAGCTGATTGGAAGGTGTTAAATGTTGTTTCAATTTTCAAGAAGGGAAAGAAGCCTGTGGTAATTACAGACTTGTCTGTCCCACTTCAGTGCCTGTTAAAATTATAGAAACTTTTGTTCTGGGAGTTATTGAAAAATGCTTGAGAAACAATGCAGTCATTGGCTGCAGCCAGCACAGGTTCACAAGAGAAAAGTGCTACTTAACCAACTTAATTTCCTTTCTTTTCCCACTTGTGGTAAGGTGACCCATCTAGTTGACCAAGGGAAGCCAGTGAGTGTGGTTTTTAACTTTGGCAAAGCTTTTGATACTGTCTCTCTCAGTATCCTGGATGAGCTGTTCATCACAGGGCTGGACAGGTCCATAATGCTGGGCTGGGTGAGCAGTTGGCTGATGGGCTGAACTCAAAGGATCACAGTGAATGGAATCACATCAGGCTGGTGGCCAGTGACCAGTGGTGTTCCCCAGGACTCTGTTTTAGATACAGTGCTCTTAAATGTTTTTATAACTTGTCTGGACACAGGAATTAAAAGTACATTAAGTTATTTTATGGATGATACTAAATTAGGAGAAGCAATGGACTCTCTTGAGGGTAGAAAGGCCTTACAGAAAAATTAAACTCACCAGCTCTATGAAATATACTGAAACTAAGTGCCAGATTCTCTGTGTGGGATGGGGCAATCATTGTTATACATACAAATTGGGAAAGAAGAGACTGGAGCCCAGTGGGAAGAGACTATAAGTCTGGGTCAATGGCAAGTTGAGTCAGCAGTGCCCTGGCAGCCAGGAGGGCCAAGCATGTCCTGGAGTGCATCAGGCACAGCATCACAGCCCCGAAAGGGAGGGGATTGTCCTGCTTTGCTCTGCACTGGGGTGGCCTCACCTCGAGTCCTGGGGGCAGTTCTGGGTGCCACAATATAAAGAGGATATCAAACTTGTCTGTTTTGTCTGTCCAGAGGAGAGGGACCAAGATGGTAGAAGGCCTCAAGGGAAAGAGGGGCGGGCAGCTGAGGTCACTTTTGTTGTTCCTCATGGGGAAGAGAAGGCTGAGGGATGACCCCATCACAGCCTACACTTTCCTCAAATAAAACAGCAGAGGAGAAGGTGCATATCTCCTCTCTCTGGTGACCAGTAATAGGACACAAGCCACTGGAATGAAGTGGTGTCAGAGGAAGTTCAGGCACATTAGGCAAAAGATTCTTCACTTAGAGGGTGGTCTTCCCTGGAACAGACTCCTACATAAGTGGTTAAAGCACTCAGCCTGTCCAAGTTCAAGAAGCTCTTGGACATAGTCATATGGTTTAGTTTTAGGTAGTCCTATGAGAAGCAGGGAGTTGGAGTCTGTCCTTGTGGGTCCCTTCCAACTTGAAATAGTCTATGATTGTCGTTGTGGAAAACTCCAAAGTTTCTGGTTTTGCCATCTGTTTATTCAATCTTGTGTTTTCTATGCAGAGGAGAAAGAAAGATGTATGCGGGCAGAAAGCAAAAAATTTAACTTTACTAGAGTTTCTTTTACTTGTCTTCATACAGATACTAATTATTACAAGGGTGGACTCTGAAAGAGAAAAAGCTGCCTTCATTCAGCCATTATCTAGGATAGAAGGTAAATAATTATTTTATGTGTATTTTTGAAAGATTGGCTGTTATTCTGTAGATTGCTGCATTCCTGTTTGAATGCTTGGTGCAGGTGTTTCTCCCTTTCCTTCTCACCTGGATCCTTTCTACATACTTTTCTCACTGTTCAATATTTCGTAATTCTTCCATCAGCCTTTTATCTTTTAATTTTATTTTCTCCCATTTAAGTGTTCTAGTTTAATGTTTTCTATTGCAAGAGAGTGATAATTTATCTGTTGAGTCAAAGACTTTTTTTAACAGAACATGATGGAGTTGTGGACAGCCCATTGCCTAATTACATTTGCATCTGTTCTCTTGGATCATCTCATTGTTTTTAGCTGATCATTAGTCACAAGCTTTCTTTCTTGCAAGTGTATTAAGAGCAGTTAGATTTTAAAAGTCTTGACTAAACTCCCCAGCATAAAGCCTTGAATGAGTAGTCAGGTACAGATCATATTTTCTTTTAGCTATATGTTGCTGATCCTGATTGCTAATTTGTTAAAGAAGTCAACATAAACTGTATCAATCTGTAAAACTCAAAGCAAAAATATACTGTTTTCAATATCCCACCGCTCCACTGATACAAGCAGCACTTTCATCACTTCAACATTTTACCTGTGAGTGATTTCACAAGTAAAAGCTTGTTCAACACTGCAAATTCAGCTGGTAAAACAAACATGTTTCAGGAAAATTATAATTTGAGCCTTTAGTTATGTTTAAAACAAGTCACTGACTCGTTTTATATTGCTTTTTTAAAATCCATTTTCATAAATCCTACTTGCTTGAACTTTATCAAGTGTCATGTATTGTACTGTTCTTTCGCCTTTAAAAATATAGTTAGATTTCCTGTGCTCTTAAAAGAAGAAAGCCTGTCTTTTAGAATGTTTTGAAAGGGAGGAGGCATGTTCCCAGTGCTTTTACTACTAATAATAATATTTAATGAAAATAGTTTTATTTGTTTTAAGATCTTAAGACTTGTTTGCTAACACAGGTCAATCCAACTACGTTTTTGAAAAGAGGCACTTGTGTAGCACCAGTATTCCTTCTTAGGACTATATAAAAAATATAAAAAGTGTAAAGAAATTTAACTTATAAAGGGGCAAATGTGCTTCCTTTTGTATTACCCTTTAATTTTTCATTTTAAGGTAATAGGGTTGTGAGTTTGTGAAACATGAAACTTTTTTGCATTACTTTTTCCTTGGGTTCTGAGAAGAAAGCTTCTAAATCATTACATCCAACAGTACAATACAAACAGAAATTGTATAGGACTTCAGCAAGAGAAAATATGTAATATTAAAATTTTAATAACCTGTGTTGCTCCACATTTGCTACTTACCGTTGTGCATTGATTCATAGTCATAGAGGCTTATTTATTTCATCAACTGTTTAATTTTTTCTAAGCAGGTTTGAAAGCTGTGGATTTGAATTCTGAGAAAAAAGGAAGCCCTTTAAGTTGTAAAGAGATCATAAGCAGGTAAGTTAAATTCTTGATTCATGAGAACAAATTTTTTAGTGAGAACTAAAAAATAAAGGTCAGTGAAACTTCAGTTATTTTAGTTCATTTCCATGGGGCTTTCCAGTCTGGAGTAAAGTTTTCATCATAGTTTTATTTTGATAGCTGTGGTTTTCACCTACAGCTTCATTTTTAGAGCTGAGAATTTTGTCCACTCTAGAAAAATGCTTAGTGAGGCTTAGAGGAACTTCAGGGAACAAACAATTGCATATTCTTTATATGTTGTTTTGCCTGTTTGGAAAAATTCTTTTAGAAAAATATGCAGAAAAACATGGGTTTTGCATGTTTTAGAAAAAGGTGGTGAAAGGGCATAACAGAAGAAATGACAAATTATGACATTCCTGAAAAATACAATATTTCAGGCAGATAATTGTAGGAGGAAGAGTACAGCTTTTGATTTTTAAATTAATTTTTAAAGGAATTGGTACCTTAGCCAGGAAGGGTAAATATATTTTTGTAAACAGACTTTAAGCAGTTAGAATTCATCAAAGTAAAACTGAGTTTATTTTTTGCTGAGGGTAATTCTACCTACACTTATTTTTATTCATATTTTCTTGGGTTTTTTTAAGTCTTAATAGATATTCCTGTGTTATTGTACATAATCAACAAATTGGAGCTGACTTCCCTTGGGCGCACTTCTCATTAGTAGTGGAATATGATTATTCTGAAAATTCTGGCTGGAAAAACCTGTGCAAAAATCTGAATGTTACTTACATGACTTTTAAAACCATGCTCCCTGAAACAATACAAATGGGTAAGTGCTCTCCAGAATTGTAATAAACAGTTAGACTGACGTATGAAAAGAAAACATCTTCTGTTCCATAAAATGCTACTTTGATATGCCTGTGGAGGAGAGTGAGTATTACGTTATGAGGGCTAAAGCTCAGCAAACAGAGCTGGGTTATCTGGGCAGCAAGAAGGTGTTTTTATTCCAGTGTAAGCCTAGTTTTTTCCAGGATGTAGGAGTACATGTTGGTTTATAAGAGACTTGTGCCAAGTTCATAAGTTGTTTACAGCTTCTGCAAGCTGTATCCACCCTTCCTTATCCTAAGGGAATGTTGTAGATCTAAAAAACTGAATTAAAGCATACTTTCAAAGAGATTCAAAGGAGTTTCATTTTGGGGAAAAAAGGTATAGCGTGGAAGCATTTTATTGCAGATGAATAAAAACTGCATTTTTCAATGTCCATTTGATGTATCTTTAGTTTTTTGCTTTTTAAACTATTATCTTATGTATACAAAATGTTTCAGGGAATCATGGTGGTTCCTTTCTTCTGGAAGTACAGATTCCATATGTATTTCTGACAACTGAAGGTCTTCTTAATATGCCAGATATTCTTCAGCTTTTTGAATCCAAGTGAGTGAAAAGAACCTATTTAATCATGTGGACTATTTATTTTCAGATTTTCAGGACATGCATGTTATTCGTCTCTATCATGTATTAGCCATCTACTTGGCTATCAGGGACATTTTTGGAATTACACTATTAGCATTTTAACAGACAAGAATATAGCTTTTTCTGTTGAAGTTGATAACTTAGTACCAGAGGTTCACACACATGCCAACCAGATTGGAATTGGCCATTTTTTTTTAATTGTAGCTGGTACTTTTTTCTGAAAATCATAATGTTAGCAAACTTTTCTTTTTAGTGCTTCTTGGTCCTTGGAAGATTTCATATTTAATTCTTCAAAAAACTGCTTTGGAATTTTTTTTTTGTTGTTATTGTTTGTATCTACTGAAGCTATGCTAAATACTCAAACTGAACAATATTAAAACACCTTATTTTCTGGTGCATCACAGTGTTTAGGAGAGGCTAAGTTTAAAACAAAAGGTAATTTATTCATAAAATCCACTCATTCATAGATCCACTATTCACTTAATTTTTAATGCTCTGTAACCTGTACGAAAGCTGCTAGGGTTGTAAATCATTCTGCTTCTTTGTTATTACTTTGACATAATTTTCTTGAATTTTTCTTTCACAGTAATAAATATTTGGTAAAGCCACCTTTTATCTCACGAGGGGAAAACAAAAAAAAAGAAAAGAAAGAAACAAAGAAATAGGGACCAGAGCAGCACTATCTCTCAAACATAGTGACAGAGATACAGATAGTTGATTTCACCATGTTGCAGGAGAGACATGCCAGTTTTAATCCTGGCTATATCCTTGAGTCAGCTGTGGAGCCATTTTTGGTCTGTGTCTAATTACAGTTCAGTAGGGGAAAAAATGTATGTCTTTGACATTTAAAATTTGAACACATTATCTGACATGCTTTTAAACTCTGACTTGTTCAAGTTCTCTGTTCAGCCTGGCCATAAGCCAAATAGCTGAGAACAATGTTTTGTTACTTTTCACTAGTTCCTTTTAGTACTGATGAAGGAGTTAAATAGGTGAGCTCTACAATTTCAGAAAAGGTAAGAGTTTACTTTTTCTAAGTAAACTCTGAGTATGCTGCCCATGCAAGTTTCTAGAGAACATACTGCTGGCAGTTTAGGTTTAGGTCTCTTGTGTTTCCAAGTAAAGCACAACAGGAGCCTGTGCTGCTGTCAGTTCTAAGTCACTCAGAAATTTTAGGATCATACCAATGACAATCAGGGAGTTTGCTTTGCCTTGTGCTGCACAGTCATGAAAGGAGGAAAAGAAATGCAATATGTAAAGTTAGTCAGAAAAAGTTTCTACGTATCTATCTTAGTTTCTATATTACCTCTGTTTTTGTAAACTCAGAGCCTGGATGTCAAGGTCGTATCAATCCAGTTAGCAATATAATTTAATTTCACTAAATCACTGCTACATTGATATGTATTGTTCAAGTGTGTCTTCAAGTGAACTGAGCATTTGAGAAAGATCACGAATGTGTAAGTTAAAAACCTGTTTTAAGGTGTGTATATTATCCACTTCTTTCAAGAAAATAGTGTTCTTTTACTTGTTTGCGTTTTAATGAAATAGCTTTACTTCTTCAGGTACAGCATCACCTTTGTTGAAAGGAGCAGTAGTTACTCCTTAAGGCTCTTTGGAAGTACAGATCGATACGTTGTGCTGACAATAGATGAATGTACTGCCATCTTTTTGCAGGTACAAAATGAAACTACTTTGTCCGAGTTCTTTTATGTGTTCGGTCACTTCTAGGCCATATCTTCAGACTTCTGACATATCTCTTCTTCTCCATAATCACATTTAACTCATGCATTGTTTCACGTCACAAATCATTAACCCTAAAATTCTATCTGTGCCAGTTTGACTAGTTTAAAATGTTCTCAGCTTCTTCACTGAAGTAACGTTTGACCCATGATTTGATTATACGAAATGTAGTTAAAGGATGCATACTTGAAAATAGGGTTGTATAAAGAAATTTTGTAACAACCAATTAAATGTATTTGTGGCTCTGTTCCCTTACCAGTGTGCATATTAATTCCTCCCATTTCAGATGGTTATCTGAATTAATCTATAGAATAATTTGTCCTACTTTTAATAAAAAATAATAGTTTAAGCAATACCATACTACTTAATTTCTGGTATTCAGCAAGACAGATTACAAGTAGAAGAACTGCTTCTGAAATATAGATACATAATAAAATAATCAATTAGTAATACAAGTACAACACAGACATACCTGCAAGCTACTTCAATTAGTGTTGTTGTACTTTATATGGTTAGTGTAGATATGACATGATTTGTATAGGTCAAGTAAGTACTTCAGAAATTTATAACAATGTTTTGCGTTATTAAAGTTCACAAAAATTTTTAATAACAGCCTAAAAAGATATTGACAGTGTTTCTTTTTAGAGAAAGGAAGAAGAGGCATAAAGCTGTGAATCAGCCTTTTGAAGTTCAAAGAAAATAAATGTTGGGAATACAAGCTAGTTCTCCCAGTTCCCATATGTGTCCTTAATGCTTACATTATTTAGCTGTATTTATGTTTGATCTAGTTTCTGCATATTGTATTGATACTCATTAAAAGCTTGGGGCAGCCATGGTAATGTATTTATTTAGTTTTTACTCTTTATTTAAATTCCATGGTAGAGTATGGAAGATCTAAATTATGAGGACTCCTGTGACACTGTAATATCAAGACTGATGGCATTATCACTCCAATATATGTGCTGTTGGATTATTTTCTATTCCAGAGAAAGACTGAGTTTAGAGTAAGTTATTAAATTCTTTTGTTATCCTGGTATTTTTAAAATAACCTTGTCACTAAAGAAACCTGCTTATTAAAACAAGTTGATACTCGTTTATCTTTGAACTTCTCTGTAGAAATACATTTCTGTTAGAACAATACAAGTATTGTAAGATCCTATTTCTGGTGTGCTTTGAGTTTTTCACTTAGTTACAATGTTGTCATGCTCCTACTGAAAAACTCAGTGAAATTGTACAAGTGACAGTGATCACTGGAGACCACCACCAAAATGTTAGAAAAGTTATTTTTTATTTGTGAGGCTATTTTTAGTCTTACACAAATGATAAAGAAATGGTTGTTATAAAAGAACAGCATTTGAGGCAGGCAATATGAGGTGTATTTCGAATCAACAGGTCCAGAAATTTCACAACTCTAAGGATATGAAATACTGGAATTATTCTTACATCTGTTTGAAGTACATCAACCCCTACAAATGCATGGTTATAAATTACTGTGTAATTAATAAGTATAATAAAAAAGTATAATAAAAGACTGTATAAAATGTGAAAGAGGGAAATATTCTTCAAGTGTTCTTCCAGTGCATCAGTAGTTCTCCTTTTTTGCTTATGGAAGCACACCTTCTGTTGGCACAGTTCATAAACATTAATTTATTACTTCTCTTGAGATTTTTTTCTATAAGCAAATGGTAATTTACTCTCTGTTTTTTCTCCAGTGTCTCCAGTGACTGACCTTGATCCAGACCTTTTGCTTCAGACCAGACTTGCTTTTCTGTAGACTGACCCTGTTTTCTCTCCTTACAGTCCATACTTCAGCAGTCAGTCCCTTAATGCATTCTAGTTCTCTTTCCACAGATATTAATGCTCAAACTGTACCAGTATTCTGAATTCCAGGAAATGAAACAGATATTTATGAAGACGTGGAACAAATGGTTTGAGATTATTACATGTGCATATTAAATATTAACGATCCAGTGAAACTGTTTTACAGGTACAGTCTCAAGGGAAATACTCTGCTTAACCTTGTCTTAATTTATGCCACTCTAATTGAACTTACACAGAAGTCAGAAGACTTTGAAGTGAAGGTAATTTTTTTCTGCATTAATCTTCATGATATGATATTTGTAAAAAGCTCAATCAAGTATTCCTTCTACAAAACACAAAATAGCTCAAAATTGCTAAAATAAGAGAGGATCTTAATTCAGTGCTGCTAAAGTCAGTGAAAAGACTGTGTTGACTGCAATACAAGTTGAATCAGATTCAAATAGCAGTTGAAGTCCTTTTATGACTAGGACTCAAAAAATTAGATTGTACCTTTAATAAATTATTTGAATATATATTAATCTCGCTTATGTCTTAATTTGAAATTTCAGACATGTATTATGTTGCTGATGTGACAGAAGAAAAAAAGAAATAATTTGCTGTCAGCTAGATTGCTTTTTTAATGTGACAGGATAAGTTAACTTCTTTCTTTAAAAATCAGGTAGTCTAGAATCTAGAAAATCTGTTTTAGTATCTAGATTAATCATCATTAAAATATGGGCCAGAAGTTTCATTCAGTTTACCAAATTGTTGGTAAATTATATTTTTGAACGAAGTGATACCTTTTTAGGCACTTTTTTTCACTTATTTGCTGCCATTGTTGAATGCAGATCTTTATGAAGTCATTATTATTTGCATATTAAAATTTGTATAAAATTTACCTGGTTAAATGGAACTCATGAGGATGAGGAGAGGACAAAGCTTTTTTCATTTCATGTACCCACGAGTGAAGTAGAAATTTGTGTGGAAATTATAGCTTCAAAGTGTCACACATCTTCTTAAACTGTAGTAGGAATGTCACAATTGCCTGTTTCATTAGGAACTCATGTTATACCCAGAAACTTGATCATATATAAGAGACCTATAGGGCAAATCAATTAATTTCACCTACATACAATTTGCATAAATAAGGAGTGTGATTTGCAGCCAGGTCAGAGGTTGGAGTTTTTCTGCATGGTAGACATGGATGAGGTTTAATTACTCAGCAGCACCAGCTCTTGTGTTCAGGGTGACCTTTAGTTTTCACCTCTATGTCCGTAGCAAATTAAGGTACTCCTTAGAGTAAGTTTTAATCAAGAATATTATGTATCACTTATAGGTAGTTCTTACGCCAGGGATTGAGGAGACAGCACTGGTAATTCGTCAGATTACTGACAACATTTTGATAGCATCTAGTGTCAGTCCTCATGAGTGGCTGGACAAATCCTGGCTTTCTGTCTTGCCATCTGAGGTTTGTTTCTCTTCCCATGAATTTACAGTTTTCTTCTTGTTTCTAAGATTCATAAGGTTTTAGGCTTTTTTGTTCTAGTTCTCTTAAAATATATTATTAAAATAAGCATTATTATATATGTGTGTGTGTATGTATATATATATATATATATATATATATATGCAAGATATATAGAAACATATTTCTAGTATACATGCAAAAGACATCTATATATAGTATTTCCATCATCTTTGTCAGCACAATTAGATGCAACTTGGACTTTCCCTGTACTTTCACAACTAACCTTTAGGGAGGTTTATCCACCACACCTGCTTGCCAATTTGTGCAGTTCTACCATTCTAGGCACTAAGTTTGAAAAACTACCCAAATTGTAAAAGGTAAACATACAGTGGCTCACTGGGGCAGGAAGCCAAATTCAGCAGTGCTGATCCATTACTGAAGTCAATGGCATTGTTTGCCGACTTGCTTTAGTGACAGATGGTAAAAACTTGTTCAACTCACACAGTTACTTGTTCAACTCATTCCAGTAAATGCTGGAACAGGCCCATCAATCACCATCAGATATATGATATCCTTTAACTTGTATAGTAAGGTTCTCAAATGAAACATATGGATTTGTTAATTTATGTGACACCTTTGAACGCTTGTAAAACTGAGATTATTTCTGGCTTTTGCAAAATTCAAAGGCATTATAAAGCAGGTATTTGCATGGCCTTTCAAGAGGGGCGTATTGGATTATAGGTTTTCCAATTTAGAGATTAAGGATACTGGTAAAAATGGAGAGGAGTCATTGTATTGTGTCTCTGTTCAGGATATTTGATCTTGGCAGTGTTTTATAAAAGTCAGGAACAGGAAGCTGACACTGATAACAAGCTATTCTCAACTTGCTGCCCTGTTTGTGACATTTATCCTCCCCGGAAAACTCCTGCTTTTGGCACCTGTTTTATTGCCATTAACAAATACAGCTTTTGTAAAACAGAACCAGTTTTGTCAGTTTATGTTGATCTAGGTAATTTACTTTAAAACAGAGAATTAATAGTAAATCTGGTCATGCATTTTAAAATCAAGTTTTTCATTGGTTTTAACCTTTAGAAAATAAACATCTTTAGACTTGCTTTTTGTCAAATGGTTATGCAGAACTTACTCTTTTTCAGAAATGATACTATGCTGCGTCTGTAGTAAAAAAATTAGTTTTTATTGGACTATAAAAGTGCACTCTTTGAAAGCTGTCTTTCTGTGTTATACTCTAGGACTTATTCAATAAAATGTGACTTTCTAGTAACAGGAAAAAAAGGATAAAAAGTTTGTCAGATCTCAATCTAACAAAATAATTTCCATTTCCAGGCAGAGAAATGCCTGCTTACCTTTCCATGTATCAATCCTTTGGTTGCTCAGTTTATGTTAAAGAAGGGATCTTCACTGAACAGGTTATTTCTTGCAAGCTTTGATCAACTCCAGGAACTTCTGCCAGAGGTTCCAAAAAAAGTTTTAAAGGTTAGCCAAAATTATTTTATGTATTAGATCAGGTTTTTTGCTCTGTTTTAATATGTGGTTGTTTTATTGGGGTTTTTTTAATCTGATGCTACATGTGCATTTGCTGGTGTCATTTAAAAATTAATTACAGGTTTTAGCATATGATTCATATCCAAAATGTTGAGTCTGCTGATTCTCAGCAGATTTTTCAAGTCATCATTTTGTTTGTGGGAAGATAATGAGAGCATTTCCTTAACTGGAAAAATACTCCTTAGATCAACTTCCTCCTCAAGCTTCACAATATTGAGTATTGTATCAGCATGCATGGTTTTGTGTATTTCTAATGTAAAAGATGTTTTCCAATTAAGAATTTCCAGGACTTCCTTCCCTCCTTCCTGCCTGCCTGCCTGCCTGCCTGCCTTCCTCCCTCCCTATAACAAACCCACCATTTAGCATTCATAGTACTAAGTGTTTGACAGAGCCCTAGAGATGAAGAATTGTGTGCTCCTACTCTTCCAGTTGGGTCAAGTCTGGGAAGATTATAGACTGAATATTGTCATCTAATTCAATAAACAATGCACATATTTTATCATTCAAGAAAATGGCTGAGGACACCATTAATTCAAGGTGAAGCATTCTATTAAGGTGAAGGGGCAAGTGAACTGGTATTTGGGGACTGAATGTGAAATTGTTACTTGAATTGAATACTATTTTTTTACTGTATATGTGTAAAGCCATCTTTATTGACAGAAAAAGCTCAGTTAAATTCCTGATAGCTGTCAATCCATTGCAGACACTGCTTCCTACAGTCTTAGTGTAATGAAGGAGAATAAACTGTATTATTAAGATATTGCTTTTCCCGTGTTTCAAGGCAGAGACTATTACTTTATCTGTTTATAGATTTAAGACAGGTGGTACATTGCATACTGTACATGTCTCTCCTGCTTTGGTCTTTTTTTATACATCTTAGAATCTTAACATACAATTTATACATCTTAGAATCTTAACAACTGATTCAAATTTTTGTACTTGGCAGTGTAGACATGTACCATCAACATTACTGACAAATATTTTCTTTATCCTTTCAGCATTTGACTGACATGATATCTTCATACCGCCTAAATACTGCTGCTCCTCTAGAAAAGACAGTGAAAGGTGCATCACACCCAGAAAACCAGAATAACTTCAACACATTGTATCTTGATTGTCAGGTTTTAGAGCTGCTTGATAAGGCACAAAACAGCACAGGTAATACCTTGAATTACTAGGAAAATGTATCTCCTTTGAAACCAAATGAAAAATCTGAATGTATTAGAATCTTTATCTTCCAATCATGGTAAGGTCAGTTATTCTGATGAGACAGACTGCAATCACAATGCTCAATGACATCTTGGTTTTCTGTAATATTTAAAAAATAAGCTATTCTTTGATTCTCCAAACAAAATGGTTCCAATTTTTCTCCACCAGGATCATCTCACATGAATTCTGAAGCCCTAATTCCTCCACTGAATCATCATAAGGGTTTTCTAAAGTCTGATCTTCCAAGCTGTATGCAAAAGAAAGCATGCTCATCAGATGTAATTACAAGGAGAAAGCCAGATTTCTTTGCTGTATCAAAGGAGTATGAAGATTTTGCTCATCTAGAAGTTAAAAATTCTCTCCATGTTCAAAGACAGCCTTTCAAAATGCATGATAGCTCTGATCATTCTTCCAAAGACTCTGAAAAAGAGGATTTCTTTGCAGCTTTCAGTGACTGTGCACCTCAGGAGAGTTCTAAGAGTTTTCTAAATGAATTTAGAGACACACCATTTAAAAGCCCAGAAATTCAGATTGACCAGCCCTTGTGGAATGACTCTTTATCCACAGGCCTATGTAATCCATTTGTTCATGATGGTTTTCTCTCTGATTTCTTTGATGATACGGATGAGCTTCAAAATCTGAATCTTAACCAAATAGGTGGAGCATCTAAAGGAAAGAGAAAACAAAGGCCTCCATTCTTGTGGACAAAAGAAGAAATTAAAACAGGTAGGTCCAAAGTAAGCAGATTTTGCTGAAATTCTTTTTGTTACTCAACTGCAAAGTTGTAAGGAGTATCTGTAAGACTGTATTTCATCTTTCATTTAAATAGTTGTTGAATCAAATTCAACCCAGCAATTGCATGCTCCTTTTTGCTAAAACTTACTTGCAGAGGTATTTCTTCTGTGATAAAAGGTTCCTTACAGGTTTTGTTTTTACCATAAAGATGTCTTGGGGAATTTAAAAAAAACCGCCAAACTAAATGACCTAGAATTGTCTTACTGCCATTATTTTTCCCTGGTAAATATTGAACTATGAAAAGCATAGTTCTTCAATAGTGTAAGATTCAGCTTCTTTTCTCTTTGACAGTGCCTAAAGTAACATGCCAGAATTAATTTTAAAGTTATGGGGAATATTATTTTGTAAACATAGATTTGGACAAGGGTGAACAAAAGATTGTATTTTCTCTATAGGACAAAAAGGAGATTCAGCAAATCCTGAGAGTAAAATTCAGATTCTACTAATTCAGATTCTACTAATTTGCTGTTGGCACTAATGGAGTAAAAATGGCACTCTGAAAATTTTCTAAGTTTGCTTCATATATTTCCTTATTCTTGGAATATTTTTAGCTAGTATCTCCAGGGGTAAACTCTCCACTTGAAATCATTCCAGAGCTTGTATTTTCAAAGAGGTGGAATGATGGGTACTTCAAAACTTTGTTTACCCTGAAAGTGTGTACAGTCCTTATACAAAATGTTATGGTTCTCTTTTTTCGTAGTTTTCTTATCCCTGGTTTACTCCATCAAATATAGTAAGCTTGAAACCTTTTTTAATAAGCTATAATATGTATCCATGGAGTCTTGCAACTACAAAAGTTACTGTCAGACTATGTATTGCTAGATCATTTATTGTAGTTGTTTTTTTTTTAATACTTCTACTTCCCTGTAGGTAAGATGCCATATTTATTTTAAAAATGCAAGTTGGTTTTTAAAAAGTGCACACAGCTAGTTAATTTATGATTTGTTTGTTGCTGGCTGTTATTAAATCTCTTGGTGGTACAAGGTCAGCACAGCATTAAAATGCTTTCACTAATCAGATCAGACTCATTCATGAAAACCTAAGTAACTAATTTACATCACTCTTTCATTGACTGCTTAGGGTAATTATGGAGGTAAAGAGAGAAAAAGTTAATTGGATATGGTGAACTTTTCATTTTTAGCGTATGTAATTTTAAATGTTCATACAGAAACTCTGAACAGATGTTTTGCTTCTCTGGAATTAAAATTGAGACCTCCAATATTGCTGAGTAGGTAACAAATATTCCAGTCACCTGTAACTGGCACTGATAGCATAAAATTCTACATACAATATATTTCAGTAGAGATCAGGGCAGATTATCCTGGTACCACATTTTACAGTGTTCTGAAAACACTGTGATCTCCATCTGATAAGCTTTCTGTATTATTCTTGCCCAGTAGGACAAAAGTATACTTGGAATGTGAATCAAATCAAAACAAGGAAAAGTGATTTTTGGTTTAGATTTTGGAAGAACTGGCTTATTCTACTTTATAATTTACTAACCAGGGGAGAAATAAGTATATGAAATAGTTTTGCTTGCTAATGCAAATCCCCCCCACCAAAAAAAATTTAAAATACCAGCCAAACAAAAAAACCCCAACCAACCAAAAAAACCCTAACTTCACCTTAATACAGTAAAAGCCTCTGAGAGCAAAAATTTAAGAGATATGTAGAGAGTCAAGTTAAAAAGACACACCGGGAACAAACCCCAATGATTTCTTCAGGTGTTAGATCAAGCTCTCATTAAATCACAGATAATTCATGACACCATGCCAAACCAGTATTTCCACTGGAACAGATCAAATCCTTAGGTCAGTTTTAGAATTTTCTGACAATACTTTTTGTAAAGACTATATATAATTTCCTGATAGTAACTTGTTTTGAATAAGCAACTTCTCAAATACGTTATTGTAAAAGCACTTGAATATTAAGAATGTAAGTAGCTTTTTAAAACAACTTAGAAATATGACCATGTCTGGTTAAAAAGAACTAAATTTCAACAAGTATAGAATAGTTCTATGTGGAGTATTCGTGAAATAGAGATAAACATTAAATATTTTCTGAAATATTGTGGTTAAGTATAGGTTGATTTATTTATTTTGTATAAGGTCCCATATTCATATTGCAGGGCAAGATTCATAAAATGGGTCAGTAGCCCAATGTAAGTAAGAAGTAGCAAATATTCATCTGTACACATTTTATTTTATGACAGCTGATACTTTTCTTAAGGAACACACCAGTTAAAGCCAAAGTCTGTTACTGCTTCTGAGAAAAACACAGTTATGTCTGCATTCGTGTTGTACTTATAGTTTATCATGTTTTTTCTTTTCCCACTTTTTCAGATTCAGGATTTCTAGAAGTACAGGAGTTCAAAAAAAGGAGATTGACATATGAAAGAGTCCCTGGAAGAAGAGATGGACAAACACGTCTTAAATTCTTTTGAACAGAATGGGGATTTGCATATTACGTTCTTCTTTTTTTTCATTCTTGAACTCTTTAAAGGGAAATAAATATATTATTGTTGTTAGTTTTTAGAAAGAAATTAGGAGTTGGAAATTCTTACTAGCTCAGGATTCTTCTGTATGTTTTTAAAATGTTGCTAAACAAACTAGTTTCTTGAAGCTGGATAATTACTGCTTCTCTGTTGTCATGGGTGATTTAGAGGTACTTTATCATCCTTTATATAAAAAAAAATGGAAAAAAACCCAGATGCCAAGGCTCACTCTGAGTTTTCAAGGCACCTGTGTTTGCTCCCTGAGCCTGCTGCTTTTCCAATGTAAAGATGGGCTAGATCTGCCAGAATCTCAAGGCATCTCAAGGCTTCTCAAAGTCTTAGAGATTTCTTGCAGTTACAGCTGTGACTTTTTGTAGCTGTCCCTTGGGCTCCATTCCACTTCTCTTCTTCTGACAGCTCCTTCAGGAATGATGTGATAAGTTCCCGAGCTCCTTTTAATCATAATGAGTCTAGGAAAAAGCTCTTTGTTTTATGGACAACATGCAAAGACTGTGTTGAAGTTTAGCATTCTCATAGATTTGATTTAGGGAACTAAGCTGTGACCCTCACCCTTTGCATAACCTGCTGGAGGCCATTTGTTGGCATCCATGTTTTTAAGCCTCCTGCAGGGCATTGGCAAGTAGGGGGATGAAAGTCATCTGGGAGGCAGATCCAGATGTTAAAGGATACAACTAGAAGGAGTAAAAGATTGAATTAAAAAAAAATAATCTATCTCAGCTGTAATCTAAAGACCAGGATAGCATAATACCCAAACCCTCACTTTCCATCTAAAGATTTGGCAACAAAGCCGGCAGTATGTGTGGGAGCAATTGTGGACAGTAACTCCATTCTGCCACAGGAATGCATAAACGGTTTGCACAGGCATGCCAGCCAGCTCCAGAATGTCTCTCTCTGTTCAGTGGCCTTCAGCTGAGACGATTCAGGTTTCAAACTCACTAACCTTTTAAAGTTTGATGCAGTAACAGAAAGGTGGGGAGGGCGGGGAAGTAATAAAAGAAAAACCACCAAGTTTAAGGTTTATGCTTGCGCTTAAATACCTACTTGACATTAAACCTTCATTAAGCACATATTCAGTATTTGAGTAAATGAAACCAGCACTTAGGGAAGACAGATTTGGTCTCTCAAAGAAAACAGAGTGCTGGTTTTTTACTGAGTTCTTAAAAGCTATGACTGCACTAACTGCAATTTTAGTTCACAGTAATATCCCTGAATTATTTGTACAATGATTGCTTGCAAGATTTGAGAAAATGCCTTTCACAAGTGGTAACATAAAAAAATTTCTATTAAAATTGCAAACAAGCCACTGTTTCCTAGAATAAGAGAAAGGCTGAAATAAAAGTTGCAAATTGCTTACTATCCATGGCCCATTTTTGTGGTCATCTGACCTAACCATTTAACTTCTTTTGCATCATGGCTTGTGTTGTTCAGAACTAACTCCCCCAAAAAAAAAAAAAAGGAATCTGTTCTTTTTAAAGTGCAGCTCTACAAAGTCTCAGTCACAGATGACCACAGTTTGAGAAAATTATAGCTGCCAGTGCCAAGCTATGTATTTATTTTCTCCTCTTCCACAGGCAAAGGCTGACACCAGAACTTCCACATGAACAGTTGTGAAAGTGTAACATAGATAATCTGTAGATAACTTTGAAAACAAAGGCATGTTGTGTACATTAAATAAAAAAATTCAAGTGCTGTCTGTGTTAAGTTTCCGTTAGATAGAAAAAATGTCAGTGTACAGTTAAATTACTGGTAATGTAGTGGAAAATAAGGGAAAGGGCTTGCAATGACTGTTGGTTTTTACTGTATTTGTTTATGACAAATCTCAGTCTCTCACAGATATGGACACATTGACAAATTTGTAAAATATTACAATCTTCCCTCTCCTTTTGTCTGTTTACTGTGGAGTAAAATTACTACTGAACTACAATGCTGCCCTTCCCCACTCCCCCCTCCCCTCCACTGCACCCCCCACGCTGCCAAATTACCCATTACTATGAATTAGGAAGCAACTCATTCTTAGGAAAAAAGGCACAGTACAAAACTCTAATCTCCAGTCTTACATAAGCAGGTAGGGGACACTCCATTCCTGGAACAAGTTTATAAACGTTTTAGTGACTGGGCAGGAGGCAGCTGTAGATGGAGAAGAGCTGTGCTGATCAGCTGGCAGGGATGACAGTGAGAAAAGGGGGCTAGTGGCTCATGAGAGGCACTGAGCATACAAATGTGCACACTCACTCAATCTTCTTTACCATGGGCATCCTGTAGGACCTGCTGCCATCAGATGGTATCGAAGGCTTCTGTGCAGCAGACAGCCCTCTTGGACAGTCTTCGGTAAAGGAAGCTAAGATGCTGCCTGTAGTTCACCACCTCACTGCAGATCACACCTGTTGGAGCAGAAGTGGCAGAATGTGATGCTTGCCCTGGCCTAAGCCATCGCTGGGTTCAGTTCAGCAGTTGTGCAAACCCAGGGCACCTGTAGCTGTAGAAAGGACATTGCCCTGTAGACTGGGTAGGTAAGGGACCACACGTTCTCCTGCCTACAGAAGCAGTCAGTGCCCAGGCTCGTTTGTCAGGTTCTTTGGTTATGCCAAGGAAAGGGGACCTGCAAGTGCTGAGCTGCTGAGATGGGGCCTCTTCACCCAGCCAGCACAAAATAACCAGCAGTGGCACACTTCACCAAACTGATTGCCAACAGGAACCAAAGAGCCTCAGTGCCAACCAATCCTGTTTTGGAGCTTGTTGTGACACTCAGCTTCTCTCACAGAACATGCCCTGGGAGGGCAGAGGTAGCATTGCTGTCACTCCTCTCCCTGCTTGCGCCCAGCAGCTGGGCTACACACTGCCCTGAGAGCAAAGAGGTGCAGCAACCAAACTCTTCTGAAGAGGCTGGAATCCATGTCTGAGGAATAAACACCATGCTCAGAGGGATATTGGAGTGGAGTGCTCCCAAACCATCTCACAGCTGCTGCACAGATTCTTCTAGTCCTTGCTGGTGCAAGACACTGATGCAGCCAGGTCCTGCAGTATGCTCACAGTGATACTGCAGCTGTGTTGAGCTGGTGCTCCAGCTGCAAGAGACCAGTGGGGTTGGGCAGGGCAGCCAAGAGACAACAGCGGCTGAGTGGCTGTCCAGCAGTGGTGGCTCTCTGCTGCACACTGTGATTTGGCCACTCCTTATGCCAGCTCAGCAGCCACTTCAAAACCCAAGCACCAGCTGACATTGCTGAGCCTGAAAGTGTATGCAGCAGGGGTTCTGAGGAGAGAAACAGGTGTGGCGATGAGAGGAGGTTTTACTGCAAGAGGTAAAAGAAATATGAAGGGCTTGCCTGGGAGGAGTTAGGCAGCAGCCAAATGCTGGCTGTCTAAACACTTTTGATGTATTCACTCATCTTTGACATTCTGGCCTAAAACCAAGCCTCTGATGGCCTCTGTGCAACAGTAACTTGGTCTTCTCTAGACTCTAGACTGTCCAGTACTAACAGAAAAACTGCCATACTTAAATAGCCTACAGTGAAAGGAAGTCAGAGTGAAGAAACGCTCTGAAGGAAAGACATTCTCTTCTGTATTTAAAGGCACAATACATACTGGCAGTATTACAGCTCTCATGTTTGTGTCTTTCTGCAGGACAGCAACATGAAAATATTTGACAAAGACTGAACTGCCTGGAGGACACGGTTGCCCCATTTCAGTTAACATTCAAGAACATTAAGCACTCAGACTGCAGAGTTCTTCCAAATGTTCTTCCACTTCCAAAATGTGTAAGTGAGCTTCATAACATTGTTAGTATTTACAGCTACAGTCAACAGATATGAATGGGATTTTTCTACAAACAAGATACACTTTCTAAAAATCCAACAGCAACCATCTCTTCCCCAAAAAAACAAAAAGCTTCAGGCCTTTCCTCCCACTGCAAAATCCACATATCCTCTTCCTTACAGTAGCTGCTCTTTGATTACACAATTACACAATGAGTTCAAAGCCAAGAGGGATAAGAATTTTATTTCCAAACTTCTGAAAGATTAATACAAACAATAGGAAGTACACAAAATTAAAAACCTATTTAAAAAGTTGTTCTTGTAAAAGTGCTCTATCAAAAAAGTGAAGGCAAATGACGAAGCACATTTTAGTAAATTCTGTGTATTGCAAACTGTGCCAACGATGCATGCAATTATCTTTGGGTATTCACAGATTTATAGTGTCTGTTTGGTAACATTTTAAATACGCCAAGAAAATTCCAACAGCAGAACTGTTACAAATACAAAGTAGAAGAAGGCTTACAGATTAAAAGTATTGCAAGAAACATGCTTTAGGACTCAAGCCTCTGCTACATATTGTGTTCAGCAGTTACTAAAATGTGTCATTTATGCATTGAGATGCACTTGAAAAAAAACTATAGTTGGTTCCAGGTCTTGCTAATAGAAGCAAAATGTCCCCTGAGGACATTACTTCAGCACTAACAGCATTTAGCTTTATACTTCAATTATTCACTTTTGGGTTGTTTTATTTTGGAAAAAAGATCCCCATGAGTAGTTTTCCGGTGTTACGGTTTATCAAGATCAGAGTAAGTAATTTGATTAAAAATTCACGTTTTTCATTTCTAAAATGTAAACTTCTGAAGTAATATTTAGCATAGTGTAGTAAAAGTGGTGATGCTTATGCAAAGAGTAAGAGTTACATTAAAAAACTTCAAGAACATTACTAAAATATAGTGGAATACGGATTCACAAAAACACACAGATATCTAGGATGCTGTTTTAGCCACATAAAAGACAGAGACTTTTCTTGTGAAGGAAAGGCAGTTGTTATTCATGTCATGCTTGAAGGCAATTCTCCAATGACCTTCCCTACAAGAAGGAAAAAAGAAGGCTTATTAAATGCCATCCTCTTAAGCTGATAGATGTAATTGCTCTTACAAATTACAACAGAAAAGCTCCTTTGCACTGAGAAAAACCAAAGACTTTGCTGGATGTTGGTATCCTCACAACATCATAAAAATTTTAACTGGCTTTTTTCCTTTGCTCTGAATTTCTTTTGATCCTAAGGTAACACAAGAATAATAAACTATATATTTGATCTATTGGCAAAAAAATACCAAATGATATCTTGGGCTGAGCTATGCATTTAAATTAATTTTTAAGTTCTTCTGAGAAAATATTTTGTAATGTATCTATATTATGATGTGATCACCTCAGAATTTGTAGACACTCACACACACAGACCCCCAAAAAACCAAAAAGTAAAAAGGCTGCTTAAATAACAGAAGAACATACGCAATGGTCATTAAAAATTTTATCTTATTTGCATGAAGAATTACAGGTAGCACCCAAATTAAGAAAATCTGCTTTTGCTTCACCCTCTCTAAATTTTTCCAGAGGAGCGTCTCATGCTCAGTTGTTCCCTTTCTTTAGGTTCAATTCTGTTTTGTTAAACCTATGTAGCAACAATCAAAGCCATGCTACTGATAAAGCAAAAGCTCAAGTGCAAGCTCAGGAACAGTTCGCAGCAGCAAGGGGAAGATTTTATGAGTACTTTATGTTCTAGCTTAAATTCTGCCCTTAGAGAAAACATCAATTTTTTCTTTAGTAACACTCTCATCAAAAGAACAGACTTCAGTGTTTCTTCCTCTCTCTGTAGATTTTTCAGCTCTTTAGCAGGAACTATTTTTTTTTTAAGGAGGAGTAACCCCTTCTGAATATCCTACTTCCACATTTGTGTGTCAAGTAAAAGAAGTAGATTTTCCAAGTTATCGTGTGGTTCTGCCCAAGACTACTAGCATGCATGGCCTTTCTTTCTCCTGCTGCAATCACTGATACCTTTGTGACAAATGCGAGAGGCCAGACTGGGAATCATGAAACTGGATCCCAAAGGTTTGCAAATGTTGGACAGCCACCCACCCACCCACCTACTCTGCAGGTGTTACAGGGGTACAGGCAATGCAGAGCACTATGGCAGAGTTCAGGGAGTAGCTCATCCTTTAGATCTGTGCTGGAAAAGGTTACGAAGGATGTGACTACAGATTGCCTCAGCTCCTCTCTGCTTCCACTGGCTTTGGTGCTGTACCAACAGTAAGAACAGGAAGAGCCTAAGGACAGACACAGCAAAGTGAACTGCAATATGACATTAAAGACCTAAATGCATTTTAACATGATTCTTGCTTAAGCTGTGAGCTAGTCATTAGAACATATAAAATTGCCACAGCTTTCTCTTACTTCTCCAAGCTGGGTATGTGACTGTCTACTGTTCAGCTATGTCAAACACAGCTGTGTGTCTTAGACAATTTTAATTACTTTGGATGCTACTAATTACCTTATTGCTGCACAAACACAAAACCACAACTATTCCAACAAAAAAAGAACTCTCAAAGAAAACACCTTTAGAAAGAGCTGTAGAAAAGAGACATGCTTCAACAGCCACACCTAAAAAACCCAGAAAACCATTTGCAGAGCCAGCAGAGAAATGATGAACACTTGAGCAAGAACTCAACACATAAACAATTATCACCATGTGTCTTTGTCTCTCCAAAGGCTTGAGTTTCAAATTACAGTGGTTGTCACAGCATCTTTATTACCTGATTTCAGAGCAGAGCACAGGATCGGGGTTCTCGGAAGGGATTGCTCCCTGCAGGAACCCCAACAAGCAAGGCATCTTTGCAGGCATTTTGCATACAGTACTGCTGGAGTTCTGCAGCTGCCTGAGAGACCTGAAAAGAAAAAAAAAAAAAATCCAGAGAGGAAACTAATTCATTCACAAGCATCTATTAAGTATTTCCTCTTGAAGAGCTATTATCAAACAGAGCTGGAGTGCAGCCAAATCACCTCTCAGATTCTAGAACATCAAGTAAATCAGCACAGAAACACAATTTACAAAGCTCTGATGAAGCACACATGAAATACTATGCCAGTGATAAGCCAGAAGAGTGTAGAGGACTGAGGTGCCAGTGTGATACAATTTCTTCCCATTAAAATGCTCAGAGCCATGACCTTTTTCCAATATACTGTGAGGTGTTTGGAGGTTTATATTTGAACTCTTATATCCTCTGATAATTTATTAAACGGATTTTCATTCCAAACTTCTAAACAACACAGAGTATAACAAGGAGTGAAAGCAAAAAGATGAAGATGAAAAGCTTTCGAAGTCCAAATTGTCATCTTCCCCCAGCAGTGAAGTCAGAACTTCAAATCCACACTCTGGCCCCCTAAAAGGAGAGTTCAGAGCTGCAGAACAAGCCCAAGATCCCAAAGGCAAAATGGCCTCAGCACTGAACTCCCATGTTCTCCTTGTGGATGGCAAGTCAGTCATGTGCCTACATTTTTGAAGGAAAATGTAGAGGAATTTCCAGTTTCTCAGACACACGACAGGAACAGCTGCAGGGAACTGTCAAAATCTATGTTGTCTGATACATGTATTATAAAAGGAAATACTAAATACATTGATGGAACTATAAGTTCCCCTCTGACCTCACCTTTACCTTTGTTACAGGATTCCTGAAATACTGACTTTTCTTCCTACACAACTCTGCAGTGTTGCCAAAACAATAACCTCAAGGACCATCTGCACTTCCCAGCCTCCTGTCTAAAGGAACCACCTTGGAAGCCCCAGTGGAATTTTGGTTCTGGGCCATACCATCTAACAGCATCTGGAAACCCATGGGAAGTCTGGCCTAGCACACACTTTTGTTTGCTATTTTGCTGCTCTCCTGTTCACTGTCTTCTAATTCTCCTCCAGGCTCTCCTCCAGGACACTCATCCTAGTAACTGCCTGAATTTAGCCAGCAGTTGTCAACACTTCAGGGATTTCTTATGAGAAGCCTTTTCCCTCAGCCTCCAGGTTCTCTTGAGCAGAGTACAGGGAAAAGCACCTGCAGCAAGGATTCCTGCTAAGTCTGCAGGCTTTGTCACTCCTTCCTTACCTGAGGAGAAGCCCTTTCTGGAGGCTGCAGAGGTCTCCTGCCCTGCCCAGTCCCTTGGACCCCCTGCAGCATTAGCACCCTTGCCTCAACCACAGCACCTGGCGCTTTGTGGTGCCTGACCGTGCACCATGTGGCTATCAGGCAGAGATCCCACCAGCCAACACTAGTCAAGCCAAGGCCACGTGGAGCTTTTCCCTTTGAGAGTTAGCAGTGCCTCCAACACATACTGAGCCATGTGTATGCTGGTATATCCTCAAAAGATACAAACCAGAACTGCCTACTCTTAGTCCTACCTATGCCCCATAGCATTCTTCTTTTCTCCTGTTCACGCAGAAAATTTCTGCAGTATTTCATCACATAACAAACACGCTCCCTTCAGCAGCCTCCGCATGCAAGATGTGTATGGGTACTTCTTCCGATTCAGTTTCCTCTTTCTGAAAATATTGTTCCTGTCTGCTTTTTTAGCCAGCAGGGTAAACAAAATCACCATTGGAACTTGGCAGTATGGAATGTATTTTTAAAAATCCTTTCATAACCAGCTTCCGTCTGGAAACACATTGTCTATTCAAAGTAGCTGAAACAATGTCTTCTCCCATTTCAGTGCTTGCTAAAACTGAACCAAGTGGTTTTTATCAGCTAAATATATTTCACATTATTTTTGTATGGTATGTATAGGAACCCAGATAATGACACAATTTATAGGACACATTTTTAATTGTGTGTCATTTCAAAGCCATGAACAGGCTCCTAGAACAGCAGACCTGGAAAGAGACTGCTGTGCACAGTGCTGCAAGAAAGATGTGTCTGAGGTCCATCGAGGACAAGCCTCCCTGAATTACGAGATCAAACTCATAAAACATACACAGCCTTGAGAAGTCCAGCTCCAGAATATGTTACTGCCACAAAGTAACACCTGTAAACTACAAACTATGTATTTTATAGCCACTCCCCACCCACAAAAAAAATAGTGGGGAGGAGTATATGAGTATTTTGAGTTTATGATGCAAAATGAGCAGGAACAGAGATCCAGGCACCAACAATAACTGGTGAGCAACCGTTTCAGTGTTTGACAATACTCCTCTTGCCACAAGAGTCTACATTTCTACCCTGAAACATGCTGTTTTTCACATATTCCCACACCTTATTGAGGTGATAAGCACAATCATTTTTAGTGAATCAAGCATCTGCTGATTCTGTTTTGCTAGTAAAATGCAATAACATTAACAAATTGATTAGAGTGATATCCAAAAGCCAGAGTGGTTTCATCTTGCAATGAGCACTTCAAATTTTCACCAGCCCAGGTCAGGAGTAGTGGAAACAAGTATTTTGAATTAATTTTAAATCAATTATCTAAGTTCCTGCAGCTCAGTGTGTTGGCACTGTCGTCAGACTGAGGAAGCTGGTCTTTTGTGACTGGCCAGAGAAAAATGGCGAATGCAAGCAGAGAGACGAGAAAAGTGCAGGATATAAATTAATTTGACCTCCATCACTTCACAGACTATGCTGGATTTTGTGCGTGGTGATGAACCCCCCCACATCTGCTGGAAACCAAGAGCTGTCTCGGTCAGGTCACCAAACCTGAGCAGCTGGCAGACGACAGGACGGCCTCATCACGGTGCCTTTGTCTGGAAATGTGCAAGCAGGAGAAGATTCATGCATGCGTAGCAAATCGCCTGCCTTTCCCAAGTGTGCCAGCGGGTACCACCCCGCACCGCCTCCCCCTGCAGATCCTGCCAGCGTTCCGAATCAGGGGGGAGTCGGGCTGGCTCCGCTGCGAGGAGCTACTCCCGATTATCTGTTTGCTGGTGCAGAACTAACGAGGAGCTGCTGTATTATTTATCACGGCTCCTGCCACCAGGGAACGGCACTCGCTCCATCGCTCCCGTGCGGCCGGGGCTCGAAGCCCGCCGGGCACACGCACCCCTCGCCCCCTTCCTTCCCAGGGCGAGCGGCGCCGGCCAGTGCGGAGGGAAAGGCAGGAGCGGCTCCTCTCTCCCGCCCGGCCGCGGGGGTCGCGGCACCCCGCGCCTCACCCCGCTCCCGGGAGCCCCGCGCCCCGGCTCACCTTGATCCTCTCCACGGCCGCCTCCAGCTTCAGCTGCTCCACCAGCCGCTGCATGGTGCTCAGGCTGCCGCCCGACGACATACCGAAGCCGCGGGGAGAACGGAGGGGATGAAGCGGGCAGGCAGCGCGATTCCGGCGGGCTCGGCTCGGCTCCCTCCGCCCCGGGGAGGGGCCGGGGCCGCTCCGCCCGCAGCCCCCGCGGCACCGCCCCGGCTCTCGGCCGGACCCCGCTGCTCGCTGCCACTGGCAGCGCCTTACAGCGGCGCCGGGGTTACTTTAGGGGCGAGAAACCTGCTGGTTACAGCACGGCCGAAAAAAAATAAAAGGGAAGAAAAGGAAACAAAAAATAAAGTGGGAACGGGGGAAAGGAAGGGAGAAGAAGGAAAAGGGGGGAGAAATGGGAGGAGAAAAAGGGAGGAAGAATAAGGGAAAAAGAGGGAAAACGGGGAAAAAGAGAGAAAAAGGAAAAAAGGGGGGAAAGGCAGAAAAGAAGTGGAGGGAAAAACGTGGAGAATAAGATAGGGGAAAGGGAATTCATAGAGTCATAGAATAGCTTAGATCGGAAAGGACTTTAAATATGGTCTAGTTCTAACCCCACCACTTTGGGCAAGGATGCCACTCACTACATCAGGTTGTTCAGAGCCCTATCAAACTTGAACACTGACAAGGGTGGAGTTCTAACCATGTCTTCTGCCCACAGGCAGCTGTTAGGTTCCAACTACCTGGCAACTGCTGCCAATGTTGCTGCATCTCCCCACCCAGAGCTGTTCACCACCATTTCAGCAGTGACCATAAATAAGTCCACAGGGGTCGCAGGGGTTTGCCAGCTATTAGTTTGCTGGCTTATTTATTTAAAAGTTGTTGGAATTAAGCTCATAGCGTAAAATGACTGCTCTGAACGCAAGACAGGACAACCAGGAGTTCATCAGGCCCAGCCAGAATGGATTTCTGGAAGACAGGTCCTGCCTGACCAACCGAATGTCCTTCTATAGCAAGGTGACACAACTAAACAATGAGGGAAAGGCTGTGAATGTTGTCTACCTGGACTTCAGCAAAGCCTTTGACACCATCTCTCACAGCATTCTCCTCAAGAAACTGTCAGCTCATGGTGTTGATGAGTGAACTCCTTGCTGGGTAAGGAATTGGCTGGATGGCTGGGGCCAAAAAGTTGTGGTGAGTTAAATCCAGCTGGCAGCTGGTCACTAGTGGTGTTCCTCAGGGGTCAGTATTTGGGCCAGCCCTGTTTAATGTCTTCATTAGCTACCTAGATGAAAGGATAAAGCCCACACTTCAGCAAGTTCACCAAGTTGGATGAGAGTGTTGATCTGCAGGGCAGGAAGGCTCTTTGGAGGGATCAGGACAGGCTGGATTGATGGACTGAGGCCAATTGCATGAGGTTCCACAAGTGCTGAGTGCTGCCTTTGGGTCACAGCACCCCAGGCAGTGCTACGGGCTGGAACAGAGTGGCTGGAAGGCTGCCTGTCAGAAAAGGACGTGAGGGTGCTGGACAACAGCAGCTGAACATGGCCCAGCATGTGCCTAGGTGGCCAAGAAGGACAATGACATCCTGGTCTATATCAGCAATAGTGTGGCAGCAGGACCAGGGCAGTGATTGTCCCTCTGTATCTGGCAATGGTGAGGCCATATCTCATGTCATCTACCCAGTTCTGGAGCCCTCACAACAAGAAAAACTTTGAGGTTCTGGTATTGCCAAATTTTTGAACTCTGATATTTTAGGAACACAGACAAACATTTAGGTTCAGAAATGAGATACTGCTTATTGTACAGAGGGTGCAAGATGGAAGTTTTCCTACAAATCAAGCACACCAAGGAGTAAAAACCAAGATCATTTATACACAAAATTTTACATAAACCTGCCTACCTAACACCTAGTTACCACCTACTTCATGCATAGCCATTTAGTTTGCACAGCCTTACGACGTGTCACCTCCCCTGCATGGGCCTCTTCTGGGGTCTCTAGTAGTCATTCCTGGTCATCTGGGGAGGTGTCCTCTATGAAGTGTCGAGCAAAGTTCAGCTCAGGTCCAGCAGAGCGATGGTCTTAATGGTCTTTTCCAACTTTAATGATTCTGTGATTCTGTAGGGACAACCAAGTGTGCACATGCTTGTGTCTCAGTCAGAGCCTCAGCATGGTCATGGAAATGACATACTGAATCTTCTCCAAGATCCCAATACCTTACAACCCTTTTCCCCATAATGATCTCACCACTACCCAGTACCAACAACATTTGTTCATGTAGACATTTCTCTCTCAAGTCAATTCAACCTACACTGGCTATGCTAGGCCTACTATTGTAACTCTCAGCAGTCTCTGAAAATTTATGCCCAGAAGACAGACAAAATTTACCGTGATAGTCTAGAAGTGCCTAGTAGCCTCTGCTAATGAGGTTTCACTGCAGTGCTGACAGCTTTCTAAAGACACCTTTTTTCTATCCTTTGTCACAGGAATGTGACTGCAGTGTTTCTGCCCAGTAAATTTTTGCTGCATTCTATGAATTTATGTCTGCATCTGATTATTTTCAAAGGGGTGACATGTCTAGAGCAGACGGAACTCCAAAACGAACCAGCAAAATGGCTCATTTCCAGCAGGTTGTATGATACGTCTGACTTCTCCACCCACTTGGTATCAGGCCAGAAGTGTTACAGAGACAAAACAGCATTGTCACTGAAAGATACAGCTCTGACTTCTGCCAGGACTGTACCTCCATTGCACTGATTTCCACTATACTGTCAGGTCATGAAATTAATCTTGATTACAAGGAAGGTAGACATCAAGGGAAAACAGATCTGTGTTTCAGCTTCATATTTGCATAACCAAAATATTTGGCTTGGAAAAGCACAGAGCAAAATGAGGCAGAAGGTCAAGAGCAGCAGAGCTATTAGCCTGTGAAACTACACACACAGGTTTAGATCCTCTTGTATACAATTATCTTGTACATTTCCAGACATAACTGTCTTTTCTAATAATCAGCACCACTGTATTTATGCTTAACTTCATTCTCTGTTTCTACCACAGCAACTTATTCTTCCCTCTTCCGCTCTTGCAGGAGGAGGCTGACTGTGTTTTGGGGGATGAAGCAGCAATACACCAAAGCTGTGGTCTCTCACTTTGTACACATCTTTGCAGTGTTCCTAAGACTACTTCGTGAAAGCAAGCACAGCTTTTTCTTCATACCTTTGTTAACAATTTTTAGACTTTAATTAATAATTAGATGCAAAATGAATTAAGTTCATTGCTACTCTATATTCAACAGAGATTAAGGAACAATCTAGCAGTTCCTCTTCAATTTTACTACTGTGTACAGAGATTCAGCATAATATTTCTATCGTGCTGTTCTGCCTTCAGCTAGGATAGAGTTAATTCCCTCTCAGTAGCTGTTACAATGTTGTGTTTTGGATGAGAATGGTGTTGATAACATACTGATGTTTCTGTTTTTGTTAAGTCCTGTTTATCCAAAGACAAGGACTTCTTATTCCCTCCTTTTCTCCTGCTCTCCCAAACTGAGAGGAAGCATAGCAGGGGCAGGTGACTGTAAGGGACCAAAGGGATATTCCATACCATAGAATGTCATGCCCAATACCTAAACTGGGGGGAGTCACCAGTCTGGGTTTGAGAAGGGGAGTCTGCTGTCAGTCAGCAGGTTGTGAGCAATTGCATTGTGCATCACTTGCTTTTTTCCCTTTTTGTTATCATTGTTACATTATTTTACTTTATTTTCGATTATCAAATTGTTCTTATTTCAACATACAAATTTTGATTCAGCTGGCCTTTCTACCACTCCAAACTATCCAGCTTTCAGGCAGATCTCTGGATAATGTTCTCAATTATTTATCTGACCGTAAAGACAACTTGAACCATTTGCAACAACATGCTGCCTTCTAGTAAAAAGACCAGTTGGGTTTCAAAGGTAGTCAAAGGATATTCAAAATCTTAAAAATTCTTGACTACTGTAATCAGCCTGGAGGGTAAGGAAGGAAAAAAGGAGAGGGAGAAAAAGATAGGAAGGTGTTCCCCCCATAGGTTTTCCCTCTGAGGAGAAAAATACAAAGATTAATAATCATTCACAGTAAAGAACTCCCAAAGCACAGAGGTGCCTGCAATGCTGAATACATACACCTGATTGGTGTCCTGGCCAGCAACACTGTCATATCGTAGTCCCATCCTACAAAATACACCACAGAGAACAAGTGCTGCAAGTCAAGTATCACTGGTACAGTACAGACAAAATGTCACAAATACGAGAGTGAATAAGTCCACATTGTAACTAGCAATTGTTAAACTACTACAATTAATGTTTATAACAATTTTATTTTAACACACTTTGGTCAGACCTACACTTATATCAACCTTTTGGGTCCATGCTCAGGTGGTGAAAGGACTGTTGTGGTTTTAGGCCCAATGGAAATTAAGCACAATGCAACCACTTTCTCAACTCCAAGCCCTCTTCTCCACCTCCAACCCATTGCAATGGCAAGAAGGATCAGAGTAAAATTCATATGTTGAGGTAAGAATAGTTTAATAATTGGAAATAAAGTAAAATACAATAAAAATGGGAAATAATAATAATGACGATAATAAAAAGAAAACAAGCACGTGCATCTACAATGCAATTGCTCACCACCTGATGACTGATATCAGACTCCTCCTTCCCAAACCCAGAGCAGCTGCCATTCCAGGTAACTCTCCCCACTTTATATACCAGGTATGCTGTTCTCTGGTGTGAAATATCCCTCTGCCAGTTCAGGTCATTTGTCCCAGCTATGCTCCTTCACAGTTTGGTTTATTTTCCGTATCTTCTCACTGGCAGAGCATGAGACAAGGAGGGGAAAAAAAATTCCCTTGACTTTGGATAAGCACAATTTTGCAAAAAGCAAAACATCACTGTGTTATCAACACCATTCTCATTCTGAATCCAAAACACAGCACTATAACAGCTACTGATAAGAAATTAACTCTACCCCAGCTGTTACCAGAACAGCTGAACAGTTTGGAGTGGCAGGGCATGTGGGATTTTATGAGCAACTATGTAGGGCAGTGGGCACCTTGAAGATGTTTGCACCTTGACCCTGAGCAAGTACAGAATCCAGAAAACTAGTAAACTACTTTTTAAATTGTGCTGTCCTGGCAGTCCAGAGAGAGCCCAAATCACTGCAACATATTGTGGCCTGGCCCAGGCTTACTAAGCCATGGTCAACACTGCTCAGTAGTCTCAGGGGGAAAAGAAGATCTCTGAATCTGACAATGAGATGAAAACAGGCCATGCAGCTGCTCCAGCCACCGTGAGACACTGCAGCTGCTCCAACCCCAGTGACAGGAACTCCCACTGAAACCACTGAAACAGAATCTACAGGTGCCAGTGTCAGTTACCCCTGTACAGAAGCACAAGAAATGTACATGAAAGTCACCCTGTAAAAAACCTTCAGCAAACACAGTCAAGGAGGACAGGAAGAATAAAGAGGACAAGCAGCAATGTCACAAGGGTGAATTACAGAGCCATCATCAAGGCCATCACAGGAACTGTGAAGATGAGACAGAAGAGACAACCACAACTTGATCCTTTTCCTTGAGTGAGTTGCGGGAGATATGAGAAGATTTCAGTCATTGTCCAGGTGAGTGTATAATGTGGCATCAAGAGAGTAAGGAAGGCAGGGAGCTGGGATCACTTGGTGAGAAACCAGGCATTGACAAAGCAATGGGAAAAAAGATACAAGTCCTTTGTCTGTGAATGTGAGGGCAAGGTGTCCCTATAAAGAAGATATTCCATTTAACTCAAGCAAATGGGCTGCAATAGTGAAAGGTATTAAATACCTGAGGGAATTAACCATGTGAGAAATTATATATTTTGCACTGGACAATGCGCAGCTCCCTCCAGGTCCAGATGATGTCTTACGTCCATGATTGGTGGTGGAAATTTGTACAGAGTGCACCAACAGTGCATGCCAACCCCTTGTCAGCAATAGTTTGGAAAGATGATGCACGACAAACAGTGGGTGATTTTCCACATCCAGCAATACAAAGACAGTATTCCTTCCCCCATCACTGCAGCTATGGAAAACCTATCAGATAAACTGGTAGATAACTGACTGAGGATTTTTGCATTTCAGAGGGAATATGCCCTACTCGTCACCTATAGGGACCCCTATTTCTACAACTAACAGCAGGTGTCCTCTTGCTCAAGAGAGAGGATATAAAGGGTACACACCACAGGGTACCCTGTGGTTTTACCAGCAGGACCACTGAGAGGATATGAGGAAGTGGGATAAACAATCCACCTTGATCCTAGATGCACAGGTGCAGGAATTGAAGGGGAAAACAACCATAGTGCAATTTTTTCCCAGGGAGGTTGCTGCTCCAGTCTCCAGCAGACAGTTTTCCAGGCAGAATGGAGGGTCTGGTCATACTACTGACCCTATGGAGAGAAGTTCTAGTCCATTTCTACAAAATGTTAGTGGGCAACCTTGAGATCAGTATTAGAGGGGCCCTGCCTCTTGCCAGGTGGAGTAGAGGGATAACTGGGTTTACTGCACTGTGTGGATTCAATGGCCTGGCACAGCAGCCCCACAGGAATACAAGGCTTTGGTAAACACTGGTGCCCATTGTACCCTAATGCCATCAGGCTATATAGGGACAGAATCCATTTGTATTTCTGGAGTGACGGGGGGTCCAAACAGCTGACTCTATTGGAGGCTAAGATTAGTCCGACTGGGAATTAGAGGCAAAAGCACCCTAGTGCGCCTGGACCAGAGGCTTCATGAATCCTTGGCGTAGACTGTGCCAGGAGATGATATTTCAGAGACCCAAGAGAGTATTGGTGGGCTTTTGGTGTAACTTCTCCAGAGACAGAGGAAATTAGGCATCTGTCTACCTTGCCTGGTCTCTCAGAGGACTCCTCTGTTGTGGGGTTGTGAAGAACAGCAGGTGCCAGTCACAACCACAGTGGTGCATGGGAGGCAATAAGGCTCCAACCCAGACTCTGTAACTCCTACCCTTAGGGTGGTTTGCTGCCTGCAGAGCCAAGGAGTGATCAGCAGGACCTGCTTACCCCTTAACAGCCCCATATGGCAAGTGTGAAAATCTAATGGGGATGGAGACTAAAAGTAAATTACCATGGCCTGAATGAATGCACCTCTGAGTGCTGCCACACCCAACTTTCTGGAGCCTCAATACCAACACGAGTCAAAGGCAGCCGACATTACTGATGTGTTTTTTTCAATCCCTCTGGCAGCAAAGGGCAGGCCACAGTTTGTTTTCACTTGGAGGGATGTCTGATAGACCTGGAACCAACTGTGCCAGGGATGGAAACACAGCCCCACCATCTGCCAGGGACTGATCCAGACTGCACTGGAGCAGGGTAAAGCAGCACACCTGGAATATATTGATGATATCTTTGTTTGGGGGAATACTGCAGGAGAAGTTTTTGAGAAAGGGAAGAAAGTCCAAATCCTTCTAAACTCCATTTTTTTCCATAAAATAGGGTAAGGTAAGGGGACCTGCATAGGACATGCAATTTTTGGGGATAAACTGGCAAGATGGACATCACCAGATCCCAATGGACATTATTAACAGGCTAACAGTGATGTGCCCATCAACTACCTAGAAATAAACACCAGCTCTTTTAGGCACTGTAGGATTTTGGAGAATGCACATTTCAAATTAGTCTGATTGTAAGCTCCCTCTAGCAAGTGACACAGAAGAGGAATGATTTTGAATGGGGCCCTGGGCAGCAACAAGCCTTTGAATAAATCAAACAGGAGATAATTCATGGTATATCCCTTGGGCCAGTCTGAATAGGGCAAGATGTAAGAAATGTGCCTTATACTGCAGCTGAAGAGAATGGTTCTTCCTGGAGCCTCTGACAAAGCACCAGGTGAGGCTTGAGGTTGACCCCTAGGTTTTTGAAATTGGGCATACAGAGGGTCTGAGGCCTATTATACTCCAACTAAAAAGGAGATACAAGGCAGCTTATGTTGTCCAAGCCGCTTTGGAGGAGGTTGGTACAGAAGCACAGCTCCTCCTGGCACGTGGGCTGTCCATGATGGGCTGGAAGTTCAAAGGAGGGATCTCCTCTACACATCACGCAACCAAAGCTACATGGAGTAAGTGGGTTGCACTGGTTGCACAACAAGCTTGGATATGGAACCTCATCATCCAGGAATCTTAGAAGTGATCATGGACTGACCAGAAGGCAAAGATTTTGGAATATCACCAGAAGGAGAGGTAGTATGTACTGGAGAGGCCCCACTATGTAATACATTACCAGAAAGGAAGGAGCAATATGTCTTTTTTTTTTTTGGGTCCTTGCTGTCCTTGTGCGAAAGCACCAGAGATTGAAAGCAGCTGTATGGAGTCCCCCACAACAAGTCGCAGAAACTGCTGAAGGAGAAGGTGAATTGAGTCATTTGCAGAGTTGAAAGCCATCCATTTGGCCTTAGACATTGCTGAGAGAAATGGCCGATGCGTTATACTGATTCACAGATGATGGCAAACACCCTGTGGGGGCGGTTGCAGTAGTGGAAGCAGAATAATTGGCAGGGTAGGGGTAAACCCACTGGGGCTGCTGCACTGTGGTGAGATATTGCTGCCCAGATGGAGAGCCTGGTTGTGAAAGTACATCATGTACCCAAGTGTTGGGCCACTGGAGAACATCAGAACAACCAGCAGGTGGATCAGGCTTCCAGGATTCAGGAGTCTCAGGTGGACCTGGACTGGCAACACAAGGGTAAATTATTTCTGGCTTGGTGGGCCCATGACACCTTGGCACACCAAGGAAGAGATGCAACATAGACATGGGCTTGGTATTGAGAGGTGGACTTAACCAAGGGCACTATCTCACAGGTTATCCATGAATGTGAAACATGAGCTGCCATAAAGCAGGCCAGACAAGTAAAGTCTCTTTGGTGTGGAGGATGATGGCTGAAGTGAAAATATGGGGGGGCCTGGCAGATTGACCATATCATACGGCCCTAAATCTGTGATGGCAGGTGCTGTCAAGTGCTTACAGTGGTGGAAACAGCCACCAGATGGCTGGGGATGTGCCCTGTGCCTCATACCACTACCTGGAACACCATCCTGGGCCTGGAAAAGCAAGTCCTGTGGCAACATGACACCCCAGAAAGACCTGAATCAGACAACGGGACTCCCTTCCTAAACATCCTCATAGACATTTGGGCTAAAGAACATGGCATTGAGTGGATGTATCATTCCCTGTTGTGCACCAACCTCTGGAAAGAATGAATTATGTAATGGACTGTTAAAGACTACACTGAGAGCAATGGGTGGTGGGTCATTCAAATGTTTGGATACACATTTAGCAAAGGCCACCTGGTTAGATACCAGAGGATCTGCCAACCAGGCTGGCCCTGCCCAAGGTTTTTATGTAGTGTAAAAGGGGATAAATTTCCTGTAGTCCACACTAAAAACATGCTGGGGAAAACAGTCTGGGTTATTCCTGCCCCAGGCAAAGGCAAACCCATCTGTGGGATTGCTTTTGCTCTGCCAGTGAGAAGATTAACCACAACTGTTCTGGGGATCTGAGCTTGACTTCCCTCTGATGATCGCACTGCCAAAAATGAACTTTGATAAAACTGAACAAGTGCAGCAGTTCTCGGATCAGAACTGGCTCAAATGTGCAGCATGCAGCAAACCAACACCTCATACCATCTTTTCTGCTTGGAAAAGGAGATGGCATTGGTACGCTTACCAAGGATGAAGGCCAAAGTCATGGATTAAATGAATTCAACAAACATTTTTCTTTAATTGTGTGGATGTTTTATGAACACTTAACAGTGTTCCACTGGCTAAGAGAATGTTTGTATATCTACCAAAACAGATAAATAGGGAAGGTGATGGGATATTGGGGAGTGTGAAATTTGACACAACGCAGATGATATGGAATAAGCAGTGGGTATTGTCCTGGTTACAGCTAGGGTAATTTCTTCTCAGTAGCTGTTACAGTGCTGTATTTTGGATTCAGTATGAGAATAGTGTTGATAACACAGCAATATTTTGGTTTTTGCTAAGTCATGTTTATCTGAAGTCAAGGACTTTTTCCCTCCTTGTCTCAAGCTCTGCCAGTGAGAACATACACAAAAAAACCCCGAACTGTGAGGGAGCATAGCTGGGACAAATGGCCTAAACTGACCAGATGGATATTCCACACCAGAGAACATCATGCCTCGTATTTAAACTGGGGGGTTACCCAGAAGGCTGGCAGATCTGGTACGAGAAGGGGAGTCTGGCATCGGTTAGCGGCTGGTGAGCAATTGCATCGTGCATAATTTCATTGTTTTATTATTTCCCATTATTATTGTATTTTACGTATTTTTCAATTATTAAACTGTTCTTATCTCAACATACAAGTTTTACTTTGACCCATTCTACTAGGGCAGGGGGAAAAGAGAGGGGAGATGAACAAGTGGCCACAAGGTCTTTCATCGCCAGCTGGGCATAAAACTACAACACATGTTTTTGAATATGTTAATTTAAACAGAAAACTAAAACAACATTTCAAAAATATGCGAAAGGTCAGGAGCAAGTTAAAAACCTGCGCTCCCAGAACCAACCTCCACAGACGGGAGCTAACAAATCACTGTTTTCAGCTGTTTCCTTCTAAGGAACTCACTTTTACAGGTATGATTATAGGAGAAAGACTATGCTCCCATCTTTCCTTCAGTAAGTTTAGTAAGTAAAATTACTGAAGAGGAATACCATAGCAGAATCCCTTTTACCAGCAAGTCACAGAAACCCTCTAACCTGGGCTGTTACAGAGCAAACAACAGACTGCTGTTATGCATTATTTATTCTAAGTACTCAGAGGTCTGATCAGAAGAGATAAATGTAATGAATACTTACGATTTAGAATTTAAAACTAATTAAGTCTGCATATATAAACTTTTATTTACATAAGGCATCAAAATTGCCCTTTTTAACAAAAGGGTCGTTTTTCCCTTTAACCAATACTTTGTAGAAATAAATGTCACATTTAATAAACTAATATTCACTGGTATACTTGTTCTGAATAAGGAGGTATAATCCAATGTACAAGATGAAAAACCACAAAATATCCAAGCATACTGTTTCATTAATTAGAACTCTGTAGAACAAAAAATTAAGGCTTGTTTGCATCACAATGATGATCAATCATGCATCATTTATTCCCACAAAGAATAAAATTAATTTCCAAGTGAAGCAGGAATAGCAGTAGTCTTGTATAATCCCCATATTGTTTACATGAAAATCAACCGATTTGGCATATTAGAAATTAGATTGAAAAGTAGGGGGAGAGAGAGGAAAAGAGAAAATGGTCCTTGCTTCAGAATCCTTTCTAAGTATTTTCAGTTTCCACTTGCAGGAACCCTTCAGTTTAAAGAGAAAAACTGGGATTTGTCAAGGTTTGAACTAAAAATATTTTCAGAAAGACTAGAGTTATGGTTTCATTGATGATGAATATGAAGTATCTAGCAAAAATACATTGTTTGGAATAATGAATTTCGCACTGATATCCCCAAGTAAATGGCATATATACATTAGGCTGAGCCTGTTTTAATAGGTTTGATTTATAAAAATGGTAAACCTGTATTATGCTTCGGCCTGATGTAATAGTTCCTGAGTTTTAGATCACTGCTAAGCCACAGCAGACAAAACTCTGAATGATGTAATGAAAAGTTCCGCAAATCACTTTCAGCAATAGCACACATTTTGTTCAGCAACTTTCAATCATCAATAAAAGTCAGTCTTCCAGGTCCTTCATTTTTCATCCATCGCCGGTATCTCTTCCATCGGGGATCTATGGCCATCTTCTTCTTTAACTCCTCCTCTTGTTCTTGTTTATACACCTGGTAAGACAGAGAAAAAATTTTAATAAGGATGAAGAAACAGCTTAACTGAGCATCAAGTGGGGTCTAGGTGTTTATACTTCAATCATTTACCAGCTTATCATTCTTACAAAAGACTGGATTGCAGTGCAGAAGCAGACCCTGACCAACAAGAAGTTGCGCCCAAGAGCCTACTACTGCCTAAGATGGTTTGTGTTTTTGCTGAGAGCAGAACTACCTTCCTGTAAGCTCCGGAACATTCTTTTTTCTAGAGAAGTAGATGCTCAATGAATTCAACAAAATACACACTAAGCAATGGCTCATGTTCTAAAAAGCTACCCTTGTGAGTCCCTTTCAGCACACTTACTGTTCAATGTAGCTGTTCAGCTACTCATTTTAGCAGTTCTCCCTTTTCAAAGTCATCATCTAACAGGATACCACTATGGAACTTTTTGTTCCTAAGTAAGGCTCTCAACAAAGTTGAGGATATCTCAAATATCTCTGCATCCAGTGTTTACAGTACGAAAAGATAAACAATTATATTCTGTCAAGAAATGGTGTCACTGCAATGAAATCTACAGTTATCAGCAAAGTCAATAACCTTTAAAAAAAAAAGCCAAAAAATTGCAACAGTATCTGCATTTTTATTCTGGAAGGCAGTTTATGTAAATGCAGCCAGCATAAATCTCAACACCATCCAAGATTTTATCATCTCAGTGTCATGTGACTTAGTCTGACTCAAAGGCCAATTAAATTTAGAGTTCCACTATACATGAACAAGATTTTAAAAATATTGTATTACATATGGCTACATGAATACACAAACTCAATGCTTAGTGATCATAAAGGTCTTAAGAATCATTAGGAAACAGTAAAAATATTGTGAAGCTCTATGATGCCCTGGTGTATTGAATTCCTGGTCTTTCGCATCCTAAACCAACACTGGAAAACTGAACAATATGTAGATAGACATCTCCAGTGAGGAAGGAACAGACAAGATTTTGGGGAGAAACACTACAGCATTATTTTTCAGCCTAGAAAATACATGACTATGTTTCAAGTAAGGATATGGCAGTGGTACACAAAAGCACAGCTAGCACAAGAACAGAATAAAGCATGATGATTCTCAATTTCCAGTAATACTGGAATGAGCAGGAGTCTAGGTGGCTTCAAAAAAATCCTTTTCTACCACCTTCTATGAGTATTGATGAACCACGACCAGGTGGCACAGCAGAGACTGAAAACTTCAATGCATTCAAGTGACCAGGTAAAAACTCATTTAAGCAATTACCTACAAAGACACCATTTCCTTTTCAGAAAGTCACAAAGCTGCAAGATATGTTGGATAAATATATTATCCAACAGGATAACAATAATATTATCCAACTATCCTATATGGGTGCAGCTGTCATGTACTTGTCAGGGAAAATGAACTGCTGGCCACCACAGGAGACAAGTGTGAGCTAAAAAGACTTCACTTGTGGCAATAGAGCTCCTTCACATTCAGTGACCAAAACATCCTTAGTTAAAAACTGCATGGATGAGAAACCAGGGCATTTTTTTTCTCTACGACAGGATAGCCATCCAATCTTTTCCCATATTAACATCTGCTTTAACTAGCAGCATTACTCAGTCTTTGGACTTCCAGATTGCTTTCTAGCAAACCCATCCTAACTGAACACATATACATACCTGGCAGCTAATCCTCTCCTTACATTAACACCTACTTTACCATTTTCCTCTTCAAGTTTGTAGAGTAATCCACTCCTGCCTGCTTTTAAAGAAACATTCTCTTATCTTTGGTGTCCTGCCACCACCCCAACTCTTTTCCCAGCATATGGAGAACAGAAGCACCACCTCCTTTTCCCCTTAAGCAGATTAAGTTCATATTCTCATGTTTTTCTTTAGAAACCTCCCATCCAAATGGCCCACAGATGCACCTCTGTGGAATAACAGAAGGGTTTTGTCAACCTGCCATGTCCCAGCATCCCAAATAATTCTGGACTGCAAATTCCATGCTGTGACTAACATTCTTTCTCTGCTCTCATAGAATTTTTAAAAATAATATAGTGACTATCTAGTATTGACTATTGATTTATTGACTATCCATGGCAAGGGCAGAAGTTGTGCCCAGTGGTGGTTTTTATGCCATCCTTATTTGAATAGGTATACAGCACTGCAAGAACAGTACATGACTCACCACAGGCCAAAGAACTATCAAAGGACAGATGGGAAAACCAAAACAAAACAATAACGAACAAACAATCAAAACCTTCTGAGCCAGAAATTAACAGCTTAGAAGACTGATGAAATAGGAGTTTCAGACAATCTGGGTAATTCTTTTTACAAATTATTACTCTTTGGACAACAGACAATAGTCTTCAACCTACCATAATAGCACACTGCTATTAGTGCTCTGGGACTGCTGGATAAGCAACATTAGTTTTTCCACCAGGGCTACTGATAAGTAACATAGAGAAGAGAAATTTTCAGTTTCTCTGAAGGTGCTGGATAGACCTTAAAGACTAATTAACAAAAAAAAAAAAGTAAAAGTAGCTAGAACCAGTGGATGAACAGATAATAAGGAATAAATACAGTGGTGTTTTTGCATGTAGCAAGAAGCAACAGCACATGCCCAAAGAAAATGTTCAAAGAAAGGTCACCTGTACTATTGAAGCACTCAGTCAGTACAAACACCACAGACCCCTTCAGACAACAGGTCCCTCTAGAACCATAGAAGGACTTCTAGCAGGACCCAGATGTATGCAAATTAGCTTAAGGAAAAGTGATGTTTATGTATTAGCTAGGAAGTATATTGTAATGAATATGTATGATCATCATGGAATAAATACCCCACTGCTAAGTTTCATGACACATGTTGGATTAGAGGGTATGTGCTTTGGGTGTGCCCAGTGCTGTAATAAAGAATGCCTGCTTTCTAATACTTCAAGCTGTGCTATAAAGTTATTTCCTGGCCAATTTCAGTATCGCTACCCACCTCATAGTTTTCTCGTATCCATAGTTGCCGTTCAAGAAAGGTCTCTTTCTGATGATCTTCCAGGCTGTCAAACTGAGACTGAGACATTTTCATGTACCTTCGTATGATATACAACTTCTCTTCCACACCATACTCTTGCCCTTTAATAGTGAAACAATAAATCCACCAACAGTACCAAACTACGTATTTGCACCAGTAAAAAGGAGCAAGAAGGATCTGAAATAGAAGGATATCATATATTTTGGGCTTCTGATAACCACCCTTTATATCTATTTTATTTTTAATAATGTCTTTGATAATTTCTTCCTCCTCTTCACGAATTTCTTCTTTAGACCGCCTGTTCTTGCCTTTTTCTTTAGTCTTGTTGAGTAAACCTTGTTGCCTGGCAATCTCAGTAGCTTGTATACGGTATTTTGGCACAGATGCTAAGTAGTTGATAGCTTCATTGTAACTACTCCACCAGCTGAAGAACTGTAATTTAAGAACATTAAAAGTAAAAACCACGTTTTAATATGGACACATTCCTCTTTGGGGGTTTGCCAGGAAAAGAAAAAAGTAATGCTGTCACACACTTTTAACCACAGTTACATTACAGTAAGGGCAAAAAGTGAAGCTAACAGTACTTCTGTGGTATCACAGAAGCTATCCCTCCAGACTCAGTGATGCACCTGGAAAACGGACATATACAAATGTGTCTCACAGCAATTTATGATGACAAGGAAGGCCAAGCAGACACTGTTCTCAACAGTTTTGTTCCTGAGTAGATGGCAATCTCCTGCAAGTTAATACCAGGCTGTGCCAGCCATTCTCAGAAGCCCCTCTTCTTACATTTTAAAATATAGGAGCTAGTATATGAACCTTTAAGTATAAAACTGTTACCCATTTAAAACAGTTCACTGAACAGTGACTAGAGACGTGAAAATCTAATTAGTCTGGCAGTGTCCACTTTACAAGACTCAACATATCTCTGATCTCCAGCTGCCCTCTGGATTTCTAGGGAGTGGGGAAAAACCCCCCAAACAACAAACCAGAAATCTACTGCCTGGATGAACACAGAATCGTAGAACATCCTGAACTGGAAAAGACCTACAAGGATCATCAAGATCCTAGCCCTGTACAGCACAACCCTGAGAATGCTTCCTTCTGAAGACAGAAGAAGCACAAGGACCAGCTGAGAGCTGATGTTACTCCCATCTAGTGTCTTGTAAATGACCTGAGATGAGGCATGGAAAACGTGGAAGAAACTAGATAGGCACAAGAGGGAAAAAGTTAGCAGCTCGCTTTCATTCTTGGGACATCCAAGCATGTCTCTCTGACACAACTCTTTTAACCATGACGCATCTCACACCATTTACCAAGACCAGGAGCAGACATAAAGTCACTATACAACCTTAGCAAAGGCCAAGAAGCAGAAACAACAGAAAGCAAGATGGGCAAACAAGTTGACACAGATGCTTACACTGAATTTAGAACCCTTTGGCAGTTGGACTCCAGGAAAGTGAGTGTCGGCACTTACAGACAAAATAAGAACTAAGATGTGAAATGAAACTTTGCCATTACTAAATCTGAAGAGAGATTAGGTATTTGGTTGAACACGCCATTAGACTTTATTGTTCCAAATTCTCAAATTCTGATCAACATATTTTTTATTCTAACTTCCAGTACCCCACTAAACATTAAACTACCTGCACCACAGCATAAGCTGTATCTTCATCTCTTAAACTTCTTGGGTATTTTTAATGAAGTTTTGAATGAGTGATTTAAAAGATCCTAAAGAGAAGTTACGCATTTTTGTCTTCTTGTCAGCAACACCACAAGTTTTTCCATCTAAAACACAGAGGGTTTTCTTGGCCTTGGACCTACCACCTTCAGAGTAAACTCTGCTGAACTGAATTTTCATTCATCAATGTGGTGTTTAAAATACACCGCAATGCAAGATTCACACATTAGTAAACTCCTGATATTCAGTCCTATCATATGAATTGAGTCTTGAATTCAGTTTGCTACTAGTATTTTTTTTTTTAATTTACTTATGCATCTTGACAAACTGACACACGTTATTTGGGGCACTAGTCCTGCCTGAGCTACTCTGAGCCTGCCAGGAAGAACCAAGTAAATTCTTCAGAATTCTTTTAATTTTGTCTCAACAAAATTAAAAGAAACTAATCTCTACCTTTGTTCAAGGTACCAAGTGCAGTCAAAAATCTGCTAAGTACCTCCTGACTTCAGGATTTTTATGGACACCACACAGAACTGGACCACTGCATACAGGAACAGGGCTCCTCACTGGCACTTTTTATTAAATGGCACATTATGAGAGCTGCCATTACTTCTCTTCTTGTTCAGAAACTCACGGAGCAGTACGATGTAAATGTGAAATTTTACCTGAAACACGGAGATGGCACACACCGTAACTAGGATCACTATTGTGACATCTACTTTAGGTGCCAGTCTCCTGCTGTAGTAGTGGTAATAATGCCTGTAATACTCTTCAGGATGATCCAACATGTAGTCATAATCTTTACGTGTTTCTTCATCCTGCAGGATGAGACGAAAAACTCATTCAGGTTTAAATTCCTGCTTTCACTTGCTCTACTATACCTGTGTTTTATATCTCATTAAGGACCATGCTGCTGTAAAACTGGCAGCAGCCCAAGTGAGTATGAAACACAGAGGATATTAATCCTTTTCTCATACTCTCCATTAATTTGTTCTCACACTTATCTGCCCATGCACATATGACATGTTTCATGGTAAAAGGAATAAGCAGGCACTGTGCAAAGGCATTTAAAACTAAAAAACAGACAAGCAATTAAAATCCACAGAGTAAGTTGTTTAACTTCAGAATGGGAAGTCCAGCTGGACTGAAGTTAGTAAGTATTGCTCAGGAAAAGATTTTCAGATGAAGAACCTATTAGGAAATTGTTTTACAAAACTTAAAGGAATTAGTTTACAGGGCTATGGAATCTGGCCAATGGAAGGCCAATTCAAAACCTCATTGTTCTCATGTCTTCTGAGTTTTTCATCATTTTCCTCCACGTATGTGGGATGGGAAATATAATTTTGCCATGCTCAACTGCATTCCTTTCAAACTCCGTCCCCCTTCTACCCTGCAAACAAAAAAAAGCCTAAAGAAAACAAAAGTTCCCTTTTCTAATCCCTTGTAATCTTGAAACACTTACAGGTCACCTTCTTCATTCCTGGGTTCCATCTTTGCCAAGTCACACATGCTTTGCCCTGAGAAGCCTTCCCTTACAGATCCCATATGCTACTCGAGTCACTGCTACTTTTAAAGGTATACCTCCAAGAACCTAGTCGGTTCGTTACAAATAAATAAATAAAATAAATAAATAAATTTGGAAAGAACGCATTCTAGACACAGAAGGATTTTCAAGAGCACTCCATCCTCCTTCCCGCACTCTCGGGCTGGCTACGGAAGGAGGATTTTTCGGGGTGTTTCTCCTCCCCTCCCTGACTGCTTACCGGAGCGGCTCCGGCCGCGGCGGCGGTCCCGCTCTCTCACCTTGAGGGTCTCGTAGGCGGCGGCGATGAGCAGGAACTTCTCGTGCGCCGCCTGCGCCCCGCTGCCCTCGCCGCCCGCGGGCTCCCCGCGATAGCGGTCGGGGTGGTACTGCCGGGCNCCCGGCTTCTCACAGGCTGCTGCCGCCCCGCTCTTGCAGCCGGCGGTGTGCCCTGGCGTTGCACCCACGCCAGCGGAATCCTGGGATGCATTCGGAAGAGCACTGCCAGCAGGTCGGTGAGGTGATCCTGCCCCTGTACTTAGCCCTGGTGAGGCGGATCTGGTCTGCTGTGCTCAGTTCTGAGCTCCACAGCTCGAGAAAAACAGAGATACTGGAAGGGGTCCAGAGGAGGCCACAAAGGTGATTTGGGGTCTGGAGCATGTCTCTCATGAGGAGAGACTGCAGGGGCTGGGCCTGTTCAATCTGTAGAAGAGACGACTGAGAGGAGATCTCATTAATGCATATAAATATCTCAAAGGCGGGTACCAAGAGGGTAGTGCCAGACTTTTCGGGGGTTTCCAGCGATAGTATAAGGAGCAAAGGCCATAAACACAAGAAGTTTTGCCTCAACATAAGGAAGAAGGACTTTAAACTGAGGGTGGCAGAGCACTTGGAACAGGCTTCTCAGGGAAGTCACAGAGTGTCCCTGTCTGGAGGTATTCAAAACCCACCTGGACACATTCTAATGTCACCTGCTTTAGGTGATCCTTGCTTTGGCAGCGGGGTTGGAGTAGGTGATCTCCAGAGGCCCCTCCCAACCCCAATGATTCTGTGATTCTTCCAGGGAAGAAATGTTTGAAGTACTTCCTGAGTCTATACCTGGTTTAGGCTTGCTCCTGGCAGAGCTCNCGGTCGGGGTGGTACTGCCGGGCGAGCTGCCGGTAAGCGCGGGCGATCTCCGCCTTGCTGGCCTGCCGGCTGACGCCCAGCACCTCGTAGCAGACTCGGCGGCCGCAGTAGAGGCGGTCGGTGAGGCCCCGTGCCGGCCGCGGTAGCAGCGCCGCGCACAGGCACAGGCACAGCGCCCACCGCCCGCCCGGACANTGAGCTCCACAGCTCGAGAAAAACAGAGATACTGGAAGGGGTCCAGAGGAGGCCACAAAGGTGATTTGGGGTCTGGAGCATGTCTCTCATGAGGAGAGACTGCAGGGGCTGGGCCTGTTCAATCTGTAGAAGAGACGACTGAGAGGAGATCTCATTAATGCATATAAATATCTCAAAGGCGGGTACCAAGAGGGTAGTGCCAGACTTTTCGGGGGTTTCCAGCGATAGTATAAGGAGCAAAGGCCATAAACACAAGAAGTTTTGCCTCAACATAAGGAAGAAGGACTTTAAACTGAGGGTGGCAGAGCACTTGGAACAGGCTTCTCAGGGAAGTCACAGAGTGTCCCTGTCTGGAGGTATTCAAAACCCACCTGGACACATTCTAATGTCACCTGCTTTAGGTGATCCTTGCTTTGGCAGCGGGGTTGGAGTAGGTGATCTCCAGAGGCCCCTCCCAACCCCAATGATTCTGTGATTCTTCCAGGGAAGAAATGTTTGAAGTACTTCCTGAGTCTATACCTGGTTTAGGCTTGCTCCTGGCAGAGCTCAGGGTCTGACCACCTGTCATGTGGGGTCCAACGCAATTTAACTGGCAGTCCCACATTTGGAACTGCTCTGTGCACCCCCTCCATGGCACAGAATCATGGACAACACTCCTCCTGCTGCTGCCTAAAGACACAATTGACAGGTGACCCCATGTGTCACTATTGAGCTAGGAATAAAATGCACAACTCCATTCTTCAGAAGGTGAAAAGAGAAGGGGTTTAATGAAAATAATTGTGCCTTTTATAACATGATGTGCTGAAGTAAGACCTGATTGGTCTTATGCAAAATACCTCTCACTCCATTGGTAAATTAAGAATAACACACGCCAAGGGCAGCTATCGTAAACAATGGCTACGGCAAAGAGATAGCAACAGTTGTTTATAATTCCTTTCTTCAGTTCCCAGACTAAATTATCTGTATTCCTTCTCTGATTGAGGTGAGAATGTCCACACTAATCTATGTCTAGAAGTATCCTAAGGGAGGGTGACAATGTTCCACCTGAACATAAAGAAGAATTTCTTTACTGTGCAGGTGACTGCACACTGGGACAGATTACCCAAAGAGGTTGTGGAGTCTCTCTCACCCTGAGAGATTCAACAACTGTCTGGATGCAGTCCTGTGCCATGTCCTCCAGGGTGGCCCTGCTTGAGCAGGGAGATTGGACCCAATATCCTTCCAGCCTGACCTATTCTGTGATTCTGAGTGATTCTGAGTGATCATAGCTCCCTGAAATGGTGGCTTTGACAGCAGATCTGCCCACTGTGATGTCCTGTACCCAAAGACTTCTGGGAAGGAGGATTACATCTCTGCTCTGCTGTAACCAGCAGGAACATCACCTCAGTGTTCAGCCTTTCTTAGGAAAGAATATACGGGGTTGATGCTGTAAACATTCACCACAAAGGTGCTCAGCTCATCAGAGAGCATGTGCTGTTCTTAAAGCTAGAAATGAGTGTGCCTCCCATGTGGCTGGTCCCTGCCTGTCTCCTTTCCGCAATAGTAAATGCTTCTAATTTCCAGGAGTTGTGGATGGGCCCTAAATCTGCTTCCTTAAAAAAAAAAAAAAAAAAAAAAAGGGCCACCTCTTTNAAAAAGGGCCACCTCTTTGCAGCTCATTAGAGTCCAGCCTCTCAGCATTGGAGGCTGTGAGCCAGCTCCTCAGACCATGACCTTAAATTTTGGTGGGTTGACTTGGGCTGGGTGGCTGGTGCCCACCAAGCTGCTCTATCACCCCCCCTTCCCAGCTGGATGGGAGAGAGAGAATAAGATGGAAAATGGCTTGTTGGTTGAGGTCAGGCAGTTTACTAAAGCAAAAGTGAAAATTTATGCATGCACAAGAAAAGAGGAAGAAAATAATTTTATTCTTTACTTCCCATCCACAAGCCATGTCTGGCCATTTCCTGGGGAGTGGGACATCAGGATGTGTGGAGGTTGCTTTGGAATGCAAAAGCTGTAAAAAATGAATGCCCCCTGTTCCTCCTTCCTCCCTCAGCTTTTATATCTGAGCTGACATCATATGCCATGGAATATTGCTTTGGTCAGTTTGGCTCAGCTGGCCTGGTTGTGACCCCTCCCAGGACCTTGCCCACCCCCAGCCCCCTTGATGGAGGCAGGAATGCTGGAGAGAGAGCTGGTGCCGTGCCAGTGCTGCTCAGCAAGAGCCAAAACACCGGTGTGTTATCAGCACCTTTCCAACTACCGATGCAAAGTGCAGCAAGGTGAGGGCTGCTGTGGGGGAAATGAGCTCCTGCTCAGCCGGATACACATTGCAGAAATGGTAGCAAAAATGGTGCACAGAAGCTTTTGTCACCTTTTTTTTCCTGACTCGAGAAACAAGGTAGTCCTCGGACACCTGTCACTTGGTCTCACGTCTGCCTTGGGACTAGCCCTGGAGCTTTAGGGAGACGTCAGCAGCTCCACCGTGCCACCTGCAGGAAGGAGTGAGGGAGGTGGGGAACGGGCGCCACGTTGTCTGCTTCCAGAGGTGCCCCAGCGACACCTCGGCTGGGCCATCTTTCCAAGATGCTCCGTACAGAGATCACATATGCCATCGCAGAGTTTGGGACAAAGACGCAGTGTGGTCGGCTCTCTGAGTAACCCCAGGACGGCAGGCGAGGAGTTCTACGGAGCAGCTTTATGGCTTCGGGAAAAGGCTTTGGAATAGAAGCTCGGCAGCGCCGGTGGGCGTGGCCGTGCCGCTTAGTGGGCGGGGCCTTGTCCGGCCGTGGGCGGGGCTCTTCGCCCTCCCCCTGCTAGTGCACCCACGGCCGCGCGGGGGCGCCCTACGCCGCTCCCATCCCGTCCCTTGCCTGCGCCGCCGTGCCGAGCGCGGAGCCGGCGCGGCCGCCATGGAGGTCAGCGCGGACTCCGGTCAGTGCTGCCCCCGTACACCTCCTCCTCGGGGCCCGCCGGGCGGGGCGGCGGCGGCGGCGGGGCCGGGCCGTGTACGCGACGGGGGCGGGCGATGGGGACGGCGGCTCTCTCTAAATATAAACTGGCGGTGACAGAAGAGCGGGCGCTGCCACTGTCGAGGAGAGCCGCAGGGAG
>VXAX01000736.1:495404-577940 GCA_013399835.1 Leptocoma aspasia
GGGCCCGACCCCCGGCCCGGCCGGGCGGTGACGGCAGCGGGGCCGGACCGGCCGTGGGAGGCCATCTCGGGAAGCGGAAACCGGGAGCAGCGGCACCTCCCGCATCCCCGGCCCCTCCGCGGACACGCCGGCTGCGTGACCTTGCGGGGAGGTGGCGGCGGCTCCTGGCCGGGACGGAGCCTGGGGTCGCCGAGACCCCCGGCGCCGCGGGAGCGGCCTCCGCCCACCGCTCCTGAACGGGCACAAGCGGCAGCGCCTCTGCCCGTCGGTGCTCTCGCCCTGCGTTGTGCGACTGCCGCGTTTGAACCACAGCAGCGGTGTGAACGCAGCGCGGGCTGGCGCGTCCAGGGGCGGGTTCACCCAGCCCCCTGAGGCGCTGTGCCGGGCGGTGGGTACGAGAGCGCATCGCGGCCGCCCCTGCGGCGCTCGGCACATGACCGGAGGTGCCGCTGCCGCCGAGCATTCGAGACGGCGGAGCTCGGCCCTGCCTTCCTGTCACCTCCAAAACCCTTTCTCAGAGACTCTGGGAAAGCACCCGATCAGCTGCTCTTTGGAGAAGCTTACGGAACTTCAAAAAAAGCGGTTTTTCTTCCCTAGCTTTTCCTGGCCTGGCATAAAGATTGTTCTTATCTGTGAAGAGTTAATAATAGGAAGATAGCATATGACTCAGCCAAATGAGAGGGCCTTTGGTTGCCCTGAAATAGTACTTGGCAGTGGTCAGAGAGAAGGGGCAGAAGAAATACTTTGAGCACATTTAAGCACTATTGGCTTTCAGTACTAAAGAATTTCTGTGTGCTGTTTCTTCGTTTGTTGTTCATTTTTTTTGTTGTTGCTGTTGTTTTTTGTTTGTTTGTTTGTTTTTTAATTGTGAGCTTCTGTGTAGACAACATCCTAATTCTGCTCTTTGTTAGATGTTACTGGAACTAGACTGAGTAATATGATAATGGTGGGGATGTCCCTTATGTAGCCAAGGCCCCACGGTGGAGTAGAGAAGAATCTTGATCCTGTACTGATCCTAGAACTGGAGGACCCAAATGCCAAGATATTTTTTCCATTGGCACCTGAGATAAACTGATGTAAAGACAGTGAAAGCTCTCACTGCTGCTGTCATCCAAGAGATTCTGTTGTTAGATTTACAATGCTAACGTGATTCCCCTTGGTGAAACCAGTCAGAGATCTCTTCCTTGTGGCTCCTTGACTTTCATCTGTGAGTAATCTAACTTTCCAGGCTCCAGATCTGATACTGCAAAAAATTAGTCCTCAGCCATGTGCCTGTTGCTACACAGACCTTTCTCTTAAGCTGGGCTAAAAAGACAAATATCCCTAGACTGAGATTTACATTAATAATTATATTATGTCATTCAGGTTATTTGACCGTGACATCCTTCACAAATGAGGGAGTTTTATTGGTTTGCTTAGAAATCTTTTCTTTGGGTGGCGGGAGGAATCTCTTTTTAGAAATTTTTTTTTTGTTTAGTTTGGGTTTTTTTGTGGTACCTCTCTGTCGCTGAATAGAAAGTACTGTAATCTTTAATTAAAGGTAATGGAAAAAAGTAATTTCATGTAGAGAAAGAGAGGGAAACTAAGCCTCCCTGTGGGCTTGCTGTCTTTTGATACTTTCAAATAGTTAAATTTCAGCATATTTGGAAAGAATCCTTTCTTTTATGGAATGATGACTAGTCATGAAATAACAAGAATAATTACCATTAGTTTTAGATTGGAAAACCAGGTTTCCTTGCTTTATATTCACATGGCTGTACGAAGCTTTCGTCTATAGTCCCAGTCAAACACGGGAACTCTGTGTAAATGCTATGTAAGAGATGCCTCTCCTTTTAGAGGACAGGTTGCTTGAAGGCAGCATAAGATATGGCAGTTTAAAAATTAATGCAAAATCGGTAAATTGACCCTAAAGCCATAAGAGTTCAGATGCAAGAAAGGCAAGTTAATCTTGAGTAATAGTAATCATCCGTTCAAATGGAGGACCTGTGCCTGGCATATTGCAAATTATTTGGGTTCTGGTTTAGTATTCAAGCTTTTACATAAGCTTTTCTGTAAAATGAAAGAATAGAATGGGAAAAAAACCATGATATATCCCTCCTCCAACAGGCCTTCCTAGCCTTTTCCAGTCAAATCTTGTAAAACAGCCTGGTGACTAGCCTGTTTGTACAAGTGCTCCCTTAAGTTTTTGGTTGTAGGCACCCAAGGGGTTACTGGTACAGACAAGAATAGCACCAGCAAATCCTGACTCAGTGTTTGCTGCTATAATCATACTAGATATATTTTCTCCCAGAGTCTATTAATGTTTGAACAAGTATTTGACTCCTATTTTAGTAGTTGCACAGCAGATGAGAACTTTATTCTTCTGCATGTGGAATAATGCAGAAGCAATTGCATAGTTCTAGAGAGACAAAAGGGTGTGTTAGAGCTTTTGCTTTAGTAGGAACCTGCCCCTGAAACTACCCCTGTCATCCAGGAGGTGAAGTTGAAATGCTTTGTGCCCAGAACTCTCTATTTGATGGAGGGCCCTTTGGAGAAAATATGGGGGATGCTTGTGTATGTAATGATTCTGCGGTGTTCAGGTAATAGAGGAGCCTCTCAGGGGTTTTTGTCCAATTTACTGAAACTGCTGCAAAAATTATTTATTTGTAGCAGTTCCACCAATCTGTCAAACAGATAGTTCTCAGGAAAGTGAAGATAAATTGTGACTTCATGCACAGATCTGCTTTGTTTTGCAGTGGACTCAGACACTCTTTTTAGTTGCTCAGATGTTTTATGGTTAACAGTCAAACTATGAAGTGCAGCTAGTTTGACATGTCCTAGCCCCAGCAGTTTCTTGAGTCAGTTTTCATAAAGGGGTGTGTGTTTTACTTGATACTCTGCTACACAAATGTGCATTGCTCAGGGGTCTGTGTGGAATAACTGGTGTGCTGTACATAATATCTATAAATGCCAGAGGGAACTGATTTGAAATGGAACTGTGCTTGGCTGAACGAAGAGATTTCTGTGACAAAAATACAGTAGGAAACTGTAAAACAGTGGCATAGCTACTTCAGTAAAACCAGGCTTTTTTTTTTTTAAATTAAAATAATGAGGGTAAACTCTTTGAATTCTTGGCTGTATTAAGGTAGCTATTTCACTGCTTATCCATATTTTTATCCTTTTTGTGTCTTTCTCTGTTCTCTTTGACAAGCTCCATGTCAGTATTTACCAAATGAGAGGAAAGGGCATGTTTTTCCTGTGAGCAGGCTGGGGGTTTTACTGTTACCTTGGGTGACCACAAGGTCAGTTCTGAAGTAACAAAACTTAAAATAACGCTGACCCTTTTATGGATGGTATTGCAGGCTTTGGAAGTTAGTGTCTGATTGTCAGTGTAGCTTTTTTGTAGAATTTTTATCCATTATCTGTGTTTTGAAAGCGATTCCTTTCTTTTTTGTCTGCAAGGTTGTTAAGTGCTGAAACCAGTATTCCTCCTTGTAGTCTTAAATGGAGATTGGAAAGAACCAGAAGTGAAACATGCATTTTCTCACAGATAGGTAGCTGCATTGCCATGGTAACTTCAGAATTGCAGATTCCAAATACACCATGTCAGTTTACACAAATTGGACACTGGTATTGGAAATAGAGATACAAAGATATATCTTGTTTTTCTACCCCTTTGTTTCTTTTGCATACAGTGAAAGGAAATGTCTTCTGCATATGCAATGCCTTTTGTTCAGTTCTCCATATTTATCTTTGTCTTCTTGTAAATACCTTTTTTCTCCTCAAGAAAGTGCCACAAAATTGGCATTTTTGTGAAAGTACTACACAGCAGCATGAAAAGACGTGATTGTGCCAAAATATGTGAATAACTGTTTCAAATTCTGCATCGACTTAGTTGTACATATTTTAAAAATAAATCTACTTATCGATTTTTTTACTCATGCACCTTATTCTTTGTTGTGTTGTTTTTTAATCCATAGTAAAATGCTAACTGTCACAGCTGTGGCACACATATGATGTTTCTAAGATTGGTTTCCAGTTGCTAAGGCTTTTTCCAGTTTCTGTCCTTTCCGCCCCCCCCCCCCACCCTCCTTGGTATGTAGTAAAGCAAGTTAGACATCTTGCTTTACTTATTTCTACTATCAGATAAGCTCCTAAAATTGCAATTGTGCAGTTTTTCAGTTGGTAGTAGGGGCTGTAAAATCAGATGGAGAAGATTTTAGCTTTATACTTAAAAACTTCGGAAGTGCCCAACATGGGGAATTGAGTCCAGTTGTGAGCAAACTGTCTTGTTTGATGTCTGGTGCATAGTGGTCTGCTTGCTGGCTGTGAAGAGACATAAAGGAGGGAAAGACACTTTCCTCATGCCATCCAGGAGGTCTGGACAGGACAGAAGGACAGGACACAGCATCTGAGACCCAGATACTTCACCCACAGTTACTTTCCTGGACCATTGTGTGTGGTGGTTTAAATCTCCAATGTTTATGCTTTCCCGTAACAAATGCTGTCAGCTTGAGAAATGGTCTTAATTGTTAGTAGAATAAAAACAGTGGAGGAAATGTTTGATGTACAGTACTTGGGAGGTTTTATAGCTCTTTGTTTTCCTGTCCCACTGCTATGGATACAGGCTGCATCAGCAGCATGGGAGAGTGCTCTGACAAACTCCTGGCCGGTTTCTTAACTACATCCAGGTGACCAGTATCCTTGAATTTGCTGAAGAGTCTTGTTATGATTATGGTTAAAGGAAGAATATCTGATGACATTATTAGGGCTTAACTGACTTTGCAGCAGAGGTATGAGAAAAGTAATAAACTTACCTTACAGACAGTGTAAAGAAGAGGGCTTTTTGTCTTCCTGATCTCTGTTATTATTGTTCTTGATATTATTATTATTTTCGCCATTCTGGTTGCTGCTTGAAACAAGAGAATAATGGAGCAAACTGGAAGTGGAGCAGGTGCTTGCAATTCAGTGCATTGCTGCATTTCCTGAGTGCACATGTGAAGTGGTTTCTCTGCCTTTCAGAAGGTGTATGTGTGACTACCAACAAATGGCTTTAGAACTAACTTAGGTTCTGTTTCCTTACACTTGTTTTTGATCTATTGTTATGTGAAAGAACATGTTGAGAAAGTTCCTCAGTTGACTTGCTTGAGGGTGGTGGATCTGCACTGTTCTCCTGGAGTTCTAAGTCCAAGGGGAAAGATTTTATAGTTTTTATTCATTGTTTGAGTAATTTCAGCTGCTTAATGTGACTTCAGTAGTCCTTTACTGCCTGTGTGATGTCAGACACCAAGGAGGTCCTTTAATGGGGGCTCATTGGATTGGGAGGGATGGGAGAGGTGGGGAAGTATGACACAAGAAGGAAGGTGAAAAGAAATCAAATGTCATGGTTTTTTAAAAAATTGAAACATGAGATAAGTGTTATAAAGCCATTGACTAGCTGACAACCTGAGTGGTCTGTGAAATCTGTCTGAAATAAGATTGACTCATATCTTCAGTTTATTACATAGATACTGCAGAGTCTTGGCTTGTAGTTCCTTGACAGTAAAATTTCATCATCCTCTGTCTGTTCAGCTGCCTGTCATATTTGCTCAGCAGAAAATAAAATTTTGGAAGTGGTATGTTTATGTTTAATCTGCATCTGGCAGAGGAGGAATGATGCTATGAATGCAGGGATAGCACAGCTTTTAAAAATAGGGCAGTAAAGGCTTCTGAAGCCAAACCATCATAGGTTTGCTGGTTAGAGCTGTATTTGCATTTCAACATCCCTTTTGTTCACTTTTGTTCTAACCATATCTGTTCACTTCAGCCTTTACTGCTGCCCTGTACCAGTGGTTTTTTTTCCCCACTGTAGTCCTTTGCAGTCAGCTTGATGATCCTCCTCTGCTGAAGAAGGCCTCTCCTTGGTCTCCCTCTAATCTCAGCTTACTATAGATCATTTTAGTTTAGTCTTTGGGGAAATTATTTCTTCCTTGTAGGATGTCTTAAGACTTTTAGCCTTTCAAAAGTATCGGGTCTCCTTGCTCCTTGTGGATGTGGGCTTCACTGGTGCAGGATGAAAAACAGGTGGTCCTGCTCCTGTGCTCTTGGTCCAGCTGTTGGGAATGCTGCTGTTGCTGGGGAGGCTTTGCTTTGCTTCTGGTGTAGCTGTTGGGGCAGCTGCATGCTGGCACTTAAAATAAGGGCTTTTAACTTTGTTTTTATAAAAACAAATGGTCCTCAGCCTTTGTGCTTGAGCTATTTACAGAAGATTTTAGTGTCATCTGTTTTTGTGCAATGGTTTTTTGTTTGTTCCTTTCTGGTTTGGGGAGTAGATCAGCTGGCCAGAGGAAGGTGAATTAAAACACTCTATCCACTTTGTAGAGTGATAGTAGGATCACAACAGTATGTCCTACATTTCATGCTTGTGCTCTTACTCCTATTGATGCTAGTACTGTCTTTTTGAAAACAGATCAGCTACTTATAACAAACAAGTAACTAGTTCAGCCAACATTTGTTCAGATTTTCTGGGAAACCTAAGTGCCCCAGTAGACAGGTGCTGGACAGGTTAGCCTGTGTCAAGATGTTGTATGAATACTCCTGTAACCCTAACCTGTGTGTATCAAATTTACCCTGGAACAGTTGTCTCGATCTTCAAAAAAACTGATTTTTCACTCTAGCTTGTTTCTTGTGCTTTCGGGTGTATGTACATGCAAAGGCAGCCTTAAATGCTTTTTTCTTTGCTAAGAGAGGTCTCTCTGTAATTGTGAAGGCTAGTACTGGAAGCCATCAGGCTGGTTTCTACCATCAATTGTTTTCTCAGTGTTAAAAATCTGATGAGTGCTGTTGAGATATAAGTACTCTAATGACATTGTGTAATGTTTCTTGTAAGTCCTTTATTAGAGGATGTTGAGAAGTTTTCTTCCTACAGGAATTTTGAGTTTCAACCAGTTTCTCTTTTTCTTTTTTTTTTCTTTAATTAATTGCAGATCAGCTGGAGCGCGTGTTCTTACGCCTTGGCCATGCAGAAACAGATGAGCAGTTACAGAACATTATTTCCAAATTCCTACCCCCTGTTCTCCTCAAGCTGTCCAGCACACAGGAAGGAGTTCGCAAAAAGGTAAGGATTCAATTTACCATTAAGATATGTTTTCCTAATCAGGGAGAAGGAAATGCCTATGATGTATCATGATTTGCTGTGCTTGGATGTTCTCTGTTGAGAAAATTACTCTTTGAGGAAAATTTATCATTACTGTAATAGAGAATTGGTTCATTACACCTGTTAGGGCTTAGACAAAACAGTCAGTGCTTGTGTCAGCACGGGTTTGGCAGATGTGTGGAAGCTGTATTTGTTTCCACTTGAGGCCAGCTAGCTCTGAGTTAGCCTTAGGACCAAGGCTTGCTGCCATAGGGACAGTTGCCTTGGCTTCCAGGGCTGTTATGCTTCCTACCTGCCTTAGGGCATATGTGAAGCAAGCCTGCTTCTGTACACGAAATACCATGGAGCCATACTCATTGTTGTCATTCACCTGGCTGATAACTGGAATAAGAGCAAGAACCAAGTAATTTTGAAGACGGACTGTCATACCTACCTGAAAAAATTCAGTTTCCTGGTACAGAAGACAGCTTTATCACAGAATTTATTCAGGTACCTTAATATGTACCTGAATGACCAAAACTGTTTGGTTTTGGCCTATAACCAGGTGTAAGGAACAAGGACCAAGCAGTTTTAGAGGTGGAATTTAATATGTAACTTGGGAATTCAGTTTCTTGCATTAGGTTTTAGGTCTGGTAATAGGAGTGGACTGGAACGTTTTGGAGCAGCATGCAAATGAAGTGTTGGGGTTAGTGGTGGAAAAGAAGCTTTCCATAAGTCCCTCTGTCTTGTAGAAATTGGGAAATGATCATACTGTCACTGCATTTTTAAGCAGATTTCAGAACCTGCAAGTAACTGTAGCATAGATTTTTCTCTAAGTTCCGCACAAAACACGGCCCTAAGAGTGATTACATGAAAGTGGATCCATGGATGTCACGCCATTCCACTGTGCTGAAGGATGGATACTCCAGCTCAGATGGGGTGTTCTTCTGAATACCTGCTTACCATGTGTGCTTGAAGCTGTGAGGAAAGACATTTCACCAGATGGTGAAATTTCTTCGGGTATTTTTGTATGAACTTTTTCTCTAAGCTGGAATCTGTTGTCAGTTATTTTGGAGTGTTGGAAGATTCAGGAAAGGGGAAGGACTAGTCTTTTGAAAATTAAATTTTAAGAGGCCTCTTGAAATCATGCAGCCTACTTACGGGTGTATTGTAGTAGTAGTAGTTAATAGTTTTTGCATTAGAGTGAATAATGAAATAAAATGCATTTCCTCTTCCTTTTAGGTGTTTAAACTAAACATTGATTTGTGATTTTCATTCACACCAGATGATAATGATACAAGCAATTTTAGCAGTTCCATGTACCTCTTGATATTTGTCAAATTCATTGCAGCCATGTAGATTACCCTGAATTCTGCCCTTGCCATATCAGTGAAGGGCATTTGACTTTTTCAGTATTCTGTTTTCATAATAAATTCAAAATGTAGCAAGAAGGCTCTGTATGTGTGGAATTTTTAGTTTGATATTTTTCACATATCAAAATAATTTATCAGTGAGACAGAGAGGGGAAGACTGTTAGTGTTTTATTCTAATTTATATAATGAACATTTACTATGTGGTGTATAATCTGCAAGTAAATTTCTTCCCTGTGCACGTTCCCCTTTTCCATTACTTGCATTGGAACTCAGTTTGTCAATCTTCTTGCTCTTACATGTTGTTTAATGTAGTGGGAAAACATGCTAAGAATTCTGCTGCCTTTTCAAATACTTAACTTTCCATTGCTAATTTTGCCTGGTGGATAACTCAGTATATGCTTGTTGTTCAACACTAGTATAAGTCATGTTACGTCAATGTAAGCAAAATGAAAACATGTATTTTTTAACATGAGCACACAGGTGATTGGAAAGCTGACCTTATAAAGCTAATAAATGAAATAGAATAGAAGGAGAAGGGCAAACTCCTTATTAACCCAGTGACTCCTATTACCAGTGACAAAACTGACACCCCATATCATTTTTCTCTCCTGCAATGATTGTTGTGGTTAAAAACCCCTAAACCCACCACCAACAGCAATAAAAAGGTGTGCCAGTATAGTTAACTGTGGTTTAAAAACACATAATTTTAGTTGAATTGACAGTGTAGCTTTTGACAGTAGAGATATGAGCAAATAGGAATATTTGTGTGATGTGAGTATACTGCTAAGTGTAGAGCATTACAGTTGTTCAAGGACTTCTTTCACCCAACTTTAGAGGCATGGTTTAGTTCACAAGCACACCAGAAGGATTCACTATGTTCTAATTTTACTTTGACTCCCCAGACTAACTTTGTCCTCAAGCTTGTACTGCTAGAATAAAAAGGAGAAATTAAATTCTGTTTTTCTTCCTGTTGCCTTAATGTATTCCTTTGTTGGTTTGATTGCTGCCCTTAATTTTATGACTATTAGGTCACTGTTGCTGCAACATTCAGTAATTTGAACTCATTGCCCTCATACCTTTTCAGATCTAGGATGTAGTCTAACTGTGAGGATAAGCTTGTAATGCCTATACCTTCCTAATCCATTTAGGCTGAAGAAGTAATCCCTTTTCAGACCATGGTTTGACAAATGAGTTAAATTTTACTCTAGGATGTCTTCTACTAAATCAATTATCCTCATGGTATCACACAAAGAACTAATCCAGGGTAAATTCACTCTGCTTCTTCAGATGAGTTCCAAGAAGTGTTTTTTGCAGTGGCAGCATTTATGCCAGACTGGATACCGTTGTCACTTTAAATGCATTCCATGTGAGGCCAGCAAAAACAAAAGAAGTCAAAAGTGCAGGTATTTGCTTGAGTCAGGCCTGAAGAGCACTACTGATGAGATCTTTAACTCACTTGTTTGACATTAATGATTAGAGAAACAGGACATGAGCTAAACTCTCACACATACCCAAATCCAGCCATGTCTTTTTTTACCAGCCACCATTGGTAGCTTGAACTTGTTTCTTGAGTTCTGTCTTACTATCTCCTACCCTTTCTCAAAGAGATGTGTGCAGACAGGTTTTTTTTTTCCCTCTCTAAAATACTATGAATTTGTAACTGTTGCAGTAAGTTTACAGCAGCAAAATTTGGTAGCTGTCAGTTGTTACTTAGTTTGTTAGCTTATCTCTGGTTTCCATCACATGCTTGCAGTCAGCTCTGCAGTTTCTCTGGATTGTAGCTGGACATTATTTTGTTTGAGAACTCGTCATGGAGCGGATGTAAAGGTGGTGTCTGAGAGGCTGCTCATGTGCAGCTCAGCATACATATGGTTCTGCAGTTTCCATTATGGGCTTCAGTGACAGCAGTGTAGCTGCTTTTTCACCATACCATGACCAAGGCAATGATCCTTTGAAAACACAGGACACCCTGGCTTTTTGGCTTGAGTTGCTTGAAGTCAACATGAATCTAGGACTGGCTCTGGCTGGTTTTGCCAGAACTGAACTGACTTAATCTAACATCACTTCCATTTTTTTGCACCACCTTTTTTGAGAATCTGATAAAGTTTGCAAGCAAGATGCAGATGTTCAGTGTGATTTCTCAGAATGGATAATTGTTCCAGAGTAGAAATTGTAGTTTTTCAATTTCCTTCTTTCAGTTATGATACCCCCTTCAGGAGATTTACAAATGGCACTTTGGTAATGCTAAGAAGCTATCTAATGGGATTGTAGAATCATGGGATAATTCAGGACCTTAGGAGGTCTCCAGTCCAATTTCCTATTTAAAACAGTCCGTTACAAGTTAGTTCAGGATGAAGGTAAAGGTATTATTGAGTTGGGTCTTGGAAAACCTCTGAGGATAAAGACTCTACAAACCCTCTGGGCCCCAACTTCACTTGAAAGTTGATAGTCTTCAACGTAAGGGAATATCACAGTACACCTCTCTTGTTTCAACACACTCTGACCCCAGTTTTGCTTTGCTGTCTGTCAGCCCAGGGTCATTCCCCTCGAGCAATTGCCTGTTCCCATTGACACTGCTGCTGGGACTCTGCCTGCCTAGGCAGGACTGCACATTGCTTCTGCCTGACATTCACAGCACTCCTGTTGGCTTCTCCTTTGTTTGAAGGATTTCAGTTCTGTAATGTTCCACTCCAAACAGTTCTTGTCCACTTACCTGGTAACTCTGTTATGGGTGGGGATTTTTTTTTGTCTGTTTTATGAATTGGAGTTATTCTGCAGCTCAGTATAGAGCAGGAGTGCAGATTTCCAAGCCAGGGCCAGTTTTGGCAGATAGTAACCAAACTGCGGAGAGAGCTGGTCATCTTCAGTAATCTTTTCTTTTATTTCTATTGATGGATGTTATTGATTGTGGCATGGTTTGGGACTTTTGTGTTCATCTTAACAGTGACATGGTTTCAAGATAATACTATAAATGATGGGTGCTATTTTCTTTAAAATTAAATAGTCAGTTAGATCAGGCCTGATTTGCTTGTACCAAGTGCACCTAATGGATTGGGCTTGATGATTGGACCATGAAGTAGCAACATTTATGGTGGTTCTTTCAAGTATTTTTGTTTTTTCCTTCCTGTCAGGTCATGGAGTTGCTGGTTCATCTGAATAAGCGCATCAAAAGTCGACCAAAAATTCAGCTTCCAGTAGAGACATTGCTAGTTCAGTATCAAGATCCTTCTGCAGTGTCATTTGTCACTGTAAGTGCCTGTTCTTCCAAGACTGTTTGCTGCTTTACTTTAGGAAGCAGAATATTCTTTAAAGCTCCTGTATTTGGTTCTGTCAGTTTTCCTAGCAAGTATGCAATTGTTATGAGGTTGATGTTTTAAGAGCTTTTTTTATACTCAGTTTTATAGTCTGGTGTGGGTGAAACTTAGTTTCATAAAGCATTTTGCTGTTCAAATTACTGACAGTTACTCTTGATATTTCATGACTGCATGAATTATCATTGTATTGTAAAAAGTATTGTATTGTATATCAAAGTATTGTAAAAAGTCTGTTCATTGGTAGCAGCTGCATTTTGCAAGCAGCTACCAATCCTTATCCTGATATCTGCAAGATCAAAGTTTTACTTAAAACACCTTTATCTCTTTGAACACATGAAGACCTGTATTTTTATGTGGTTCTGGGGTCAGGACTTTAGCTAAGCAAGATGAAAAAAAAGTTATTTTATAGATTGTGAAACTTGCATAGATTATTTCATTCAATGTAATTTAAAAAGTGAAAATAGTTTTAAAATGTTTTTCTGAAACTATGAAACAGTTTACATTTCAGTTTTGGTAAGTCTGTTGCAAATCATTACCATGAAACTAAAGTGATTAAATCATAGGGAAACTTTGTAGTTTTTGTTTTACTGTTCAGTTCCGCGTGTAGCATAAATTAAAAATACAACATCTTAGAAATGTATGAAGAAATATTTAGACTTCAGACAGCAGTGACATACATAAAAATAATCTTAGGTTGTCCTCAGCAAGTGGCATTATCTGGAATTCACTTTTTAGAAATGGCCAAGATTTCTGGATTCATCTGCATTGGGCTGTACTTTTCAAAAACATCTTTTCATTCAGGTATCTCAGCAGTGCATATTGCTTTGCATCATAAGGTTTCATTGGATTTTAACTCAAGTGTCATCTACAAAGTAGTGTGGTGCACTGCAACTCTCGTCTTTGGCACTGCTTCCAGCCAGGTCATGGAACACTACTCTTACAGCTGCAGTTCTTGGCTGGATTTAGATGAACAGTGAGATAGTCCAGTATTCACTATTGCTCTGCTGTGCTGTCTTGTCACTGCACTCTTAACTGCATTTGCAGCTTCTAAATGAGGTGATCTAAAACATGTTTTCAAGAACAATTTTGTCTGTGCTGTTGACTTTGTATTTATTCAATATTGTTTTCTATTGTATTTCAGAAATAGGGAAGAGAGACTATTACATTTGCTTTCTTTTAAGCTGTTACTTAGTTGCAGCTGCTTTTGGTAAAATTGGCAGTGAAAAAGACAAACCAGAGAGTGTTTTTTTCATTGTTTTTTTTCACCTTTTAAAGCAGAGGCCCAGCAAGATGTGCTCTGAGTAGTCCTTGCTGAGTCTTCACTATAATGGTTGTCAGTCTGATAAGTCTTAGACTTAAGAATTTGGTCTTACAAAACATGTGTCATTTCCAATACCCAGTTATCTAACAGGACATACAAGAAAAGGTTAAGGAACACGTACTTCTTTTCCATTGCTGCAATACTGTGTGTTTTTTCTACCCCTTTAGAATTTTACCATAATTTATGTTAAGATGGGATACCCCCGTCTGCCTGTGGAAAAACAGTGTGAATTGGCTCCAACCCTTCTCACTGCAATGGAAGGGAAGCCTCAACCACAACAAGACAGGTATAACTACTTACTCCTGAAGTAAATTTTGTTGATGTTGTTTTAGTAAAATAATTTGTATTAGTTGTTAAAAGATTTCCTTAGTGCTGTCTTCATTACTTAGAATATTCTTGCCATGTACAATTTGGATCAGTAAATCAATAATTTGGATGGTATAAGAAATTCTTATAGTCTAATGCTGTAATAATACACAGCATCTACAGCAGAAGACTTCTTGTATGATAAGAGGTCTGTGTTATGATGGAAGTGAAATGCCTGTCCATATCCCCCTTGCATCTTCATCACGTTCTGGTTTCCAGCGTAAGGCCAGACCTTCAGTAGATACCCTCTGACCAGCTGCAGGAGCAGTGCTGGATGTCTCAGATTGGCCACTCTAAATTGAGAGGTAGTGTTTCAAGTAAGTAGGAATTTTAGCTAAGTTGTAATATGTGAAAAAAAGTGTGTTGGGAACTGCTGCATACTAAGAACCTCTAGAAAACTGTTACTGATGGGGCTGGTTCTTACATACACTGAGATGAGTTTCCACTGTGTTGGCATTGGAAAATGTTATTAAAACCATGTCTTCATTCACTCTATGTACTGTGATGGTGTAAAAATATTTTTAAATGACATTACTGAAAGGTCTTGCAGTAAAATCTTGCTTCCATTCATGAGATTAGTGTGAAAATACTTGAAATATGGTTTTTCTCTGTTGAAAAGACAAGTATATGAGTGAAGAGAGCTTTGGAAAATCTGGTTGTGCTGGCTTACAACCAGTGTATTTGCCGGTCTTTCTTAAGGATGAGACAGTCCTATCCTGTATTTTGTGGCATAATTATGAAATTGTCAAAAATCTGGACAAAGACAGTGACTTTATCTCTCCAAATGTCTGCGTGCACGCAGACACGTTCCATTTTAAGGACAAATCCTAATTTATCTTTTGCTTTCCATTTTTAAGTACATCAGGAGGTAGAGGCCACTGGATTGTGAATATGTTTAACTTTTGTTAAGATTTTATTTTTTTGCTATTAAGGACCAGGTTTGTTGTAAAAGGTTTCTCTCTTGTATGTTATAAGTAAACAGGTATGGTTTTTTTAAATGGTTGCAGTAAATGTAATTGTTTTTCAGCCTAATGCATCTTCTAATACCAACCCTTTTTCACATGAAATACTCTGCTGAACCACTGAAAGCAGCAGCTTCTCCATTTAATCTTGCTGAAAAACCAAAGACTGTACAGCTGCTTTTGGACTTTATGTTGGATGTTCTTCTTATGCCTTATGGGTGAGTTGATATCAGTCTTCTCTAGCATTGATGGGTTCTTTATGTGTGAAACAGTACCAACTATGACCTTGGAAATTCATTTAAAGTATGCTGTTACTTCCTGGCTCAAATGAAACCAGTAGAAAGGTACAAAAGAAGTTGATGATTGTAACAACCAGATCACCATCTTCCTTATTTTACAAAACATCTCTTTTCTATTTAATTAGGTGTTACACAATTCTGTCCTTACCTCTTCTGAGATCAAAATGAAGCTATGAGATGTGTGAGCTATCTGTTAGATAGCCAACCCTTTCAAATAGAAGCCTGACAAAAATGTGTGGTCATCTTTCTGCAACTGAGTTTTAAGGCTTATTCCTCTGATGTCATAAGCAAGAATAATCTCTAAAAACATGTGCTTTCCAGAGTTGAACCTTGGAACAAGATTGGTCTTTTGTCTGTCTTCTGGTGAAAAATGTTCAAACTGCAATAATGTCTTAGTGTGAATGCTGTTTTTGAAAGCAAGAAGAATGTACAGACCGACTTGAATTTACTGATTGTTAGGAACCTTCTAGTGGCTGAAATCAGTATTTTCTCAGAATGTTCTTTCCATTAACTGGGGTTTTTTTGTGTCTTTGTATTGCTAGGGGAGCTTTTGCTTTGAAAGAAAATAGAAATAGTTTTGATGGTAGAACACATTTCTATTTTTTCTGGCAATAAAAGTCTTGTGGGATTGGTGCCAGTATGATCTTTTTGAGCTCATAACTCTTGCTCACCTGAGTGGATTAACCTAAAGAAATGAATTTAAAATAGCAAGCACATGGTCTTTCTCTGTGTAGATTTGCTGGAGGCCATGCTTCCCATCAGGTAATTAGGGGGCCATTTCCCTTTTGTTTGAATATACAGAATCTTGCAGCTTCTAGTTTCAAACGCCCGTTCTTCTGTTCATGATCCACACTCTTCATTTGGCCCAGGTTAATTGCTCTTAGCTTAATCCATGGCTGTAGCTTCAAAAGAGGAATCCTTGGGCTTTCCAGTGAGACTTCACTCTCTTCCATGCTTTAATACTCTGGCCAAGCATGAGTTTTTAAATCACAGACTCATTTAGTTTGGAAGAGACCTCTGAGAAAACACTCAGAGACACTGAAAGTAGGAGGTTAAGGTTTTAATTTTCTTTCCAGAAGGTGCTAGAGAGTGTCTTGAGCTAGCCTGTGGCTCTGGATGTCTGTCTCTTAAAGTCTTGCTCCCTGGGGTGAGGCTGTTTTAAATGGTTTACAGCTAATTTATGCTTGTTAGAACTCGGTCTGTCATTGCCCAGTTGTGAATTAGCCTTACCAGTTTGCTGCAGTAAAGCAACCAGAAAGCTTAACTGTAGGGCTTAAAGTTCATGATAAAGCATTTAAAGTTTTAACTAATAAGACTTGGAATGAATCCTTACTGTTGAAATTGTTTACGTCTATTTGTTGCCTGTATGCTGAATGCAAAATGGGAGGCTGCCTGGGGCAAAAGAATTCTTGTTGGTCTCTGCAGTGCAATTTTGAGGCCATTTGGCCAGCTTCCAAGGATACATGGAGAGGTGGGGTGGCTTTTATGAAAGCATGAAGCTGAGCACAGGGCAGCTGGACTAGCCAGTCTTAAAAAAGAACAGGCTCTATAAACTTATTTTTATTTTTGCTTTCTTTCTCTGCCCAATACTAAAACTGTCATTTTCCAAGACAGTATCTCATTTATTTATTTTTTTTTACATCAGGATGTCTCCTGCCACTTGTGTTGAATATGCTTCATTGTTTCCCTTGTTAGGTTTGTGTTTTTTATAGAAATCATACAAATTTTATCAGAGCTTTTAGCATGAGTTTCTTGAATGTAGTACTGCATGAGTATTTAATTCTAATACAAAATAAACAATTTTTTTCTGGTTTGTAAGCTAAGAACTCTTTCTGGAAATGCCTGTGGACCCTTCCCTTTTCTAACCGAAGTGCGTTTTCATTTACAATGACATTGTTATGGCTCTTGCAGAATATATTGGGATAATGGGTAGCAGAGCCTCAAATTCTGTCTTTAATATTAGAGTCATGGGATTAATTAAAGAAAAATAATGAAGTTGGACAAGTTATATGTCCTTCTCAGTTCCAGAATCTAATTCAGCTGGTAATGTGGATTGGAAAAGGATCTAATGAAAGTCTTTCCCTGCCTTCTTAGGTTTGTATTGAATGAATCTCAAAGTCGACAAAATGTGCCCTCAGCCCAGGGGTCTTCATCAAGTAGCATGGGAAGTCCTGGAATCCCTCAGCCACCTCCAGGGATGAGCTTTTATGCAGCCAAAAGGGTAATTGGAGATAGTCCATGGACACCAGAGCTGCTGGAACAGGTATTCAGAGCTGTGAGGCTGGTCCTTGGTGAATTGTGGGTGTGGTAATGGGGACGGTTGCAGATGGAGGAATGGAAAGCCAGAGGGAAAATATGTAACTGATTCTGACCAGGACTTTAGTTGCTCTGAGGGAATTTATTGAGGGATTTTGCATGATGCTTTAAGGAATTTTGCAGTGGTGGGGTGGGGAGGAAGGTGATTAGGAAGAAGCCATGACTGCAGCCTACTGCTGTGTTTTACTCCCAAAGGTTGCAACAGTGTCTTCTGAAGCATCCCTTTTTAGCAGTGGTGTAACAGAGTATCCTGTAAGAGTAATGCTAGTACTTCACTGCAGATGCCTTTGACAGGGGGCAAGCTAAGAGATGGAGAGTGTGTGAACTTCTCCTTAAGCAAGCAGAAGCCATGCCTTCAGACAGCTGAGCTGCTACAGTTACTGTAACATCCGATTTCGTGTCAGTAACACTCTTTCCCTGGTGTTGAACAGTGTAAGCTGGGGATAGTGAAGTTCATTGAAGCTGAGCAAGTGCCCGAGCTTGAAGCTGTTATACACCTGGTTGTAGCCTCCAGTGATACAAGACACAGTGTTGCCACTGCAGCAGACCTTGAACTAAAGAGCAAGCAAAGGTAAGGTCTGGGTGGTTGGAAAAGATGCTGTTAGTATTCCTGAAACAGCTAGCTGAAATGAACATAGAACTCCACAGAGGCTGTGCTCGAGGGGGGGAAGGCTGAAGTCCCCTATATATCTGTGAAGCTGCCAAGTATTCCCACTGGGCTGAGAATGTGGTTTGCAGTCTTGCAGCTGGAAATATCACTTGGCTCTGGAGCTGACAGCTTTAGCTGTGTGGGTTTGATCATTTTTGGTATCACTTTTGAGCCATTTTCTTACAAAATCGTAAAAAATAACAGTGGTTTCCACATTGCCACCTCTGGATTATCAATTGTCAATAAGGCTTTAGTAAATGATTCCTAGAAAAGTATACTTTCATTTAATTTATTAGGAGAGTAAAGACACTAGTTGTGAAATGGATCATAGTCTAGAAAGTTTGGCAAACACTGTTGTCGTTATTACTGAAACTTTTGCTTACCTTCAGTTCAGCCTTCATCATCTAAAGACAATGCTTCTGTCTTTAGCTCATCAAGAGGCCAGAGTAATGGCTGTTGATACTGTTTGCTGAGACATTGACAGTGGGAGATTTACTGGCTCATGTAGGAGGCTGGAGCAAGACAGGCCCATCTTTGAAATGTGTAGATGGCTTTTGTAGGACTATTTAACATGGAGTCAAATTTGTAATGTGAAACCTTCTGCAACTGAAGTCTGCTCATGTACCTCAGTCATGACAAGGGAGATGATTCTATTAAATGATGAAGCCTGAATAAGGGAAGCTGGTCTCTCCTTCTTGTCTCATCTTTCCTTCTGAGTTGGTATTCTTTGCCCAGAGAGAAAATAACTGTGTGGACAATACGTAATGTTGAATGTCTTTTGTAAGAAATATATGGCAGTTCACAGATTATCGTTCAATATTCAATTGGTAGATTACTGTGGTCAGTGTCTTACTTCAGTGTGAGAGAGGAGAGCATGTAGGCTTCTAACAAATCACTTGATATCATGTTGTCAGAAATAGTTAAAGTGTAATTAGTTCACATTCTTTAATGATTATATATTATGTGGATGTGGGAAAAGTGGTTAGAAGTCAAACTGAGAAGTTCTATGTACATTTTGGGAATGATATGGATACAATGCAAAATGCTGTATTTTAAGAAGTGGTCAAAGGTCAGAATCATAACATGTTGGTGTTCAATGTGTTTTTTTCCTTCAGTTTAATTGACTGGAACAATCCTGCTATCATCAACAAAATGTATAAAGTGTATCTTGGGGATATACCACTGAAAACCAAGGAGGTAAGATTTGCTTGCAGAGTTGTCTATCTTAATTGCTGAAGAAGTAATTTTAGTTGTCTTATTTTATTTTTAAAAATACGTGTTTCTTTAATCAATCACTTCTTTGATATCTGCTTTCACTGAATATTTATGCTATTTGAATAATTTTTTTCTCTGTGCCAGTGGGTTCTCATTTGCAGTAGAAAATTATTTTACTGATGTCCAAAGATGCACTGTTTAATCTGTTTCTGACAGGGATCTGTTCTGAAACCAGAAATGAAACGAGAGTCAGTCAGCACCCGTGTTAAATTAAAGATAGTTCCTCATCTTCTACGATCCCGGCAAGCTGCAGAAATGTTCCCAGCTAACATTCAGGTGATGCTTATTTTCCAAAGCTACACTTCCTAATCAGTTTGGCAATGCAGTTCCCCCAGTACTTAGAGGTAGGAAGCATTGTTACTGATGACAGTGTTTAAAGAAGAGGGGGAATGAAAATCTTTGAAAGTGAAGCCAGACATTCTCTAATCTGCTCCTTCCTTTTGGTCAGGTGGTATATGATGGACTCTTCGGTGCAAACACAAATGCAAAACTGAGAAGTCTGTCTTTGCAGTTTGTGCATCATATTTGTATCATGTAAGTAGTTCAGAAAGCACAATGTTTTTTAGCTGTTTGCCTAGGAGCCACTCTGTTTAATAAAGATATAACTGAACTGATGAGTACTAAAGCTCAGAGAAAGTAGGGTTCTTTTTACTTAATCTGGAAAGCTCCATGTGCCTGTGGTTGCACACAATAAGTTGTAATATCTGATCTTAACACAGTCGAGAGAAGTGATACTAGGGAAGATCTTTTTCAGGGATGCAAAAGATAATATTTTGTTCGTTTCTCTAATTGCAGCTGTCCAGAGAGTAAAATAAAGCCCTTAGGTCCAATGCTTTTAAATGGACTTACAAAGCTGATCAATGAATACAAAGAGGTAAGATGAAAAATTCTTTACTATAATTCTTCATGTGAATACAAGCAAAAGATAAATAAATTTGTGACAGAAACTGATGTATATTTTTTTTTGTGTTTGCTTGAGAGCCTGCCAGGGGATACCTTTTAAGAATTTTTGTTGGAAGAGAAGCAAATATTTTAAAATGCTATATAGGAAAACTGTTTTATTTATTTAACACCTACAGATATGTGCTTGGGCACCAATTGCAAAATCTCAAGAAACAGTAGTGTTAATAATAGAAAGAGAGAAGTCAGAGTAGTATCTAGCTGCTCTTACTCTGGAGCACACAAGGACATCAAGTCTGGATCTTTATCCCATTGTGTTAAGCATCTGTATAGGTATGCTTGTTATACGTTCCATCCTATCTATCCAGGGATGGTATTATTATGGGAAGAGTTTTACCAAAGAGAACTGCAAATGCCAGTCTGGCTTGATAGGTGTTTCCAGTGCCATTTCAAAAGTCAAATTCCCCATGATACTCCTACATGCACCTTAGAAAGGGCAGATGTTGCAGATCACCTTTTCTGCAGCATTGAACTTCCTGCTGCTTCATTTGACCTTTGGATGTGACCTTCTGGTCTGAGTTGGCATTTGAATGCACAGGACACACTGCCATTGGAAAGGGAGTGAAAAAGAAGGAAGTAAGCCTCTGTGTATAAATGTGCTGCATCCACAGGATGCATTGTGCAAACAGCCTCCTTTGTTTACAGCTGCTGTTAAGAGCTGGTGGTTTCTGTCCCTCTGCTACTGTTTCATATTCTCACTGAATCTCCTTTTTTGTTTCTCTTGAGCTAAAATGTAATTAGGTGGCACCAGAAGAGAGATTTACATTTTGCCACAATTTGCAGTTTTTCTGTTTCTTAGACAAAAATGTGCTCCCTCTGTTTCTATATAATGTTTTTATTCTTGGATAGAAATACTTTGTATTTTAGGATTCTTTTTCCACGAAAGCCTGCTTGAGCAGTTTGAAGACAGGATTTAAAGTAAATGTTTATTTATGAAAGATATACCTGTATGTATTTCTGGTTTTGCTAAATTCTGTTTATTGTTTTATTATTCAAGGATTCAAAACTGCTATCAATGGCATATTCAGCAGTTGGAAAGCTCTCCAGGTAACTGAAGCATCATTTAAGCAATGGGACATTGAATAACTTTTCCAGAGTAATCAGTTAATTTATCAGCAGCAAGCTTTATGCCACCTACCAGCTTTGCAATTGAGTGCAGGGTGCAGAGAAAAGCGTTCTTGTGACAGCTCCAGAGATGTAAAAAGAAATATGTTTTTAGCTGATAGCTTGTCTAGCAGTGATTAATGGCAGCTCATGAATTATGCACAGAATTTAAGAAATGGTTCTGCATTTTGGATTGCCAGAAATACAAATTTAAGAAATGTACTGCAAAGACCAGAGTGCATGAAGCTACGCAAGTGGTATGTTCAGTTATGTGCTGGTAATCTAAGTGGTTGTCCATAAAATGTCTCACTTTTCAAACTGCATTAAGGGAGGGAGAATGTGCTGCTTGATGGTCGATATGGCTAAGATGGAGGAAACTTTCTGTACTGGCTGTAATTGTTTGACACTTAAGATTTAGAATTAAGGGAAGACCAATAAAATGTGAAGCATTTCAATTTAAAAAAACAAAAGCTTAATTGATTAAAATATCTTGTTTCAGCCGAATGCCTCAGCTCTTTACCAAGGATATAGCACTGGTACAGCAGTTTTTTGAAGCCTTATGCAAGGTGGGTGCTGATGGGGCTTTGGGAAATCATTATTGTGTTCTTCTGATTTTGTTCAATTCTTGGCACTAGACGCTGTAAAGTGAAAACTCTTGGTTTTTTACTGCAGGAAGATGCTGATACTAGGCTTGCCATTCAAGAGGCATTGTCTATGATGGTTGGAGCATACAGTAACTTGGAAGGAGCCCAGCGTACCCTGATGGAAGCTCTTGTAGCTTCATATTTAATAAAGGTATTTTCAGTGGAGTCTAAATCACATACCTTAAAAAAAGAGCAATTAATTGTCCTCCTGTTTCCTGACACTTCCTGTTAGATAATTCTGGAGCATATCTTCCTTTTCCTATTGAATGTATTGGCATGTCTGGGAAAAGGCAGGGTGTGTATGCTCAGATAAAATATTTTTAACATGGCTTGGTGACGGCAAGGAAGGTAGCACTGCAGTTCTCTATTTGTGTTCTGTTTAGCAAAAAACCAAATCCACTGCAAATCCATTGCATGTTTCTCATAGTTTTCTCCTTAGAAAACTTTGAGAAGTAAATGCTCCAGGGACAGTCTTCTGAAACACTGTGGGACATTGAGAGTTTGGTAGAAAGGATCATTCACTGCTAAGCGGAGTTTCAGCAGGCTGTGTGATATCTGACATAAGGCACCTGTGAACCTCTCCAGGAGCTCACCTTGAGACACTAGTCTAGACTAAACCAGACTTGACTTACTCATGCTTTGAGTACCTTGTTTGTGTTCAGAGTACACCAGAAGTCTGGATTTTCAGAAGGCGTGAGTATACTCTGTGTTTGTATGAGTACTCAGGCAGACTGTGTATGCATTTCTAGTGTAAGAGATAATTTTCATGCTGGTAAGTCCTTTGCTCAGGGGATCTATATCTCCAGGCAGTACCTTTTTGAGACTGTGTGTACCTTACAGACAGAATCACCACCCTAAGCTGATATTTCTTTCCCACCTCTGGCTATGCTGCTCCTAGGCTTAACTCTGTTTTCTGTGGAGAGATGATATATGTCAATTTCATTTCAAAACTGCCTGGATGGAGCAGTTCTGTTTTCAAGAATTAGTATGATTCCCCAAAGTGTGCATGTGTTTAATTAAACATTTAATTCCCTGCTTGTGTATATATGAGAAGTTTGCTTTTCTTTGCCCTGTCTCCTGCCATGTGAAGTGTAAGCATGAGTAGTGTCTCAAAATGTGTAAACTTTTTGAGTCATGGTGGTACCAGATTTGTCAAAACAAATGACTGATGCTGTACAAGTGGTGAGTGAAAGTCATTACTGCTGTCATTTAAAATTCAACCATGTGTTTGTGTCTTTTCCTTTTAAGCCTGAAGTTCAAGTACGTCAAGTGGCTGTAAAATTTGCTAGCACAGTGTTCCCTCCTGATCATATCCCTTCCAGATACTTACTCCTGTTAGCTGCAGGAGACCCGTAAGTTGTTTTCCTTTATAAATTATTTTCTCATATATATATGTGTATGTGTTTTTGTGTGTATATATATATATATGCATGCATATGCACACACACATGTATATACATTCAGTATAAATTTGCATCAAATAAGAATACTTTTATCTGTGTGTGTAAGTTCGCACATAAATAACTTGAAGAAAATGAAATATGGCAATTTGGAAATCAAACTTCACATTCTCAACATTCCTATGGAGGACTGTTACTGTACTCAGTGACAGTCTTTAGATTGTTTTTCTTGTTTCAGATGAACTGCAGTCACTAAAGCACTTCATACTAATGATCAGTTGCAATTGCAAAAGTAAAAATGCATTAACTGAAATCACTTTTACAGTGTCTAGAAATTATTTTTTCCTGGCAAATTCTCTCAGTCTATTTTTAGCTTGTATTTGCAGAGTTGAGCATGTGGTTTTGAGAGTTGCCACTGTCTGCTGAGGAGTAGGTGACTCATTAAATTACAGTAATCTTTTCATTTGCAATTTTCTGTTACTGCAGTGTAAGTGTTGGGGATTTTTTCCCAACTACTTTAATTACTAAAGTTTTGATGAGAGTAGCTATTGTGTAACTAAAGACAGTTAAACAAATCAGTTACAACAACTAGCACTGTCATTGCAGTGTCAGCACTGTTTCAGGAGTAGTTATCTCTTGTTAAGTAGACAATAAACCTGGTAGGTGGCAGCTGAAGCTTGTCTTCAGGGAATGATAGGGAGAAGTAGCAGATAGGAAAACAAGGATGTGGGAACTAGGAACTGATGGTGAACACTAGAAGCATGTAAGAGGAACAGAAGTGAGCTCATCCGGAGAGTTTTGCAAAGAGTAGTCAGTACTATCCCTTTTTCTTTCCCATCTCTAAAATAAACAAATGCTAAAAGTTGTAGTGGAAGACTTTTTCTCTCTTTCCTTCAAAAAAAAATCCCCACATCTCATTTAAAAACTGTTCTCTCTCCCCCAGCTTCCCAACATACCTTCTTGCTCATTAAAGGCTGTTTGTTCTGTGCAAATAATATGTTTCTCATCTTTCTTCTAAAAGGCGGGAGGAGGTACATGGAGAAGCCCAGCGGGTCCTGAGAACATTTTCTGGAAAAAATGAAAAGGAGAGTTCTGGGAAGCAGATGCCTTCCTTCCCTGAAATGGTCCATTACATTCAAGACAAGGTGCAGTGCTTCTGTCACAGTGAATGACAAATAGATATGTGATGATCAGGCATGGGATAAGTGTGGTCTTGCCTTCCCTATGTCAGTTTCTTACAGCTGCCCCAAGGAATAAAGTTAGTGAAAATCAAAATAAGGACCATACATAGTATTTCATTGCCAAGGTTACCCTTGTCATCACTTTCTGCTGGCAGCAATTGCCTGTTAAGTAGCGAGGCAAATCTTTTAACAAAAGGGGGTGTTTTGCTTTCTTGCAATTTGTGTGGATGATATGTGGAATGAGGAATCCGGTTTTCAAGGCTTATAATCTGCAATGTTTCACAAACACAGTTCCTGAAGGTGCAAGAAGACTACTTTTTATTTGACCCAGTGAACAATAATGTACATAAACAAAAAAACCAAAAAAATTTTCTAGGCTAGGAAAGGAGGTACTAGGACAAGTGAAGAAGCCTAATTTGTTGACTTAAAGGCTTAATTTTTCATCTTCATTGCAATTTATGGAATAATGGCCATGTAAATAGCCTTTGTGCGAGGCTGAGTTTAGTGGAATGATGCACTGAAAATTGTGCTACTCACTTTACTCACAACTGTTTGCACTGAGAGCTCATTTGGAGAAGTGCTACAATCTTGTCTGTGTTACACACTTCTGGGTATAGTAGCTATACTAAACTTATAAGCAGTAAAGGATATGTGAAGAGTCACTGACAATATCTTTTCCTGTCATAGCCTGCTTTTTAAAAAAAGTCAGAAGTATGTAATGTTGAAGCACATGTGATTTTGCAAGAGATCTGTGATTGCAGAACTCTTACACCTGAGAGTTTTCTTGTGAAATGTGTGCTCTGATAGTCTTGTACTCTACTAATAGTCTGAAGTATTTGAAGTTCTATGAGAAAACTTGCTTTTTGTCCGGAATCCTGACTGTTTAAGTAGATATAAAAAAATTAGTAAAAAAAGATTGAGTTTTAGATAACACTCTTAAATTCTGTCCCCCTGAAGATGGTTGAAAATTTTCCTTAACATTTGTTATGTCACTAAATAATTATGGATCAGTGTGGTTTGATCACCACTGATCACAAACTGATCAAAGCAAGAGTCCCTCAATCATGTGGGAATTAAAACTTTTTTTGAGCACTTTTCAGATCTTTACATGTCCTGAAGGTGTATTAAAAATCCTAGAGGTATAATTATTTGTTTAGTTATCTCAAAGTGTGATTTTTCACATACTCTCAATAATCTGTGACTTTTGGAGATGCTTGAGAAGTCTGTATGCATTGCTTGGCACAGTTTGCTGAGATGAAAAATGACTGCATGATTGAACGTGATCCTTCAGAAGGATCCTTTCAGATCCTTCCAAAAAAAATACATTTGAAAGAGTAAGACCCAATCTGCTGTGTATGGGTGGGAGATTGTTCCTCAAAGGAGTCACTGTCTGTTCACTAAATCAGGTTTTCTTTAATAATTCTGTATGTCATTAGAATTAGCATTGCAAAAGATCATGGTGTGTTAAGGAGAGTGAGAATCTGTTATCTTCTGCAATTGCCTTGTGTGTTTACTCAAGTACAAGGCTGCCTGACTGACATGCACACTGATGTGCATGTTGCCTGTTTAATATATACATATTGCTTTTCTGCAACATTTTCAGTGAGTGTCACTTAAAACCCCCTGTTTGGATGTTTTTTGGCTGGCATATTCCTGCTTCTCAAAGCTAACATTTACATGGAAAGAAGTTGCTCACTCGTTGCTGCAGCCTTCTATGTAGTAGGTAGAGAGATTCCCTCTTGAGCCTCTCTGTCTGAGAGGCTCCCCTGCCTATGCTGGCACAGCACAGGGCACCCACCTCCCAGTACTGGGGAAACCTGGCTGCTCTGCAGCCTCTCCAGGCAGAGCTACCATTTTAAAGCTTTCTGGCTGCCTGTCGGGGGGAGGTTCAGAGTTTGAAAGTTTGTGAGGTACTTTACTTTTAAATTCTTAAGTGCTTCTTTGTTTCCTGAAAGGAAGAAACAATGCTGTACTCCTTCAGCCTCCCCTGCTGTTCCCTCTCATGCATTCAGAGTTTCCACTTTCTGAGTTGGTGTAAAGTAGATCGAACTGACTATTACCAAGTGCGCTGTGCCCTTTTTATTACAGAGCTGTTACACATTTTCATTTGTTAAGTGGAGGATTAACACAGTCACATCAGCAAAATTTCACTGAGCTTTGCAACATCTCTGCTAGTATGGGTCTGATGCTCCACTCTTAATGTATTCTGTTGTTTAGGCCACTCACCGAATGAAAACTCCAGCTAAATACATGACTGGAACTGCAGCATTGCCTTTTAATCCTGCCACATTTGGAGAGGTAATTGTCTGGTTTTACTTCCTCAGATATGTGTACCACTCTTTCTCTAGAGGACAGTGTAAGAAGCTAACAGGCACCATAAGTCTCCCTACATTCTAAAATACTTTGAAACAGATGTTGGGATTAGCTCTCCATCCTTTGTCCTTAAGCAGCAGTCTGAACAAGATTTTCATGAGGGGTTTGGGAGGAATGTTCATGAGAGGGTTACTCCACTGCTTTCTGCAGCATTTCTAATGGAGTAGCACTAGAAATCAGATGGGCAGTCCTGTGCAAAGGTCCCATTATGCTCCTTGGGGCTCTTTTCCTAACAGGATCCCAGGCTCCAGTGATCTGTAGACACAAACTGAGATGGGAAGTGAGATTTGTATTAGCAATGTGTCGGGTTGCATTTGTACACGTACTGAATTGGTATAGGGTACGGGCTGAACTCCCTGAAAGGAATTACATCAGCTGATGATAAACCAAAAGTCTGCATGTGATTTAATCTTTAGAGAATGATTAAGGGTTGTCAGGCCTATTGCAGAAAGTGATCCTAAGGTTTGTTACACTTTATATTTGTTCCTGTCTCTGTGCTAACTTTTCTGTCTATATTTGATAAAAGAAAAAACTATTCTGTTTTAGTTACATTGAACACAGCATATTCTCTGCTCTTTTGTCTCCTGCATGGCTTTTCCTGCATAAGTGCTTATGTATTCAGGATCCTGTGTTTTTTATCTTCTCTACTTAGATTGTTCTCTATCTGCGGATGTGTCTTGCTCACAGTGCCGGTGTGGTGCCAACCTCACAGAGCTTGGCAGATATGCAAGATCATGCTCCAGCCATTGGACGTTACATAAGAAACCTCATGTCTGGCAACCACATATCTTTCTCTTCCTCCTCCTCTTCAAAAAGTGCAGAAACCAACCCTGTACATATATATATTGGCCTTCTTCAGCAGCTCTTAGCTGGTGTTGGAGGTAAGAAGCTGTGTGCAGCTGTATCGTGAAGAAATAAATGTCTTCTCTTACTAGAAATGAGTTGTCTTGTGGTTTGAACTTGGCTTCAGCAAGCATAGAGTTGAAACACAGACTATATATTATTTAGTTTAAACTTGTTTTCTTCTGTGTTATTTTGTAGGTGGGACAAAGCATGGCTGTAAAACTGCAGCATCAGTTGACATAATAGTGTAAAATTGTGAAGCCATTGTTTATAACAGCTTTTTCACCAGTGTATGCTGTGTCTTCCTCACTCTCATAATAGCCTGCCACAAGTGTAGTCTAAAACATTTGAATGCATTTTGAATGAATTGCTACTAGGCTATTTGCTTTTATTAGTTTCCCTAATGTGTCTGAGAAATATTATATGCTATTATTCTCTATAGTTTTTTATTTCTAGTGAACTACAAAAATGTGCCTGAAATGCCTGATACTTCTTTACCTGTTTTTAGCACTGAGTGTTACAGTGTTATAAATACTGGAGCAGTTAATAACCTCATTCTTTAATTATTGTTTAGGTTTGCCAGTCATGTATTGTCTTCTAGAAGTTGTTTCAGTGTATCCAGAAAAACTAGCCACCAGATTTGTAGACAAAATGGATTGGATTAAGGTATTGTGAAAACAATTTTTTTGGTGTTTTTCTGTGGGGTGGATGGAATTTGGCATTAGCAAAATCTGGCACATTTCCCTGGCACATGGTGAAATAGAGTATTATTTTGAAATATGCATTTGATTTGAAATCTATTTCTAATCACAGCTGACACCTCATGAAAGGTTGTGTGCGCTAGGATGGGGAAAATTATTTTTTGGTCTTTTGTATTATTGTTCATTCACTTACATGTTCTAGGTAGTCTGTCATCTATCCTAGGTATAGTCATCCATTTTTTTCTCTGCAGAGGAAAAATGAAGACAACATTCTGCACATTTTTTCCAATGTGAATGTTTCAGTGGGAAGATGTGAATTACTTCTTAGAAGATGAGATTAATTACATCCCTAGTTGTTTTAGAGACATTTCTGTGGAGATACTTTTTTTCTATATATTAGCCCCAGACAAAAAAAAAAAAACCCATACACTGGAGTCTGCTTGGGAACAAGCCAAAGGGAATTCTGCGTTCCCTAGATTCTTTTCTCAGGCAACTCTCTGCTTTTTCATTATTTGCCTCAAACATCTACGATTTTTGAAGGTCTTACAGGTTGCTATTGCTTTCACTGGGGTAATCTGGCAGAAACAAATACTTAGTCAAGTATTAAAAAACATTTGAATGTGTTCTAATAGTTTCTTCTGATGATATCTGTGCTGCACTGCACTGTATGCAGGTTATCCCTTCTCATTTACTTGCAGGTATGAACCGCACAGGAGCATACTTAAAAACATTGCCCTTTTCAGTATTCCTCATCATTTGTAGGAAACTCTTCTTTGTGCTTGGCCTAGTGTCCATTTGCAGAATTAAGCGTCTAGGGGTAGTCATTGATAGTACCGAGTTTCAGAAATAGTGTTGTAAATAATATTTTACGTGTTTTTGCCTTGCCAAGTGAAACAAACAGGTTGAGGGGTTTGTTAGAAGTCAGATATGTGATCTTATGCTAGGTTGAAGTTAACATTACACTTCATGACCCTGACAAATAATTTCTTGTTTGTGTGTGTGGCTCATTTTGGTTTCTTTGTGGTGGCCCAAGGCACTCCAAAGATTTGGGTATGAATTTTTCATGGGAGTATGTTGCATGATACATCAAATTGCTGGTAGAGGTAAGATTATGTCATAACAAATTACCTGAAGCTTCTAAAATTCAATTTAAATAACTTATTTAGACAATACAAGACCTCAGGTACAAATTGGATAATTTTGCTTTGAGAACTGTGATGTCCTGGACACTTTTTTTTGTCATGGTTGGATTTGAATGGTTAACCCTCTTGCGTTTTTTTTTCCCCCCTTTGATTAATAAGAAGGGTATGGAAGCCTCCAGCAGCTCAGGGAAAGTAGTGGTTTGGAGTGTGGGTTTTTTTAGTACAGTATGAATGCAAAACCTGGAAACTCTTAGCTGAAGACAAAATTCAGCCAAGAATTCAATTTATATGTTTTGGCACAGAGCTGGTGGGTGGCCATCTTGTGGCTAGTGGTCTTCTTTCTCCAAAGTACTCAATGTGTAATGAATGCTCTGTTGAACTGAGGACTCTGTTTCTTATTAAGTGATAATGCTGTTGGTTTAAAGAGTGCTTTCTGAATTAAGAACTATTTATGTATCTCCATGACAATTGTCTTTGTATATTGAAGCTCTTTATAAACAGACTGGGTAAGAAGCTGCTTCCATATTTCATGGCTTGTTTTTTTTTTACACTCCCACAGAACCTGATGAACACTAACAAAGAGGAAATGCGTGAGCTTGCAGCCCTGTTTTATTCTGTAGTGCTGTCTACCATGTCTGGAGATGAGCTTAGGGCGTCCTTGGAGCAGCTGATCAAGATGACAAAAGACAACCATGTAACTACCTTCCTTTGTCTGCTTCTTGTTTTTTCTCATGTCATGTAACTGATAGGATATTTGAATCTCATCATGTGTCCAGAATGTATTAACCTTAATCTGGGTGTAAAATTAACTAGCTGACTTGCAGTTGGATGGTGAGAAGGGATTTTTGTTGTAGGTGAGTGCAGAAGATCTTTAAATAAATTAATCCCTGAAGCTGTTAAGGTCAGTAGGAGGATGTCATGCAGGCACGTCCCAAGCAAAGCACCATCATGTATTTAACCAGTTTTAGCCAGCTAAATAGCCACATACCATTGAGTGGTAATGGATCACACTACCTACCTCAAACTGTCTACCAGTTCCTTATTCCTGAGTACCCACAGAATCAAGAAAATTTTTAACTTGTTAAATGTTCAGCTCATCCCCTCCTGAGCCATAGTTGCCTCCTGAGTCCTCGCTGCCTCAGGATCTTGTGCTGTGTTAGGCCTGTGCCATCTTCCCTCTTGCCCCACATGGACTGCTCAGCAGCCCTCCACAGCTGTGTCTTTACATGGGTTTGCCTGCCTTCCCTTCTCCAGTAGCTCCTTTTGCCTCCCCTTATCCTTATTTCTCCATTTTGCTACGGCAAGCATGGAAAAGGAGTCATGAAAACAAATTTTGTCTGGTTTCTGTGCTGGTGTGTCTTGAATCCTGTGTGGGAGGGAAAGGAGTAGTATTTCTAGGTTCTGTTTCTCCAAAATGGTTTTGTATCAGTCTTCTAAAGGACTTAAAGGGCCACCATTTTACATTGCCGGTAACAGGCTGACAAGAAGTGCTGACTGTTGTACTTAACAAACATGATTTATTTTGAATCTGTGAAAGCTCTGCCTGTAAGCCAAAGCCATGCCATTGCTCAGTTTTGTGTAGGGCACAGCTCCTGCAGTCGTGAACCCAGAATACATGGATCCCAACCCCCCACTGCTTTCAGCCCCACTCACCCATGTGAACTGTAAAAGGAAAAAAAAGCAGGGTGTTCCCATGCCTTTGTGAGTCTGAGTCATGTAGAGCTGTGACTTGCTGCTACTGTACAAAACCACTTGGATTTGTACACCTAGGGGTGGTGGTGATCCTAGTGTCTCAGTAAGGACTGCAGTGTGAATGGATAACAAAAGTGGAGATGGGGGAAGGACCCATTTTATGCTGGCTTTGCTGCAGTGAGACCACATCAAGGAACAGTTCCTGGTGGCCAGGCTAGGTTGAGAATCCAATTCTGGCAGCACAATTGCACCGGTGCAACATTTGTAGTGTTAAAAACAAGAGGTATGAACTAATCCAAGCTTAAGCTCCTGCACCCTTCCCTTTGTTTTTTGTATTTTTTTTTTCAGTTAGGTAGCATTTGAATCTCACAGCCTTGTTTCTCCGCAAAATCCTTGTTTCTCTGCAAAATTTTACTAGAATTCACTTGTAGGAATAAACATGGTCATTAAATAGTTCCAGCACCAAATCAGCATTGGAGAAATTGATTTTCTTTACATTTAATTGTATTGATTAGGTTTCATGATTTATGGTCTGCCAAGCTGTAGAGGCATTGCCTTCAGCATAGGCCAGATGTGTTCTCATTCTTAACCATGTAAATGTAGAGCAATTACCCTCTACTGCTTTTTACCAAAGAGTGCATTTTGTCCCCTTAGTCTAAGGATGTCTGGTTTTTAAGTAGGGACAATGTAGTTTGGAGTTTTTTTTAAGTCTAGCTACCAAAGGGTAGCTTGAGGAATGTGAGTGCTGGTGATAAATTCCTAATCTGTCCTCCTAGATCTCTTTTAAGTTTCATTAATGAATCTTAAAGAACTCCGTTCATCAGAGAACATTAACAATATCAAACTCTCTGTTGTTTTATTATGTGTTAGAGCTCTTCATTCTTCAGGGTGCTTTCTGATCTGGCTTGTCCATATGTGTTTTTAAATCAGTGCTTTGTGCAAAGTGTTACTTACTTTGAAAATGAGATTTTTTGCACTGTTGGTGTTGTCTGTAGAGCCCGGAGGTCCAACATGGATCCTTGTTGGCTTTGGGATTTACAATAGGAAGGTACTTGGCCAAAGGGAAAATCAGAACAATGGAGCTACATGACATAGAACAACCAAACACTTCAGTCATGCCGGAACAAGAACAACTTATAAAGTCGACAACAGAGACAATAGGTAACTTCCTGCCTAAGACTTTGCTGCATGTAACAGTTGTTGTTTTTTTCAATCTACCCCAGGCTGAGGGTTTTTCTGAGATGCTTAGCCCAGACATAGTGTAATCTTGAGTTCAATTTTTGTGATAGAATTTACAGCCTGTAAGAATGTAATCTGATAAGATGTATGGACATTTCAGCAAAACCTAGGTGGATTTTGTAACTTGCAGACCAACACAGCACAATCAGGAGTAGTATTATTGCCTAGATTCCTCTCAATGTCTCACTCCATTTTTTTTCTAACAGAATGCTTCCTACCAGCTGTAGAGGAGATTAATGCTTTGCTTCAGGTGTGGGTTAAGTACAAGTGCCTTCCACTGCTAAGTAATAATAATACAAAATCTGAGTCATCCTGGTTTGCTTTTCCCTGTAGGTTCTTTTTTGGACAGTACCTCTCCCTTCCTTGTGGTGGGTGCTTGTATGGCTCTTGGGGAGATTGGCAGGAATGGCCCCTTGCCGATCCCCAACGAAGGAACAGGGTTTACAAAGCTGCAACTTGTTGAAAACTTACTGGCCCGAATCCCTTCCAGCAAGGAAACAAATAAGGCAAGATTTTTGTAGTGTTCTTGTGATTCCTGTTCATTTCTTGAATGCTCACTAGGTATGTGTATTACCTGCCAAACTCAGCCTCGTTTTTTAAAGGAATTAGGCCTTTTGTTAGCTTTAGTAAGTTGGGTAGAGTCAGTGTCTTTCTAATATTGTCTAGCACTGATCGCTTGTGCTTTCTATAGTCATAACTAGGGCGTTAAGAGATAAAAATATCAATGGTCTTAATTTTAATTCAAGAAAAATGGGAATATCTTCTTTTACCTGCACATAATCCTAAAAGGTAATAGGCCATTTCTTCTGATCTACTTTGGAAAAGAGGTGAACTGATTGATCTAATAAGTCACTTGCGTGTATATCTGGTACCTTGAGTGAAACTTCAGCAAGGGTGAGAAACAGTGAGTTTAAAGTGCATCTTCTGAACTTACAGGAAGGGTATATGATGGTGTTATTTTTTGTTTGTATTTAAGATGAAGGAACGAGCAATACAAACATTAGGTTACTTCCCAGTGGGAGATGAAGATTTTCCTCACCAGAAGCTACTGCTGCAGGGTTTAATGGATTCTGTGGAGGTGAGACACTATCAGTGTATTTTCCTTTATACTACAGTGAGTATTTCTCTTTGGATGCTTTTATGTACTCTAGAGCCAGATCTACAAAGGGAGTTGACTTTTTGTAATAGTGCCTCTGGGTTTTTTAAAACTGCCTTGAACTAGAGAGCAGAGGTAGACTTGGGGCTGGTAAAAGGTTTTATGCCACAGTTCAAAAACTTGCTAGTCCAGGTCTCTGCCTCAGTCTGAGACAAATACTCATTCCCCTTCAGGAGGCTTATGGATTTTTTTTTTTTGTACTCTGTATGTATAAAATCTCCAGAGCTTATTAATGAAGCCTTAGACCTGTACTTTGGCCTTCAAAAGTACCCTGAAAGTAGGTAATATAAATACCTCTGAACTACATCAGCTAATACAACTAACTTGAATTAGAAGTTTATAGGAATATATGTAGCTCTTGTCCCTCTAAATGCATTATTGAAATGCACTGCATTCTTTCACAGAACTTCAGAGCTTCTATACATATTGCAATATGCCAGATAAGAAAATTAAATAAAAGGAGCTTTTTTAGTGTTTTTCATTTACAGCTTGTTTTGCCTTTCTTCCTTGCTGATACTGACATAGGATTCTGCATTGTACAGATGGCTGTTGAGTATCAGACAGGCATGCTTTGCTGAGTCCTCCAATTCTGGTGTGATCCAGCAAGCAAGAACCATAGAGCTATAGAATGGCTTGGGTTGGAAGGCATCTTAAAGATGATCTAGTTCCAACTCCTCTGCTGTGGGCAGGGGCACTTCACACCTAGACCAAGTTGCTCAAAGCCCAATCCAGCCTGACCTTGAACACTGCCAGGGTTGGGTATCTATGGGTGACCTCTTCCAGTGCCTCACCACCTTCACAGTAAAGAATTTCTTCCTGATAATTCATCTAAGCCTACTCTCAGTTTGAAGTCTTTAACCACTTGTCCTATCACTACACTTAGGGTACTAAAAATACTGAGAATAGTATGTACCCAAACATCAAAAGATATTTCTGAGTGCTGTGTTTTTATCCTGTAATTGCATAGGGACATTACAACTTGCGTTATAAAAGGTGTACTTGAAAAAAAATTGTTTATCTTAGATTGCAGGAAGCTAAGGGTTTAATTCTCCAAGAGCCTGAGCATGTTCTGCTTCTAGAGCATAAGGAAAGCTATCTAGAAGGTGCTCAGTGGTTATGGAAACCAATTCTTACAACATAAAATTCATCAGAAGTACTGACAAGAATGTGGCATATCCTGTTCCTGAAGGCTCAGAGGATAGTGTAAGGAGGACAGTGAAGCTAAACAAGTATCATGATTTCTTTTAATGTGAAAAAAAGGCTTCTGCATCTTGTAAGACATCAACTTCTGGGTGGAATTACAGGAGACTATTTCAATACTCCCTATTATAGTAAAATAGTAGTAATTTTTACTTATCATTATCAGCATCATTTTAACTTTATTTTCATTCTATTGAATTCTTTCTTGTCACCAAGTTGAGCTTCTGCAGAGACTAGTAAATACTTTGTCAAAGGCATACTTTAAAAAAATGTGGAAAATTTAGCTTTTATCATTCATTTCAGACAGGTTGGCATTGCCTCATTTTCCGTCAACTTAAGTGGGTCTGAGGTGCCACATTGTCTGAGAAGCTCACCAGAAGATTGATCTTACTGTTAATTGGTGCTGAACATTGGGACTGGGAAAGAGACTGGTTTTGTGGATTGAGTAGCAGAAGTTTAGGTGTATGCTTAGTTAGTACTGTCAGTGATGCTCTAATGTGTTTTTCAGGCCAAACAGATAGAGCTGCAGTTCACTGTTGGTGAAGCTATTACCAGTGCTGCTGTTGGAACCACCTCAGTGGCTGCACGGGATGCATGGACAGTCACAGAGGAGGAATATATCCCTCCTTCAGGTCGGTCTTCCTAATGTAGGGGCTGGGTTGGGAACTGTCTGAGCTAACACTTGGCTCCAAGCTTCATTTCTGTGGTGTTTGGTTTATAACAGAACATGCAAGAGAGGTTTTGTGTTTGTGGTTATATACAGGTTGTTTTACCTATTCGTGTCTGTCTGCTCAGAGGGCAGATGACTTTATTCATGGGCTGTTTAAATCACTGCTTAGGTAATTCATAGCCACTCGACTCTGTATTTGTTTGGTTCTTTTTCTTTTTTGTTTGCCACGTTGAGTTAGTTTTGGGTTTTTAATATGCAAATCCTTTAAAATACCATTTTGAAGCCTGAACAGGAAAATTGGGCTATAAAATCAAATTGCAGGTGTTTACCAATAACTTCAGGTGATACAATTAAGTGAAATTTACGTGCAGTAAATGCAGAAATTCTATGTAAGGACTAAGATTCTGTACCCATTGAAATACAAGTGTGACAAAAGGCTGGCTTCAAATCAGGCAACTGTAAATATCAGTCTCAGACCTGCAAACACATGTTTTAATTTTGTGACACTGCTCTTTGATGTGCAGTGTACACAAAGCTGAGCATATGGTAAAAATTGAACCTTGCCATTGCTCCAGAAATTGTGAGTCCTAACAAAAAAAAAAAAGTTTTGCCCTGAGTCTTAGGCAATGTGAATGGTCCCTCTTCTTGGCCACAGGCTCTGAAACATGTTCATGAAGAGTTAGGAGGAGTCTGTATTTCTATTATTTATTCTACTATTGCTACTTTCCAGTGACTTCAGTGACTTCCTAAATAAGCAGAGATTAAGGTGTCACCTGAATACTCTTGAGTTCATTAGGTTTTTCATTATTTCCATTAAAATGGATGTGGTCAGTTCTCAAAGTTCCTCCCTTCCACCTTTATTTTTTTTTCATATAGATTTGAAAGTGAATGATGTGGTGCCCTGGGTCCTAGACCTTATTTTGAACAAGCACATCATCAGTCCCAACCCACATGTTAGACAGGCAGCTTGCATCTGGCTTCTGTCATTGGTGAAGAAGCTGAGCACCCACAAAGCGATTAAGGTACGAAATATGCCTTTTCCTAACACTGGCTCCTTGTCCCTGTTTTTGCTTCTCACCTTGTTTCTGTCCCTTCCTTCCCCTTCACTTCTATTGCGTCTTTTCTCCCCATGCTGATACAGTCCTTACTGAGGTCCTTTTGAGATGTGGCCTATCTTTTCTTTCTAGAGGAACAGACTATCTGGCAGATGAACAAGGGTGTTTGTCACCTTTCTAAACATCTGACTTGCATCCAAGTCATAGTAAGCTCAATGTAAATAGCTGTTGTAAGATGAAGTAGCACTACATCCTCCCTTGGGAAGAAGAGTTTGGTATCTGTATAGTGTTTAGGATTTATATTTGGAAAATTTTTAGGAGAGGTCTAGGATGGGAAGAAGAAGGAGAACAGAACTTAATTGTTTCACGGTGTTTATCTTTGGTACCTAGGAGCAATTACATTGTGCTTTATGTACTGTGTATTTTTGGTACACTTTATGAACCTTATATTCAAAGTGCTTGTCTGTAATGAGAGAATGTGAAAAGTCCTCTACAGGGACTAAATGAAACATTCCCAACCAAAATGTCCTCTATCTGCATAGAAGTACTATGGATTGTGATGGGATCAAGTAACCATTTTGTACTCTCCAGGTATTGATAAAGAGCTTTGGAACAACTGCTTTGCAAATATAAGCTTTTATATATAAAACTTTGCCACATATTGCATTCATCTAAACAGTGCACCTTGTAGGGAGGTGGCAAAACTCACCAGTTTGGAGATGGAGAAATCCCATCTGGCTGCAAGCCAGATTTATGATGCATTGTTGCCTTGTATTAAACAAGGAAAATAAAATATGTGGTTTACTAATGTCATGGTATACGTACATGGTGGGCTGAACAAAAAAATTACCTGTTATCTTCTGTGAATGCTGGTCAGGCTTCTACTTGCATGTCTGGAAGGAAGGGCAGTTCTTGTCTTAAGTGTAGCTCAGATGGGCAACTCCATTGATACAGTAGCCTCTGTTTATCTGTTAGAAACTTGCCTGGAGACCAAAATAAGGATCCAAAATAATGTCCTTTTTTTCTCATCTTACAGTCTCATCTCAAGGATATTCAAAGTGCATTTGTTTCAATTCTGTCAGATAGTGATGGTAAGTACTGTTGCATCTCAAAGAGTTGTGCCTTTTTGTGGGCATTCAGCAGGCTGGAGGGACTCTTTCAACAGGCAGAAAGTCAACTACGCTCTGTTAGTCAGCATTAAAAGATGACTGTAGAAACTTCGCATTTCTTATGTTAATAGGAATGATTTCTTTTCTAGGCATCATGTGCAGAGATAGGAAGCACAGCTTTTCTGTGCATTTAGTGAAAAAGCACACTGCATTTGCCCCTTCAGGGTGTAGTAACAGAAGAGGTGTTACTTCTGCTCTGTGTTGGGCAGCAGGTGTATATCACAGAGTTCTGCATGAACAGAAACTCTGAGACCTCTTCAAGCTAGCACATTTTGGCTTACAGCTCTACCCATGGCAGCTAGTTGAAAAAGTGGCATCCAGCAGCCTATGCAAAGCTCACTGAAGCTGAAGAGAGTATTACCATTGTTGATTTCAGGTGCTACTAGCATGTCAGAATACCTATGGCTCTTGAAACTCTTCCTGCTGTTTCAAAACTTGCAGTAACAATAGTTGTGTGAAGATGTCACCTAATTTGAAGGGGTTTATGCCTTCAGAACAATTTGCAGCTTCAGAATCCAAAGTTTGTGTCATGAGAGACTAGATCTGCACTGAAATGGAGAACTCTGAAGTGCAACACAGAGCTGTGTTTGCTATGTCCTGATTTTGGTTGAACCTTACTTTTGAAATTTCTGTACTACTTAGTTACATGCTTATCTTGAATTTTGCTTGGTAAAATCTCTTGCAGAGTTTAGTCAAGATGTTGCTTCAAAAGGTCTTGGGCTGATATATGAACTAGGAAGTGAACAGGATCAGCAAGAGCTAGTCACTACGCTCGTTGATACCCTTATGACTGGGAAAAGGTACAGTGAACTCAGAACACAGTGAGTTACGTGTCTGGTGGGAATAAAAATGTGCCTCTTTTCTGTGTGGAAGGAGATGTTTTGGGGCCAAGGGCAAGCCAATATCCATTCACAGAGAGTCAAACTGAGGCATTTCTTAAATCAGCTTAGAGTATTTTGTGACTGAAGTTGTTCTGGTTTTTTTCTATTCAACAAAGCCTCAGAATAATGTGTCAGTCCTGATTCAAGCGGTTCAAATGAGTTGAGATTTGCTTAGACTTGCTACTTGCTACTAGTTGCAGAGAACAATAACCATTTGCAACAACTGTGCATGTTGTGAGTGTTGCAGAGGTGGTGACTTGCTTGTGCAGAAAGCACCTTTTACTCAGGAGGTGTTGTTAGTGGTGGCTTGTCAGCTTTGGTATGAAATATGCTTTTCTTACAAGACTCGTGGCTAGAGATCATGTTGGTCAGTATTGGAAATGCTCTTTAATAGAGTTGTCCTGTCTAACCCGGTGTAGGTTTGGCCATGGAATCATAAAAACCTAGACTTGGGGTGTAGGGATTCAGTGGTGGTAAGCAGGAAGAAATAAGGTGAATAGAAATGGTATTTTTTCATTTTTAAGTAGAGATGTGCTGTCCATTATATGGCTCATGTCTGGACAGAACTAAAAAGTCATCATTCAGTATTTTGACTTTCTACCTTTGCACAGCAAAACTCTCACTTGCTGTAATGTCTCCTTAACATTACACTAGATACAGGTTAATGACATTCCTTGCAGTGTGTGTAGCTTTGCCCACCTGTATGTTTTTTGTGGGATTGGAGCTGAAAAAAATAAGAAGCTCCTGAGTTAATAAAGCAAAATTACCGGTTCTGTAGTGTGCAGTGTATTCAAATGTAGAGTTTGGTAATGCTGATACTGGACTTCTTTTCTATCAGAGCCAAACATGAGATGACTGGAGAAACTGTGGTATTTCAGGGAGGTCTGAGTAAAACCCCAGATGGGTAAGTTTACTGATAGTCTCTGACAGAGACACAGTCAGTGCTGAAACAGTCTTCCCTAAAAAATCTGCTTCCTGATCTTTTGTTCCTTCCTGTTCTCTAAGTTTCTGTGACTATTTCTGTGTAATACAGATGTGCTACTCACCTTTCTCTGCCTGCTTTAGGATGTGAATTGAAAATAGCTTTAGGTGTTGTAGCATTTGTCTACCTAAAAATAGTAACACTGATTTCCCTTCTGCTTTTCAAAGTCAAGGTCTTTCTACCTACAAGGAGCTTTGTTCACTGGCTAGTGACCTCAATCAGCCAGACCTGGTGTACAAATTCATGAATCTGGCCAACCATCATGCCATGTGGAATTCTCGGAAGGTAATGCTCTGAACTTCCATTCCCACTGTGAACTGTGGAAACAACAATCCATTTCCATATTCCTGGTTATGTGTTCTATGAATAACTGCATGTGGAGGGTGTTGATGCTTTGGTATCAGTCCAAGGCAAATTTAGCAGGCTGAGAAAAAAATTTAGGTTTACTTGAAATTCTTACAACAAAACTTTGGTGTCATAGCGTTCATATAATCCCACATTCCCTTCTGAATCAACTGACATCCTTTTATTTTTTTGAGTGTGCTTAGAGAGACAATTCTTAATGTGTTCAAACACTGATAGTGCTTTGAAAACTGGATGAAGTTTCAGATACCAAGGAAAGTGATCTTTGTTATTTAAGGAGGCAGAGCAAAAAGTAATCAGCAAGTTGCTAAAAAGCACTGTTATCAAAAGTATCCCTTTTTAACTCAAATTTTGATGTTTTAAAGCAGCTGGGAGCTTTAGCAAAGCCGATATACTATTGGGTCCACTTCCAGGTGAAAAAAGGAGCATCATAAGTTTGAAGATTTAGGTGTACTGTTCAGAGCTTTGATGTGGGGACTCTTCACTGGCTTTACAGAAGCATGGAAGAAGTTGTTTTGAGTCTCTGACAACATCACATAGTGCAAAAAACAAATCCCAGCTTTAACTTTCATCCAGAGTTTGACAATTCAGCACATGTCTCAAGACCTCCCTCAGCACTGTAAGTTCAAAAGCACAGGACATAGTTAGGTTCCTGACCCTTGTGGAATTTCTCCAGCCCAGATGAGTCAAGCAAATCTACTCAGAAGGTGTGGGTTGAGCTTTGGCATTTGAAGAATTTGCATAATCTTTTAAGTTGAAGGGGACATCTAGAAATCTGTGCTCTAAAGCACCCACCTTGTGAAAGAGAGCATGCTGTTCAGGGCCTTGGAAGCAATGCCTTGCTTTTCCTTACATTTTCTGCAACTTCTTGCTTTTCATGGCAGTGGTCCTAACTGAAAATGTGTCTTTATTGCTGTGTCCTAGATTAACCAAAACAACACATCCTGTCCTGTGAAGTCCCTAGTGTGGGGTTTTGACTGGCAGCTTTTGACACTGCAAGTCAGAAAACATGCGGTCATTAGAGGCAGTCACTGCACTGCCTTCATTGAGTAATTTCTTCTTGGGCTGTCCTGCCAAATCTCCTGGGACTTCACAGGCAAGCATCATTTCCACTATATTAGAAGTGACAGTGGAGCTGATAGTGTTAGAGAAAGCAAAGGTCATAGAAGAATACCAAAGTTTAAAGTAAATATAGACAGATGCAAAATTACAATCCCCAGAAATTTCAGGTTTTAGAAATAAGGTGGAGTTACTTTGTTTTTAGTTTTTCAGTTCCTAAGTTACTCTAATTTTTCTAAATCAGCAGAGTTGTAAGGAAGCAGTGGCCCACCCTCGCCAGTTTTGCCAAGAAAGAATCTCTTTTGGAAGAACATATTTAAATCTTCATGGTTTTAATTCACTGCAAGTTAGATCAATCAGTAATTTGAAATAAAGGTTGGAAGAAAGTTTTGAAGTAGCATGTTGTCTGCTGAGTGTGATTGTATGCTTGAGATCACTGTGGTACTGTAGCAGTGAGGATGGGCTAATTCTAATATCCTTCTAGACCTTTTGATTTGGTCTAAATCTGAGCTATGTCAGTCAGGTTTGCCCCTGACTGTGGTGTGCTTGTGAGCAATAACTGAGTGAGTGAGCAATGTTTCAACAAATACTGCTCTGTTGTCATTTCAGGGAGCAGCTTTTGGTTTCAATGTGATAGCTGCCAAGGCTGGAGAGCAGCTGGCTCCGTTTTTGCCCCAGCTTCTTCCCCGGCTCTACCGTTACCAGTTTGACCCCAATCTGGGCATTCGGCAGGCAATGACCAGCATTTGGAATGCGTTGGTCACTGACAAGTCCATGGTGAGTGACCAGCAGAGCGTGGTGAGGGGCTTTGCTGCCAGCAGGCAGTGTATTGGAGATCCTCATGGGACAGATGTATTTTGTGAAAGGAGGGGCAGTGCAGAAAGGGGTGAGGTACTGCACTGGAAAGGAGATGTTTAAATCCATGGATGAGCTTGGAGCTTGTGTGGGGATTTTGCACTGTCTCTCATATGTGAAAGGATTTTTCAGACCTTGTTTGTACCGTCAGCATTAAAATTTATGATTTACTTAAAATGAGGTCTTTCCACTTTGATATTGCTTTGATACTGCTTATGAGAAGTTTTTCAGGAATCCTTATGGCCTAAGATGCCTTTCTGAAGGAATAGCATGTAAATATAGTTCCTCAGTTTTTAAGCGGGAGGAAGCCCATGGTTGGAGGCTATTTCATCACTTTGAGGAGTACGTGATTTTCATAAGATGCCCTTGCTCTGGTTCTGCAAGGCTTGGAATTGGGTTTGCATTTTTTCCTTCTAGGAAAGCCAATCTTAATGTGAAGTCATTCACTCAAATCCCTCATCAAAGCACCACTGCTTCTCGAGTAAATACATATTTGGTGTTGCATTTTAACAGTTCAGCTGATAAGGCCTTAGGGGACTTTCCTCGTTGCATCTTTCACAGTGTTAAGCACTTGAGCAGTGCAGAGAAAGGTGTGTCTAAATCACAGTTGGAGAAAGTTTGCACAGCACTGGCAAGCATTAGTTCATCTGATGTGGCTGAAAGCAGGTTGTATTGTCCGAAAAGGACTCTTTCTTTACACAGTACTGGACAAGGATGGATAGCTGTTCTTGTTTCATGATTTTTCCTTTTTTTAATTATAGGTTGATAAGTACATGAAGGAAATTCTTGAGGATTTGATCAGTAACCTAACCAGCAGTCTTTGGAGGATCAGAGAATCCAGGTATTGCTAATGATTAGATTTGTCTTTGAACTCCAGTTCTTTTGTTCACCATAAACTTGTTAACCTGAAGAAGTTGAGGGGGAAAAGATGAAATCCTTTCATCAGGATAGAGCCCAGCCTTATAGTCTGCCCTTGGAAGTATGATACCATCTTGAAGCTATCTGCCTGAAATTTTTACTGCATGTAGCTTTATACTAAACAACATCGTCTGAAGAATTAGTTTTCTGGTTACTAGTTCTTGCCTATCCTTGAATTTGGAATAATGCTTTCTCTTAGAAAACCTTGTCAATCTGACAATTATGTACTTGGCAGCAGGATGCCATTTTTAATAAACCACTTTTTGTTTTTAATGGTTTGTAGCTATGCTGTATTGAAAATCTCCATTTTAATTTCAATTCCATACTTTATACCATTTTGGTTTCTTCTTGACACATGTTTAAAGAAAAGAAGACTAAAACAGTTTTGTCAGTGGAATGTTTGCAGTAGCAGTTTTCACCACAGCAGCCTTTTTCACCTCCTGTCACCTGTTTCAGGTTTTACCTGAGCATTTTTTCTCTGCTAAAGGAGACATTCTTGTGACAGAGTAGATTTAGTTTGGGGAAAGTAAGGAGTGTGAAACAGTTCTAATTTTTCTAAACTATTTATTTATATTTATAAGGGTATGTTATATCAAGTAAGAACACTTTGTGAAAGAAATAAAATTCCCTGTTTGCAGTTGTCTGGCACTAAACGACTTATTAAGAGGAAGACCTTTGGATGATGTCATAGACAAGCTTCCAGAGATCTGGGAAGTCCTGTTCAGAGTGCAAGATGACATTAAGGTAATGGAACTGAGAACTGAATAGGAATCTTCAACAAACAGTACAGTTATCAAGTTCTGAGGTGTTTAAAGAGAGATTCTCTTGCAAGTCAGCTTGAAGCCAATGGGAGTTTTGAGTATTAAGCAGACTAGAAATTCATGCTCCTTAAAATTTCCATGCCACATTGGAAATTCTCTTCATGTTTGAAGTGTTGAGTTTCGTTCCTGCTGTGCTTATTCTAGATGATATGAAATCTTTTCTTGATATAAAAGAATTCCTGAGTAGTTGCTTAACTTTTGAGTATAGAAACATTTATTTTGGGCTGCTAATGTTCTAAGCTGATATATGGTGTGCTAAACTTGGATATATGAAGTCAGAATCTTTGGGTCCTTCCAGGTTTCAGCTCTGTCAATGTATTGATTGTACCAGACACTGAGATGGACCAAAGCCAGAATGTCTCTTAACAATGTTCTAATACCTTCTTCTAAAGATATTGCTACTTTATATTAAATATTAGCCATTAAGATAGCCTTGTCTGTTCTAGTGTTAATGCTTATCAATTAATATTAAGCATTCTAGAAGAATAAAATAACAGAAATAATTGTTGACTTTTTTGTTTTAGGAGACTGTGCGAAAGGCAGCAGAACTAGCCCTAAAAACTTTAAGCAAGGTAAAGCTCTACAATTTTGTCATATGCACACGTAGACAAGATGTGTATGGTTTTAATATCAGGAGTGACCATAGACTATATTTACTATAGGCTGTTGTCTTCAGAGGATCTCTAGTGTAAGATCCAACTGTGAAATACTGAACGGCCCCCTAGAAAGCAATCATAATAGGCATCACTGCTCCCCTGTACTTTTATTGATGCTAGTGAAGTCCTGCTGCTTGAGGGTAATGCGATTTTAAGGTCTATATAAGCAAAGGAAGGATATGATAAACTGTGGTTTTTTTCTCCTATGTTGTTTTTTTCTTACTTGGGGGTGAAATTTAAGTAAACTTACTGTAACTTCAGCAGTTTACCAAGACTTACTGAGCTAGTTAACTAAGCCTGGTGGTATGTCACTGGTATGAAACAGGGTAACTGTGTATGGACTTCTCTGTGATGCTTACTGACAAGGTTTTTTGGGTGTAGTACACATATATCACTTGATATATTGTTTGGTAATCCTCTGAAAAAGTCACATTGCTGGCAGTGGATCTAAAGTGCTGTGTTTGAAATCAGTTCTTCATAGTGCATGATATTTTAATGCTGCAATTGAGGATCTGGTCCTAAAATAATGTTGTGAAATGTTGGGATTGCAGAATCTGTTCTCGTGTGGGACTTTCTGCTCTGCTGTGTGGAATGGTTGAGTCTCTGTGGCTGAGATAAGCTTTTCTTCAACTGAGAGGCTGTTTGGTTCATCTGTTCATCCAGATTCAGGTCAAGGCCTGCTAGGCTCTAAATTTGCCTTTTCTGGAAGTGGATTGTAGTTGAAACCTCTTTTAGGGATGTCACAAGGCTTGTGGAGAGAAGATGAAGGTCTAACAGAGCCTGGGCTTGGCTATGAGCAGTTTGTCTATTTGCTGTTGGCTTCTTCTGTCTGAAGGAGGAGCTGCTTTAGTATAATCTGAAGGGAAGGTTTGTACATATTTGCAGCACTGATTCTCACCTGTCCCCAGGTCTGTGTGAAAATGTGTGACCCCTCTAAAGGAGCAGCAGGTCAGAAGACGATAGCTGTGTTGCTCCCTTGCCTCCTAGACAAAGGAATAGTAAGCACAGTTGCTGAAGTCCGATCTCTCAGGTTAGTTTTGCACCATGTAAATTCCCTGGGAATTGGGTCTTGACCGGAGACACCGAGCTTATTCACCTGGGTTGCAGAATGTTCCTTGTGTTTGAAGTGACCAGTTGCTCCCTGAAAGAGCTTTCCTGCTGAGTTGTTTTTTCATGGAGTTTAAACAGCAGCCCTGAGAACTCTGCCTGTCTTTTGGGAGTGTGTGGCCTCTCTGCAAATGCCCAGATTCAGTTCCCAGCAGGAAGTTCTTTTCTCCCTGTACAAATAGCAGGCTGATCCTGCCTGTGTGCCATACGAAGGCTGTCCTTTGGGACTGGCATATCTGTTCTGGTTGCAAACAAGTCCCATGGTTCTTCAAACAGCCATGTCTGATTTCACAAGTGCTTGTGAATACTGACAGTTCACATCCCACATGTGACTGCATTTGGTCATGCTGTTCAAATACATTTTATATCTTGTAACAGTTCAATGTCCCTTGATGTGCAGGGACTTTATATGCTTGTCAGTTTATAACCTTGTTTATTTTTTCCTTTGACTGAGGGACAGAAAAACTAGAAAATTCAGAGTTGGAAGGTAGCTAACTGGTCTTCACAAAAATAATTCTTAGGAAGGCTAGAACACAAAAATAATTCTTAGGAAGGCTGGAAGGCTTCTAACAAAACAATATTTCTTTATTTTTTTTCATTCCTTTTGAAGATATAAAAACCCTTTGTCAAAATGCAGCATGAGAGATGTGATCAGTTTGAAACTGACTGGTAGGGTTTGAATAGATTATTGTAACTTTTCTTTTCTTGGGCAGAGACAATGGATGTCTCAGGGTGACTTTGCCCAGTGCTTGTTTAAAACATGGGGGTGTGTTGTTTCTTCCCACATCTGCCTGCAGTACTGCCTCTTTGCCCATTCCCTTTGGGATTCCAGAGTCAAAGTAAACAATCTCTGGCCAAAATATACAAAACATCCCTTGGAAGTTCAGGGCTGGGGAATAATTTTGTTTAAGCAAAAATTACACGTGGTTTTGTTTGAAGGAAGATTTATATTAGTATATCTGGATTACAGTAGGTCAGAGAGGCTTTTCAGATCAGTCTGTATCTCTGTTGACCTTCCATTTAATCTTTTTCCAGCATTAACACTCTTGTGAAGATCAGTAAAAGTGCTGGGTCTATGCTGAAACCTCATGCGCCAAAACTTATCCCAGCCCTGTTGGAATCCTTGAGTGTGCTGGAGCCTCAAGTCCTCAATTATTTGAGTCTTTCTGCAACAGATCAAGAGAAAGTAAGTGCAGCTATAATGGGGAAATATCAACAGAGCAGAGATAACAGAGATCTAATCTCCATTCAGTGAACGGAAAAATAGCAGATTTGGTAGAGAAGTGTTCAAAAAGCAAAGAGAAATAGCTAATAAGTTATTAAAAAATTTGGTCACAGAATATGGCTGGACAAATGTGGGAGTTTTTTGAAGGATTGGGATTATTTTTATTCCCTAGACCACTGTATGTTTCCAAAAGTGAAGTGCAATTTTAGTAATCTGTTTTTAAATGTCACTGCTGTTCTCCCCAAGGGATTAACTTCAGGACTTCATATAACTTAAATTGGAAGGTGTGCTGTACCACTAGGGGCTGGAGGTGGATGTTGTCAGCACCATGTGCTTTAATTGTTATCAAAGAACCATATTAATCAATCACAGTCTTCTTGGGAAATTGATTGAAATCCATTGATTAGAAAAAAATTAGCTAATTTCTGTTGTGGGAGGGAAGAGGGTCAATTAGATTAGACCTTTGCAAATGAAAAGGGAGTGAACAATGTGAACAGTTCAGTGTGAGATTTTATCTCTTTTCTCCCCTCTTTGTTTTCCCTTCCTCTCTACCTCCCTCTAGAACATCCATCTGCCTCTGAAAGGGAACATTCATAGTCTGTAGGCATAATTGCTTTCTCCATGCATCTGAAATAGATTTTAGGGTAATGTAGAGACTTACAGCTGATGTTGCTCCCCTTTCTTCTGTTTTCATGTTGTGTTGTTTACACTTGGATTTGTTTGGTGTTTTTTCCCTGTTTTTTTTGTTTTTTTAGACTGCAATGGATAGTGCCAGACTTAGTGCTGTCAAGTCATCTCCCATGATGGAAACCATTAACATGGTAAGTATTGATTTCTGAAGGGTTGCAATGTAAGGTATGTTGTAGAAGAATAGGAATTAAAATGAAAGCTTTACAGAATAGCTCTTCAGAGGTCATTTTCTTATCACATCTCCATGTGGCTGGCTGTCCACTTCCTTTTTCATGTACAGACTTCTCATCATACCACCAGTGCTTGTCCCTCAGATCAGTTGTGAATAACTTTGGCTCTATTTGGAGTTAGGTGGATTGCTTCTTTATCTGAAGACCTGCCGGTTTTGATGAAGAGGGCATCCTTCTAGTGCTTGTCTTTGGATGGGGCCCCAGCTGATTCTGAGTTATGTTAGCTAGCGTAGTTGTGGGCATAGTTAGCCCCATAGCTGTGGGCTCATCTCTGGCCCACAACTCCAACTCCAACTTCTCACCTGGGCCTTCAGTTTGTGATAGTCATTGTTGGTAAGCCATAAATGCTGTTCAACCATTGCCTTGTGGTGCCTTAGAAATTCCTATCTGGGCTTTGTCTATACTTTCATGGTGGAGATACTTAAAGAAAATGCTGAAATCAGTGGAAGCACTGTCAGCAAGTAGTGTTTGGCACCAGAGTTTCCGGCTGCTGGAGGAGGAGTTGCTGATGCCCAGATGCTGTGCTGTAGGATCTGTCCTAGCAGAACTCCCTGTCCTCTGTAGGAACCTGTCCCTTCCCCAAAAAATACCCCTCTTTTCTGTGCTGGCACTGCACACAGCCAGGAGCATGTGGAGAATGTGAGGGTTGAGCAAGTTTTAGGGGAGTTGTAGCCACCAGAGCAATTTATTGTTTCCTCAGCTTACAGAAAAACAGCAACAGCAAGCCCTTCTGTACATAACAGGAGGAGTGTGGAGTTGAGTTTTGGTGTCAGGTGAAGTGGTCTCTATAAATAGAGTGTAAAGTGGTTGGGAATGAAAGGCTCCATGTAAAAGTGTACTTGCTGCAGCCCTGCAGGCTGCAGCAGCTGCTGCTGTCCTTCCTCCAGGCCATGACCTACCCTGCCAGCCCTGGGGGAACAACTGTGGTGCCCTGATCATTGATTGGGATTTTGCAGGGAGAGATAGTAATGGCTTCCCTGGAGTACTGTGAAGATGTCCTGGCTTATGAGCAATCTCCTCTATATTCTGGGGCTGGCTGGGAGGTTGTGCCAGTATGGGTAATTTCCTTCCCCATATCAGTGATGGAGGGGGAAATAACAGTTGATCCGACTTTGGAAGCTCAATTACTTTTGTTTAGTACGTGATCCATGAATTTGCTAGAGAATGGATCTCCCCTCTGCAGACAGTGTGTTACACAGAGTGCTGGTAACATGAGGCTTTCTGTTTTGCCCAGTGGCATTTTAGGCATAACAGATTAAAAATTAGTAATCACATCCCTTTTGTACCTTTATGTCATTTATGCCGCTTGTTTGTCTTTACCTGTTTAAAAACTGTCTTGACTGGTTTCATGTCACTGTCTAGTTTGGATATGTTATTGCTTCTTGGTTTCAGAGAGTTGGGGAAATGTTGGGTTTTGTCCTAAGATACAGACGCCTTTGCATCTCATTCTTGCTGGTGTGTTAGTTTCAGGCTTCCTGAAGGGTTGGACTGCAGGAGCACATCAGTTCCAGCAAATGATAGTTTTAGCAAGGTCAGCTCAGCAGAGAAGTGGGACAGGAGAATCTGTATGTGGTAGAATCCACTTTATGTGGGCTTTTCCTCATCATGCAGCAAACTCTTGTGATTCAGATGAGGACCAGCCAGCAGTTCTAAGGCAGCCTCTGATAGAAATAATTCAACTTCAGTCTGCCATCATTACTTTTCTTTTTTTTTTCTTCTTTTTTTTTTTCTTTTTTCTCTCTCGCTCCTTGTCTCTTGCCTTTCTCTAGAGCTTGCAGTATTTGGATGTGTCTGTCCTCGGGGAGTTGGTCCCTCGGCTGTGTGAGCTGATCAAAAGTGGAGTTGGCCTTGGCACAAAGGTATGTCTGTGGTTTTAATAGTTCTTTTGGAAATGAAGAAGGGAGTATAGAGCAGTGTTAATGTAAAAATGGTTCCTTTGACTATGTCTTTCAAAGCAACAGCTTGGGTTGATACACACTGGAGTCATTTGACATCTGAGTCCCACTCCACTACATCACTCTTCTGAATGTGTGCTGCCCTAGCCTCCTCTAGGCTACATGGCTGCTGTGCTCTGTGACACATGAGTGCAGAAGGTTGTCCTTGATTGCTGCAAATCTTCTAGGATCATCTATCCTGAGTGTGGGTCCTTTTTTACTTCTTGTTTCAATTCTTGTCATTCATGTTTTGCAAACTTTTACTGCTTCTACTTTTACGGCTCTTGGATTATGAGAATAGAGGTGAGTGGGTGTAGATCATGTCTTACAAGTGCAGGTAGCAAGTATTAACAATACAGCAAGTATTAACAGTAATAACCAGTGTCAAATACTGTTTTATCTTATCTTTGTCCTCCCTTGCAATCTTCCAGGGGGGCTGTGCCAGTGTAATTGTGTCATTAACCACACAGTGCCCTCAAGACTTAACACCTTATTCAGGTAAGGTTTGTCTCTTTGTGTCAGGTTTTAAAGGGGCTTTTTTGTTGCTGTGATGTTTCTTCCCTTGAGTTTAGCACAAGAATGATTTTTACATGTATTTTTTTTTATCAGAGAGCTGTTTGAAGTTACCTTTTTTGTTTGAGATTGGCATGCTTGGAGTAGGTTCAGTACCTTACCAAGTTGGAAGAGGAAGGAGTTGAGGGAATTCACTAACAACAAGCAGGAATAGGCAAAAATACTTCTTGTCTTTCTTGGAGTAACAATGCCTGTGTTAGTGCAGCACTTTCAATATGCATTTGTTCCTTCAACTTGAGCTATGGGTAGACCATGAACAGTGACTTTGCTTCATTGGGTCTCTTCTGATAGTAGAAAGAGCATCACTTTTCTGTTGCAAAATAGAAAGGAAGCTGAAAGCATGATCAACTGGAGTGCTTGCATATAGGAACATTATCAGTCAAGGTGTGCAAAACACTAGAACTAGTTTAAACATAAGGACTTACAGACTTATAACCCCACATACATGCAATGAGGAAAAGTGCATAAATGCAGGCAGTCTAATGAAATGCAGGCTATTGCAATTCTTGCCATAGCAATAAAACATGATGCTTTTGATAAAGTAAAGTCTCTTCCAACAGGCAAACTTATGAGTGCTTTACTTAGTGGCCTGACTGATCGCAACAGTGTGGTACAGAAGTCTTTTGCCTTTGCTATGGGGCATCTAGTCAGGGTAAGCTGGGCTTTAAGTTTTATTTTGCTCATTTATTGGTGGTCTTCTTTGAAGCGTTTGAATAATTTGAGTCTCTTCCTTGTTACAGACCTCCCGGGACAGTAGCACTGAGAAGCTGCTGCACAAACTCAGCAGCTGGTACATGGAGAAGGAAGGTGTGTTGCTTTTGGGGTAGTCACTTACAGAATACAGGGCAGAAAAAGTTCCTGGTGATAGCAAAAGCTAGTAAAGAAACATTTCTATAGTGCGATGCTTGGTTTTACTGGCTGAATAATTCCTATACAATGTTACACAATACTGTGCATTACTCTGCTTTCCAAGAGTCAAACCAAGCAGTTAAAAGGATAATCCTGCTTCCCAATCATAATGTGCTTGTTTTGCTCTTACAGAGCCAGTTTACAGAGCAGGCTGTGCTTTAACTGTGCATGCTATGGGACGCTACAGCCCAGATGTACTGAAGAACCATGCCAAGCAGGTGCTGCCATTGGCTTTTCTTGGAATGCATGAAGTTCCTGAGGAAGAGAAAGGAGAGAAAGAGAATTCTACTCTGTGGACTGAAGTTTGGCAGGAAAATGTACCTGGTACGTTGTGTTAAGAATAGTAAAGCTTTCTGGGAATCATGGGACAAGAAATAGCATGCTTTCTGGAATTCCATTTTGAAAATACAGAGTTCTCACGGTAAGAGATTTGGAAAGCTTGTTCCCATTTTCTTCCTTGCTCTAGATTTCTTGTATGAAGGTTACCTTCTCCGGCTATTTAAAATAATTACTGGGGCATTGATCACAAGGATGGAGAGGCACAGTAGAAGTATTTTAATATTGATATTTTAATATTTAATAGTAATACACTGAATGCCGCTGTAATACGGCTCTGATGGTACAGATAACTAGACATCTTTAGAAGTTTTGATGCCAGCCTTTAGGGGCTGCAGCATACTGCAAAGTTACAGGGGCTTTGGCCTTTCTGTCTTGTTGGAGATCTCTATGGTAATACCTGTGATTTTAGATTCAATGAACCAGTCTGTGCTGTGGAAGTGCAGTTCTTTCTGTAGAGGAAGATCTGGATGCATTATAGTATTGTTTTGCTGACACTTTTAGATTTCAGATCTGGTTCCTTAGTCAACAGATGATTTTTCTGGAGTCTAAGAAAGGAGCTGAAAAAGGTGACCTGTTTTTGGAAGAAAAAAAAGATGTTATATTCCTCAGAAACAAACTGACACAATGTCTAGTGTCTGCTATATAGAAGGACTGAAATGAGCTCTGTGTCTAAATACAAAACAAAGACTTTATTTGGATCTCTAGAAAAGAACCCATCTTCAAGCAGACTGGGAAGAATTCTTCATGCTTTTGCCTGAAGTAGACCTTTCTGATGTGTCTCATATCCAAAAACCCCAAGGGATCTGTAACTGGTTGTTTGTTTTTTTTTCCAGGGTAGGGCTGGTCACTTGTTTGCTTGTGATGGTCTTTGTTGTGTTGTTTTGGGTTTGTTTTTTTTTTAGTAAGATCAAAGGTTTGTTTGTTTTGTAGCAAAATTACAGTTTTCCTCCATTTGACATGCAGGTACTCAGGGTGGGATCAGACTATATTTGCAGGAGTTGATATCCATCGCCCAGAAGGCTCTTCAGTCCCAGTCCTGGAAGATGAAAGCTCAGGGAGCAGCTGCCATGGCATCAATTGCCAAACAGACAGGCTCCCTTGTACCGCCACATCTGGGAATGGTGCTCTCTGCATTGCTGCAAGGCCTGCCAGGGAGAACCTGGACTGGGAAGGTAAAGAGGGAATTGTCACCTCATGGTTTGCTGTGAGCACAGCAGCCTGCAGCCCTTAAGCCAGGAAATGCAATGTTCTCTGCTGCAGAGCAGCACAATAAGAATGCTGATGCAGGGAGTCTGCCTGCATTTGTCCTGCATTTAGCAGATACAGAAATGACTGGGAAAATAGGTAGGTGAAATTCAGACTGCTTTAGGAGTTGGGTTCCCACTTAGACTAATTCCACTGCACCATTCCTAGCCTGGAGGGATACTAGCATGTGCTCAGAGGTGCTGCAAGGCCCCTTTCTGCTGCCAGTTCCGTGCAGATTGAAAGCTATGTCCTCTGCAGGAGGAGTAGCAGGAGTTAGACAGACATTGCTTCTCCAAACTGGTGTCACAGGCATGTTTCCCCACTGCCCCTTGCAGAAGAACACAAAGGTTTGCCCTGTGCAGCAGGACTGTGCATTTTGGCTGTGTGACACTTCTCAGTGATGTCTCTTTTATCATTGCAGGAGGAGCTGTTAAAGGCTGTTGCCAGTGTTGTTTCTGTGTGCAGGTAAGTGGCTTGAATGAGGTGGTACCCTCAGGATCTGAGATCTCAGAAAGTGAGGTTGTTGTACAGTGCTATTGCTTATAGGGTACTAAGGAGATTGTGGAAGGTTTGTCATCACCATCCTGATCTCCTGTCAGCATGTGAGGAGCAAGTGATGCTGCAGAGAGACCTGCAGAAGTAAATGGTTGATTTAGAGAGGAAGAGGAGGATGTTGAGAGCCCAGTTGCTAAGAGGAAAGCAGAGACTAAGGGGGAAGATGGAGACCTTAAATGGGAAAAGGAGGAAGAAGTAGAAGAGTAGTGAGGGACCAAGTGCCTTGGAAGCATATGAGAAAAGAAGAAAATTAAACAGGGAGAACAGAACAAGAGTGAGAAAGAGCACCCCAGTGTAACTTCTGTTACAATTACTGGTAGGCAGCTGAGTGCCTGGACACAGGAATTAATTCCTCCCTGGGAACAGAGGATTTTGGGAAGAGATTAACATGATAGTGTCCATGTGCCTTACGTTTCAGTGCAGAGCTGCAGAAGTCAGTGCCTGGTCAGCCCACCATCACAGATGTTGTCCAGGCTCTCCTGAAAGAATGTCGTAAAGAAAACCTGAAGTATAAGATGGTGGCACTTCGCTGTGCAGCTGGGGTGCTGCAGGCAACAAAGGAAGACCGGTTCCAGGAACTTGCTGATATCATCTTTCCCATGATAAAGAAGGTGACAGTTCAACTTCTTGAGTTTTCTCTCTTTCAAAGCAGAACACCCAAGTGGTGACGGTCCCAGTGATGCTGGCTGCATGCCAGACTTCTGCCCAGAGGGCTGATGATCTGAGAGATTCCCCACACTCAGCCAGATCTTTGGTGGGGCTGAATACCAGAAAGTTGGTGAGCCCTGGGGTGGTTTACCTGTGCTGCCCAAATTCTGAATTAGCCCAACTGTTCTCTAGAGAGAGTCCTGCCTGTGATGTCCACCACTGCCCTGTTACCACTTGAAAAGTTAATTCCTGGCTGCTCTGCAGGCAGCAAAAGGCTTCTGGAAAGCTGTGTAGAGCGCTTATGTTTAGTATCAGCAGAGCCTTGCAGCTCTGCCAGTGGGACTCGGGTAGCACAGGCGGTGTCTGGTGCCAGGTCCCAGCGCCTGCTGTGCCATGTTGCAGGCTGCCGGCAGCGCCAGAGCTGGGCACGAGGGCTGCTGTGTGCAGACTGCAGGGGAGGACTGAGCTGCACTGCAGTGTGTGCCTAGCCTGCCCTCATCCTTCTGTCAGTCACACCTTCCCCTGTGGCTTCCACAGAACTCTCTGGAGAGCATGGGAGAGGCTTTTCCAAAGCACGATGAAGAGGATGAGGACATGAGGGAGAAGGAGGTTCAGATGGAATCCCTGATCTGTGCCTTTGAGACCCTGGGCAAAGCCTGGCCGAGGAGCCCGGAGACACAGCGTAAGTCAGCTGATGACGTGCAGAACAAACTATTTTCTCTTAAAATGAAAAGCAGAAGAGGGGAAGGACCCGGAGATCACGTGCAGAGTGAGAAGAGTGCAGGAGAAGATGCATGACTCACTGCAGGCAAATTGTAAGGATCTTCAGTGAGAAAGCTGCCCCAACAGCTTTCCTGCAAAATAACCCATCCTTGGGAACAATCTTTACTGTTGTCTTAAATTCACTTCACAAAAATGTTCAGAGTTTATAGATATGCAGGATGAGTGAGGTGAAGAATGAAAAGAAGCCTAACTCTGCTGCTCACATTGACGTTTGGACCAAAGCTGGTACAAGGTGGAAGAATTGGGAATACCTGGAGAGCATTGGGAAAAGGTTGCCTTTTTTAGCATGCCAGAGTGTGTAATGCAGCTGTTTCGTCTGCCAGCATTTGTAATGAGTGAGTTATGTGGTGAAGATTTTCAGGGTCACTCATTACAGGATATTGACTTGGTCATATGCAGTGATTAGCTTGTTGTCACTGGTTGAGGAGCACTTTGGAGATAGACCAGTAAGTGTTTCCTTCTGCCTTTCCCTGTGGTAACACAGTGATGTCCTTATTTTTGGTAGGTTGCTATCGCCAAGAGTTTTGCAAGTTAATGTGTGACCGTCTGAAACTCAGCACATGGAAAGTGCAGCTTGGAGTCCTACAAGCTATGAATGCCTACTTTCAAGGGTAATTCTTCTTTCTGCAGTCCACTTCAATGACTTGTCTTCTCTTTCTTGCTTGAAACTGTTTAATGAACTTGATGACTTTGAATTTTGGAGAAATTGAGCAGACTTCTGTCCCAGTAATGCAGGGCATCTGACTGTTTTTGCATTTGACAGGCTAATGCTGTTTGATGAGGAGCACTCTGACCCTGTGGCTTTGACAGAAATACTGTTGGAAACCTGTTCCTCTATCACCCATTCTTTAGGTAAATGGACTTCTTTTTGTGATGGATGATTAATTGCTTGTTAATACTGTTGTCCTCTGGGGGTTTGTGTGGTAGAGGAATTGCAGAATAAGCAGAAGTTGTCAGAGGTAACATTTAGCCATTCCTTGCACTGTAGTGTGATTATTGTGCAGTTGCAGTGTTCAAGAAGATTCAGACTTCTTAGATATATATGCATTATGTATCCGAGATTATAGTACCCAAAAGATACATACCCCAGATTTTCTCAGATATTTTCAGTGCATGAAGCTCCAAGGCTTAGAGGCAGTTTGTGCTCTACCAGAGCAGAGCACCCATGTATAAGTGCTGCTTGTGTCATGCTGACAGTCCTGGGCCTCTTCAGTACTTTGGTAGTGTTCCCACTTGTCCTGTGGCTGTAACAGTGCCCCATATCTCATACCTGCACGTGGTCTTGTTTCTGATGTCCCTAAAACCAGCACCTACTTTAGTGCTAGCTGCCAATTCAGATCCCTTTGGAGAAAGTTTCTTTTAGGTATCTGTCCTGTGGAATGAGTACTAGGGTCCTCACCCTAGTAAGATTTTAGCTCAGAGACCAAGTAACTTTTTGTGACAAGCTTGTGCCTGATGGCTGGCATGGGGTTTATCTACCCTCACTTAATGCTACTTGTTAGCATTTGTATGGTCTGTAGCCAGTAGAACATTGTTACACACAGAAGCTGCCTGCCATCACCCCGCAGCTATGGCAGCATTTTGTTCCCGGTTGGAATACGTAAGGAATAGTAGCTCTGTGGTAGTGGCAGAGGCAATGCACAAGATTTAGTTGACTTCTCAGCCTCTAGTTGTTGACTTTCTGCCATTCAAATGTGCCTAGTGTTCAAGTGGGCACTGCAGACTGACAGCACAAACAAGAGCTCAGTGAACTGTGTTAACAAAAGTAGTCTGGAGATCACAGAGGTGACTGCTTTTTGTAGGGTTAGTGCATTTGGTTCTCAATGTGGTTTTGGATTTTCTTGTCCGTTTTCTTTAAATCCCTTAGAAAACAAAAGCTACACGTCCATAAGAACAGAAGCTTTGTCTGTGATACAACTGCTGCTCACCAGACTACAAGGTGAGACTTTCTACTTGCCACCTGGAAGAGCCACTGCTTGGTAAAGATGGCACCTGGCTGTATGGCCTGGAACTCTGGAGAGATGGCCTTACCTTCATCGTGCAGCACTGGGCGATCCTGGGGGAGCTGGGACTTGGAAGTAGGAGAGGCCTTGAAGTAACCAAGGCTAATACCAAGTTCTAAAGTATTGTTGGATATTCCTTTGGTGAGGAAAACATTCAGCAAGGAGGGTCCCACATGGAGCTCACAGAACTGTCTCGTCAGATCTGTCTGTTATGTTCAAGCTCCACAGAGGGGGAGCTCCTCTTAGTACAGAAGAGTGATTTTTACCTTTTCAGTGTCAAGTTTGATTTCTCATTATTACTTAGTATTCAAGCCTTGCAGAATTGACTTCATAGGGTGAGGTCTTCTTATGTTTCAGGTTCCTATGTTTCAGGTGTCTGCAGTTTTTATGTAGCAAATTTTTCCTTTGGGTTTCTGGTATGCATTTCATGGTTCTTTTATTCTGGCAAAAATCTTACATGCCTCTTTCATGAGCCAGTTGCAACATGGGAAACGTGGTTCTTCAGGCCCTTGTGTTCACACATTGCAGGCTTAGACACGTGGTGATCTAATGACACCTGGTCTAGAGAGGTGCAGCTCCCTGGCAGAAGGCAGCACATGCACCTGAGCATCCAGGTGAATCTGAGTTCTCCTGGAAGTGCAGTATGGACTGTGAGTTAAAGGGTGAAGCAGTTACTCTTTTAGCCTGTCTGGGGAACGCAATGTCCTTTTGGAATTTTTTTGTTTTGTTTCTTGGTGTTCATGTCCAATATCTGTCTGTCTTTATCCACACAGAAGCTCAACAGTGGGAAAGCCTGACACGAGAAAGCAGAGACCACCTCATTCGTTCATTGTCTACGATGGCATCAGACAGCAGACCTGAGCTACAAGAGAAGGCATTTGTGTTGAAGAGAACACTTGAAAATCTTGACTAAGTTGTAAAACATAAATTTCAAAGTGCCATGTAAAACAAAAACAAAAAAGTGCAGTGGTCTGAAAACCAAGTGGGGAAATGAAGATTACTCTGTAGGATGCATCATTCCTGGCCAAAATAAAAAATGCCTTAAATTCTTTTCCCCATTAATATTATTTTTACTCTTAAGCTGATTGTTAGTTGTTTTATCAGCAAATACCTCTATCTGCCCTAGAATGTTTGTAAGTGTGCAACATAAAAAACGCAAGGGCAAGATGCCTTTTTTTTTTTAATAGGCAGAAGAATGTTACTCAGACCCACTTTGTCCTTCAAAAAAACTGTTGAAAATCCACCAGCACAGAAAGTAAAACCGTATTTAGTTTTCACATTTTCTGTATGTAGAGATTTGTTAACTGGTGTCTACTCCAGTAGTGCTGGTGTTTGTTATCTGTAGAGAACAAAATGCTTCCCTTGATGAGGCCTGTGTTTGACTGCTGTGGCTTCCCAGGGGCAGGGTTTCATCTGACACCCACCTCTGCTTCTTCTTGCTCCTCCCTTGCAGCCTGTTGTCTGTGCGTTATGAAAGGCAGAGTACTGTTAACTTCGCTCCTTCCTCCTTCTCTGACCTCAGCATGGATTGACCAAGACTATGCCTTCCCCAGCTGGCAGCCTTGGCCTCCCACTTTAAATGAGAACTTTTTCCCCCAAAGGATGCACAAGAGAGCACTTTACTGAGCTGTGTGGGACAAAGTTGAGCCTAGTTGGTACCCAGGTGGAACACTGCTCTTCTCAAAATTGTTTTGCATGGACACTCCTTAGCTCCAGGAAATAAAAAAAAAAAAAGGAAAACAATCTTTTTTAGATATGTTTTGAAGAGCGTTTGAAGTTTGAAATGACACATTTTTTTAATGGTGGTGATGTTTTATTCCCTTCCTGTTCGTAAACCTGTTCTTGCTTTGGAAACCTGTGACAATTTAGACTTGTCAATATTTGTAAGAAATTGAATCATCTGTCATTTATCAGAGCCCAAGTCATGCTGGTTTCTAGCAATTTGCACTTAAGAAGATTATATCTGCATTAACATGGGAGTAAAATTGCTATGTGGTGATGTGGCCCTGCTGCCTGCCTCCTTTTTTTTTTCTCCTCCTCTGACAAAAGACAGATCTGACCACTATAGCAACAAACTTTAAGAGTGTGAAGATAGCACTGCTCCATAATCTGACCAGTATGTGTACAACTTTTTGGGGATAAATGCTTTGCTGACGGTGAAATAAAATCATTAGTGTGGGCCATATCATGTTCATGGCTTTCAGCACCGGAAGGCTTGTTTCTTTACTTGCAGTCTGCAGCTCCTTTCAGATCTGCTCTGTTAAGGAGAGGATTGCTCAGATGGCATCATGTTTCCTCCATGCCCATTTATTCAGATTCAGGTATGCAGTACCTACTTTCCCCTCAGGTGCCATTCCCCAGTCAAGTGTTTCCTGGTACTGTAACTGTCTTGTCGTCTGACTGGCTCTCCATAGGGAAGAATGTAATCTGTGCACAGCTGGTAAGAAAATGTCAGGAAGAAATGGGCAGAGCTGTCCCACTGTGGCTCTTGTGTAGCAGAAACCTCAGCGAGCACTACTGCATTGTACATTAGAACTGGTCAGTGGGCAACTCCTTGGTGCTGGGAGCTGGTGCTATGATGTTTTGATTTACACCTTGTTGCAGGGAGCTGCTCTTTGTTTACGTGTAGTTTGGACTATTGAGCACAGTGTACGTTTTAAAATTTTACTGGTCAAATAATTTTGCAGTATCTTTAAAAACTTGCTTAGTGTGACATGTAGTGTCATGAGTGGTCTTTTTTTTTGTATTAGGTGAATATTACCAGTGATGCTTTGTTGTAGCAGTTCATTGTCTGACTTGGGTTTTTTCATATTGGTGAGTGACAGTAACAGAAAAGCAAGAGCCTCCATGTCTCTGGTAATTTGAGCTTTCACTGTGGACTGGAGTATTCAGAGGCAATGCCTAGTATGGTCAAATGACTGTACATAGAATAACTGTAATAATTGTCAATAGCAACCTGAATTTCTCTATTGGGGATTTACATTAGAGGGAAGAGCGTATTCTAGGAACTCTATGAAACAGCTGGATTAACAACTCTGGCCAAGAGTGTTAGGAAGGTTAGAGACGGTATGACACTTTCTGAATCACAAAGCAATATGTCTTTCTCGTGATTACAGAGCAGATTCAGAGCTCCTCTCTAAAGCATGTGCCTATACACAAAACCTACCTGTACAAAAGTTGATTAAGTCAGAGGTTTGATTTCTACCCCCCTCGCATTTGTAAACTTGATAGGATTAAAGAAAAAATAAATAGATGTGGCCTTCCTAGAGTTTCTCCTCTAAAAGTGATTGCACTATGTAAAACACACTGTACTTTGCCCAGCACGGGCATTTCTTGTGCTGCTGCAATGCTTTGTATACCTGGAGTGCAGTGCGCAGACTCAACTCTAGCACTCTCGCTCTGACTTACAAGCTGTTGCTTAAATGGATGTATATTGAGAAAAGTTTTCTAATGTTGCAAGATCTCCATCAAATTTACTGCAATCTGTACTGTCCAAATATGTGAATGGTCTGACTGAAAGAAAACCCTCCTGCTTACCAAAAAGGTAAAAACTAAATAAAAGCTGCATGACCTGTTCTGTGGAGTAACTGGTAGTGTTTTTTCTCCTACAGTGGGTATTTTAGTGGCCCTGTGCTCCAGATTCAGAGTGTGCTGCTGTTGTGCTCCGTGCTGGCCCGCTACCCTTGCCTCATGGAGACACACAGTGGCTCTGCAGCCCTGGAAGGAGCTGTGTGTTTTTAAACCCATAGCTTGCTCTCCTGCAAGCAGGCAGGATTAAGACATGTGTCTACACTACACAGACATTCTTTGCAATTATTATATATACAGTCTTGTAGGTATTACATATACATGGTAGATGAGGCCATGAGATAGACAACTTCCTAAAAAAAAAATTCAGGAATTTCAGTATTTCCAAGTTATTTCAGACATCCACACAGTTCCCCCCCGCCCCAGTGCAACCTCAATTATCTGTACTTTTCTAAACAGTATCCAGAAAGGAAAAAAAAGAAGGAAGGGACACAAGTGAGGACGCAAGCAGAGGACAGCATGCAAATGCAAACCTCACTGCTGCTGGCCACCAAGTGGCTGAAGCATCATCTGGCAAGGGCAATGCTCCAGACCATACACAGACCCTGCATGGCTCCTGTGCTGTGGTGAGCAGAGATCTACTCTGCAGTGCTGTGATACAGCTGGTTTGGACTTCAGCCCCACAGACATGTCATTTCTGGCCAGTGAAAGCAGCAGGATACATTCAGGTAAGTTAAAAATTGGAAAGGGTTCAATTCTGAGAAGACACTGTTCGGTGAAAAGCTTTGAGGAAGGAAAGCTATATTTAATAACAACAGGTTAAAAATTGCAAAAATAGCTTGAGAGTTAGTTGTTGATGATTGCTTTGGTCCTTAACAAACAATTACATACCAATGACACTTTTGTGGAAAACACAGAAGAACAACAGACGAGGAAGACTGTTACTACACTTTGCAACAGGTCTTCTGAATGCTGTAGAACACTGGTAATCAAATCAGCTTTTCCTCATCTAAAGGCTTTCAGTTTACAAAGCTACTGCTTATATACATTTATGTGTAAATGTTGCAGAGGAATGACAGAATTATGGCACACCACAAGGTTTAAAACTGTCCAGCTTACTTAATAGAACAGACTGTTATAATTCAAACTATTTCGTATGAATTTCAGTTCTTAATAAGATGCAGATATGAACTAATGTAAAACATTTAAACACAGCAGAAAAAATTCTAAAAGCAACAGGGAACACTTAAGTTGTTACTGCAGATGGAGGATCAGTGCTTCCTGGCTCACTGTTCTCTGTCGGTGTTTTCTGTATTTTCGCAGGTTTCTTGTGGGGAGACTCATGTTTTCTGTTTTGACTCTGACTGTATCTTGCAATAGTGGATACACCATCCACAAACCTGGTCTTGTAGAGGACATTTGCATTGTTGAACATTCCATCCTTCAAGGACACCACAATAAACTAAAACAAACCAGAAACACTTAAAATAAATGTTGCTATCCAAACAACACTAGAAAGGGCTTCCAAAGAGAGGACTCTTTTTCCTTCATTTGGCTAATACCTCATCAGTAATTATCTTAAAAAATATTCTAAAACTAACCAAGGCCCAGTATGTGCTACACAGGTGAACATACACCCACTTTTTCTGCAGCTAATGACACTTCTGTCCATATCCCAGCACCTGGACTGGGATATAGTCCACAATGCAGGAAGAAAATACGGAAATAACTGTGCCACTAATTATGAAAGAATGTAGGATCTTACCTAGTCAAAAGACAGTACTCAAATAATTTTGCAATACTGATAAACAAATGTTCTCCTCCTCACTCATAATTTGGAATGGTCAAGTCCTTACACCACATAGGGACGAGTACTGCCTCTTTTTCATGTACAGGTCACAATGATTCAGAGGTCCTTTCCAGTAGTGCCTGACTTATTTCAATAGGGTCAACATGAAATATCTTTAACCTCAAGTTAAAAAAATCTAGGAAAAAAGAATTCAGGATGTGGTCATGCCTGAAATTGAATGTATCCCAGATATTCTCCCTATTGCTCCATTTTAACCAGTGAAGCAACAACATTGAAGTTTCACCACTGCCATGTTAGTCTAGCTTTCAGCTGAAACAACTCAGAAATATAACACACATCCATAGAGTGAAAGAGGTAAACAGCTCAGAGTCCTCAGTGCCAGACTGCCTTTGGAAATAATGGATGGAACTCTGAGCAATCTGGCCTGGTGGAAGGTGTCCCTGCCCGTGGTAGGGGATTGACCTAGATGATCTTTAAGGCCTCTTCCAACCTAAACCATTCTATTACCACAATAATTTCAAGATCATACCTGGGAGTGTCTGAAATGAGTTTGAAGCATCTGCCCAATATTCTGGGTATGAGAGAGATCAAGGGCTGCATCCACTTCATCCAAGATGTAAACTGGGGCAGGCCTGAAGAGGAGCATGGCCAATATCAAGGATAAAGCCACCAACGATCTAGTATGGAGAAAAGAAAATTATTATTTACTCTCACCTGAAAGCCTCCAGCTTTTGAAAACAATTGTTGAAAGGCAATGAAGGTGGTAAAGGGTCTGGATCACAAGTCCGATGAGGAGCAGGTACTGGCGTTGTTTAGCCTGGAGGGAAGGGGGCCCAGGAGGGACCTTATTGCTCTCCATGGCTGCCAGAAAGGAGGGTGTAGCCAGGTGGGGGTTGGCCTCTTCTCCCAGGTAATGAGACTGGCCAAGAGGAGATGGCCTTAAGTTACACCAGGGTAGGTTTAGATTGGATATTATGAAAATTTTCTTCACTGAAAGGGTTATCAAGCATTGGAATGGGTTGCCCACAGAAGTGCTTGAGTCAACACTCATGGAGAGATTTAGAAGACATGCAGATGTGGGGTTTAATGATATGGTTTAATGGTGGACCTGGAAGTTAATAGTTGGACTTGACAATCTTAAGAGAGTTTTTCCAACCTAAATGATTCTATGACTCCAAAATGCTCCCTCAAAAGCACATTACTGCTATGGTTCTGAAGAGATCGAATGACAGTTTCCCCATCTCAAAACATGAAGTCTTCTGTCAGAAACAGCAAACATTACTTCTTCTTATTGAAAGATCATGTTAGTTGGGTGATGATATTTAAAATTATGCTGTTGCTCTATTTCCAGTTCTGAGTTTTGCAATGATGTTTTCCCACAGCTGGTTCTTCAAGTGTTCTGTCCTTAGAAAGTTCTGTATCTCTGTCTCCCCTCTTCCCAAATTCTGTATCTGCTTTTCAGTTTTCAAAGATTTTTCTCCTTAGAAGTTGCGAAGAAGCACATGCCCTGCACATTAGCCATAGATGCCAGAGAAGAAAACTTTTGCCATGACACTACTTTTATACCAGGAAATACTTGCCTATATAGATTTTTGTCGTTACTACTCAAGGAGAGGATAATTTAATTCAACATTATGTCACTACTACCTAGAGTTAGATGTGGTTTTCTCACCATTCTATTTTTTTTTTTTGCCACTTCTGTGTGACAGGAGTAAAATCTTGTTCGTTATCTTGTACTAAATAAAGCATTGTTCTCAGTCAGAATGTATTAATAGTGCTTCCAACACTGAGTCCATTTGGAAGGAGACAGAATCCCTGATTCGACAAGGAAAAGATTAATTTTTTGCTTTTCAAAACTTTAATTAGTTAGACATATAATTTACATACACAATGACAATGGAAAGCAAATTAATTCACTAACCTTTGTCCTCCACTAAGTTCTGTTAGGTTTTCCTTCCAGGTGTTTCCTAAGGCAACTTTGAACTCCATACCAACAATGACATTGTGAGTCTTAGAGGCTGATAGCATAGCTTTTGCTCCAGGCAGGAGTGTTGAGAAAATGGAACCAAAGTCTTCATTCACCTGGAAGTCAGACCACAAAAGATGTATGAAGGTGCTTTGGATCAAGAGCACAAAGAAGGAAAAACTTAGTTGTGAGCAGCACGACACTCAAGACATCTTTGCCAGTTCAACACTGCGTTCAACGCAACTAAGTGCGTTAGTTATCACCATGTCACACATGTCACACACAGGACAGTGAGAAAACACTAGCTTCTACTTTTTCTGTACTGAAGAGAGAAGCAACACCAAAGGATATATGACACCTCATACTAAGCACTTTAGAAGGAACAAAGAAAGATGTATTGGAAGGCTTCTTTATGCTATCAGCCAGGAAAATGGTTATGGCCCAGCTCAGATTTATCAACTGGCAAATTGTTATTTCTCCCAATTAAGGGACTACTAAAAGTACAAGCACCATGTAAGAGATACAGGCTGGCATCTCCCCACTCTTTTTCTTCCCAGGTTTGCTTCAGCAATGTCCAGGTATGGGATGGGATGCAACTTTGTAAATGCAGACTAAAATTTCTCAGGTTTAGGAATTTATCTGAAAACACACTTATTCCACCATGCATGATGCTTTTGCATTTCAGCTCACTAATTTCTGCCAAACACAATTTTTACAATGAAAAGGTACCATTTTATCAGCAATATCCTAAGTACAGGAAGGATAATTAATAATTAAACAGGTACTTCATCTATGTGCAATTTAATCTTGGTTAAAATCAATTTTCTCAAAGGTCAAAAAGCACAAGTTCTGCTGGCACAGCAGAAAAGAAAGCGTCAAAATATTTCCATGTAGAAAGGGATAATTTTATACTTTTGTTATAATTCATTACATGACAGACCTGGTAAAAAGGCAGAGTGCCTAGGTAACAGAAACATAAATCAAACATTGCTCTATCCTAATATTATGTATCCTGACAGTAACAGGAGCAGTACCCTAGGTCCACAGCCCTGCACTGTAGGGCAACATAGAAGCAGAAAATTTTAACTCTGGTAAAATTGGTTTAAGAAAAGAAAAAATACCAAAAATAAAACCTGACTGTATTTCAATATGCCTTAACCTTCTTGAAATGCTTGTGGGTGCTAAAAGGGAATGAGAAAGTAGTTTTGCAGGTTTAACTGGACCTTTTCAACTCTCAGAGAATTCATGTCTTATTCTCAGAAGTGGGAATAAACAGGAGAAATGAAGTGGTTATTTTTAAACATAGGTCAGGCATATTAGTTCTGAAAACAGACTTTTTACCCAAGGAAATATGCAAAACAGTAATCTAAGATAAACCTGATCCTCTACTAAAACACGGAGATAAATTTCAAGTGTCGTACCTTTTTCCAAGCAATATCTAAAGCTTGTTTTTTCTTCCGGTCAAGCTCTTCAATAACTGCAAGAATTTGTATCTTGTCATTCTCTACAATTCTTTTTTTCTTCATTAAGTCATTGTACTGGTGCAATGAGAAGAAAAGATTGATTTCAATGAACTTTGTGCTCAAGTGCATTTTGTGCTATTCTTACAGCTTCACTCTATCATTGTGTAGCTATGAAATAACCATAAATTGAAGTTCAATGTATTAATTTAGCTGCACGAAGGATGTAAATTTTGGGATTATTTGCAAATTAAAGCATTAGAACTTTCAACAATCAGCAAAGGGGAAGGACAACATTGATCTGAAAGTTGCACTTCCAAGTTAATCGTGTTTCATTTGTTTTTCCATAGAAGAAAGGATACTTCTGGAAGCTGATAGGAGGAAACAGTACTAGAAAAGTTGAAGGACAAAAATCAGTGGGCAGTTTTCAGATAATCCTGGAATAGCCTGAAGATACAGATTAATTCAAGACAACCTTGCTACACTGTAAAGCTATCATGCTTGAAGATGAATATTTTTTTGGTCCACAACTTTTAATTCAATATATAGTTCTCAGACACTAATGGATGCCACAAAGCTTGCTAAATGCTTCAATTTAGCATGAACTGGGATAGAAAGGAATAAAATAGTATTTTTTACAATCCAAAATCAAGATTATGAGTAACCTAAAAAACTGATGTGCCAATGAACAGCTGAAAGATGTAAGATTAGTATGAAAGAACCAGCAAAAGGTTTCCTGCTATCTCATGAAGGTTTAGTTTTATTTTTGGTGCACTGAGAAATAGAGCACCTGAAAACATAAAGCTACACTGTATATAGCTGTACATATTGTATATACACCTTATGACCAAGCCTGCCCAAACTTTATAGATTAAAGCACAGAATGTTTACCCTTTCCTCTGTATCAGAAAGCACGTTCATAGCTCTCATGTTCACAGTCCTTCCCAACTTCTCTTTATGCTCCTGCAATTTCTGCAGCTTCTGACTTGCTTCTTTAGGGTTGTTATTTTTGAAATCATAGGCTGTGTTTGGCTGGCCAAAGAGGGGTTTGTCTGAAGCTATCCACTTGTATTCTTTCAGCATTTTGGCCATCTGTAAACAAAAAGATATGTTGAGGCTTTTTCCTCACTCTTCTCAAATGTGAACTAAAAACTAAAACAAACAAACAAACCCAAAAAAAGCCCCAGCTACATTCTGAAATTGCCACATTAGTTCTTCTACCCCAATGCAGCACAGGTACATATCTTTACAATGCTTTGTGTAATTTCCTTCATTGCGGACAAACCAAAAATTTAAGGTAGCTTTCATATACATCTTACTTACTTGAAGTGCGTTTTTTCTACATCTGAACTATACCAACGTCAGTACATCATGGAATTACCTTCCTTAATTAGTTATCTGATTTGTCCATACAGTCAAAATGTTCTTACTGATCACTTTCTCACCCTGATCTATCCTCTGTTACTCCATACAGATGAACTCTTTTACAATGTACAATTTCCATTCCCTCTTCCTCAAATAAAAATTTCACATTGAGAGCTGCAAATATGACAGTGCTTAAAGGAAAAAAGCTATATCCTCTGCATGTGGCAAGGGAAGTAACCATTCTTGGTCACAAGATGTGAAGAAAAGCACAATTTCGAAATACCTTGGCAGCAGCATCAGCAGCCTCTTGTTGACGTTTGGTGATGCTGTGTTCTAATTCTTTAACCTTAAGCTGTAATTCATTATTTCGTTCTCTGTATTTTACCATCTCTGCAGTTTTCTCTTTAATTGCATTATCATGCAATGCAATTACTTCCTTTTGCTTGGCAAGCTCCTTCTGTGCTCTCTCAACAGATTCCTGAAAAAGCAAATCAGCAGACATTTATTGGCCTCTTTTAAAGATGACATTAAAGCCTTATTAGAACTGACAAGAACAGCAAGGAGAAAAAATTCACATGTGAAAGTGAGGCAAAAAAGAAATAGGCTGACTGAGTGTAGTAAGCAAATCTGCAGAAAAAAATATACATTATAATGTGAGGTTTAGAGATCACATAGAGTAACATCAAAATGGATAATGAAACACAGTATTTATTCACTTTTACCTCAGTCTCAGCCACTTCAGCCACCATAGCATCAACTTGAACCTGGTAGGATTTGATTGCTTCCTCTGCAGCTGTTATCTGTTGTTTATAGGAAGCCTGCTCTTGTTTCAGCTCTTCAAGTTCCAGAACTAAAGCTTTGACTTCCTAGAGAGATGTTTTTCAATTTATTAGTTATACTTAAATGGAAAGAATTAAGATTCAGTTTGATGTACTAAATGCTGTAGAAGATTAACAGCACCCATTCTTGAGCAAGGGTGCAATCTCACAAAATAAAGAAAGAAAAAGATGAAAAACCTCAGTTAGTGACTATGTCAGTGATTACACGGTAATATATTAAGTCCCAAAACTGAGAGTATTAAAACCTCAGGAGAATGAAACTTCCTGATTTTTGCAGCCACTTTTAATATTGAGAGAACTGCCAACAGAAGTGAAGTTTTACCTGCTGCATGTCTTTTATTTTTTTGCTTGAAGTGTCCGCCTTTTTCTTGGCATTGTCTAGTTTCTGCTCTGCATTATTTCGTTCTTTTAGACACTCTGCTTCTGCATTTTTAATTTTATTCTCTAATTCCTTGTATTTTTTTTCTGCTTTCTTTTTGTTCTCTTCAGTTTTGTTTAATGTCTCTTCACAACATGCTAAATCAAGAAGTAGAGTATTGAGATTGAGCACTGTTCTCATCTTTAAATTTACATCCTAAACACCAACAGAAATAAATCTCTCTTTGCCTCCAACAGAAATAAAGTGGTTGAACACTTGCTAGTTGCTGAAGTCAGATATTTCAATGATTACTCTAAGACAGTGTGCTGTTGCTACCAGTTATTGGTAGGGGACCAAACAGCCATTATGAAAAGATAAACTTTTTGTTCGAGAGGGAAGAATACGTCAAGTCGCAGGATCAAGAACTAATTAATCAGATGGCTACCTAACAAGATATCACCTCATCCCTAGAATACTATGTCTAGATATGTATCACTTCTGTCCATTTTTTAGACATTTTATTTATTGCTGCATTTTGTGCATTTTTGTCTTTAGCTATACAAAACAGTATTTCTTTCCAATGTTTCCTTGTTATGCAAACTACATTACTAACCTTAAGTATTTACAGAAACATGGCTTGAAAAAAGCAAAGATTACTCAAATAAGGGATTAAATCAATTTTTAAACTTCCCTGAAAAGACGTATTTGCCTTTATTACAAAGTATATAAAAAACTTTCAATAAGAATATAACCTTTACTATAAGAGAATGACCACCTTTAAGTGAATCACCTCTAAGCAAGTATACTGTGATTCTGTGTTTGTTACATGTTCCAAAATATAAAGCTAGTATTTTTAGAGTGAAAAGTACTTCTTTCTTAAATAAAGATTCTGTTAGTCAAACAGCCTAATATCCATCTCATTCTCAGCAATTAGTTTTCAGTTAAAAGAGTAATAACACATTTGTCACCAATGGTTTTCTTGAGGGCAAGCAGTTCTTCCTCTTGTTTGTGGTAAGCACTTTGAGAAAGCTTCTTGTGCAACAGCTCTGCTTCCTCAGACTTCATCTCCCACTGCTGCTTCAGTTGCTGATACCTTTAGAGACAGTAGTGACACACACTGCTATATGGGAGGGTACCCAGCATCTCACTTTCAAAGCTGAAGTAAGTACATGAATATCTATATTCCACTTCTCATGTGACATACAGTGATGACAGTAGGGCAAATAAGCTCAAGTGAATGAAAATTCAATATAATTGCTTTAATAATAATTGTGAGGTTTGTAGGCATGTAAGTTATTATTTAGGTAGCTCCTGCTATTTAGCTCTGATCTGACATATTAAAACAAATGCAACTCATGGAGTGTGGCAACAATTCAGAGATCACTTTTTTCCCAACTGTCAGTATGTTGGACATACATGACATATGTTAGGCTGAAGAATTAAAGAATAGATATCTAAAAGCAGAAGTTCTTTCTTCCTCTTGGCTATATTTCTGGAAGTCAAACAAGTCTGCAGCTCAAAACAATAGGTAGCATGTTATGCTACACTACCTCCTTATGGCATTCTTGCAGAACTGACGGAACATATTTTTCTATTCCATATTTTAATATGGTATTCAGTAACTGAGTAGCTGAAAATCAAATATACCTAAAATTATCTAATTTAAATGCTTACAGCAGTATCACTCAGATAGTCCTTTCAAACATCTTTTTATTTTCTTGTGAGAAAAATAAGACTGACCACAAATTCAAAATCTGTACAGGTGTTAAAAATATGTCTGGAATAGATCCACTCTTCAGTGGACTTAATGAAAATTCAATCAATTTCAATTAGACATCAATGTGTACCCTTTTTTTTGCATGCATTATCCGAAACAGAGGGGTTTTGCATGTGTTATTTAAAAACTGAATTTGCTTTTTGATTACTGAATCCAATACACTGAACTGAATACTAAGTTCAGTATATTGGGAGGAGAGGGAGAAAGGGAATTATTTTCTGCATATTACATTCTCAAAAGGCCTATGGCCTCCCAAAACAACTCCTTATATTAAATTTTCTCAGTCACTTTAAGAGAAATGATACACATTGTGTAGTGCAAACCTTACCTTTCAGCAACTGTCTTCAAGCTTGCCAACTCATTCTCTACAGCTGCAAGTTCAGACTCCTTTTTCTTGAGTTCTATTTCAACATCTTTCACTTCTTGAAGTTTAGACAATATTGGTGCAGCCTGTGAGGATGCACCTGTTCAATGAAAAAATTAAAAAGCCAGGCTGATTGGAATTAGACCAGTAGATTCACCACTGGTAATTGCAAATTCTTAACAATAATGAGGCAGATGGATGATTTATTTTAGTTGAGAAACAGATATAACAGCTAGGCTTAAGTTAGAGATCTCAGAGGAGAAAGACTACCTCCTCTGTTACAGAACATAGTTCTGCAATCTTTGAATACTACATGTGTGTCTTATGCAAACAGCTAACTTTCCATAATTTATAAAATTATTGCAAACCAATGACGAATTACTTCACAAAGTTCTTGAATTCCAAGCACTTTCGCTTCCAAGAGGATTATACAGTCTAATAAGATTTAAGAATTTGAAATCTAAATTACTTTAAGTGAAGTTCGTCATTAATTTTTTTCTTAAACTAATTCATATTATTTCAGCTCAAGCCAACTTTAGTTCAAAGATTATTCCCAGTACATGTCTAAACAAAAAGGTTACTGTTAATTTCTATAAAAAATATGCAAAAGCAGTAAACATATCAACAGACACACAACAATATTAGTATTATATGAATAGAACCAGCAATTGCCTCCATGTAGAGTTCCTTGGGGATCAAACACATCTCCATCAAGAGTAACACTTCTCGTCATTATCCTTTTGTCGAAAGTCACTTTCTTAGCGTTGTCCATGTTATTACAGACCAGTGTTGTTCCAAAGACATATTCCATTGCTTTCTGCAGTTCAGGTTCGTATACAATTAGAGAAAGGGCTAAATGCGTGTTAGCACGGCCAGCCTAGAAATCAAATGAAATGCAATTAGTATTGCCTTAAGGTATAAGAAGTTTCAAATTTTATTTCTGTCTCTTGTTGATAATAACTCTTCATAAAAAATTAAAGTATCATTACATTTTAAAACTATTTCAGTTACAAGTGGAATAATTAATACCCATTTAAACCTCACAAAATTGAAAGGATACAAAGTAAAACAAAATCAATATATCCTCAAACCCTGTACAAATTCGTATTATAATAACCATTAAGAATCCCAAGGTTTTAGTACAGAAATAAAATGAAAATGGGACAGTAGCAATATAGTGTAAAGAATGTATCTATTTACATACCAAGCTTTGGGCCAACTTGACCGTGTCTTCTTGAACACACCTGGCTGAAATTTTGTTTAATGGAATGATGGTGTATCGATGCTTTAGTTCACCCTTTTCTAAAAGCTTTTTGCCAGTAACCTCAAATGAAAAATAGTTACAGAGCACACCTGAGTACACAAGTGATTTTGTAAAGTGAGGCAATAGGGCATTGGAAGAACACATTGTTGCCAACTATGCAGGACTTTCTTGACCCAATTAAAGCATCTACATGAGTCCAAACCCTTCTCAAGCATTCAGTAACAAGGCATGTGCTTGCCAACCCCGAATCATACGACCACATCTCAAAATTCAGAGTTCTGTACTAACATAATAAACTTACTTCTGTGTCCACAATAATGTTATAGAGTTTTCCTCCAGCCACTGCTTCCAGGGCTTTGGCATTGGATAGATCTTTCACAGTGAAAAGAGACACAACAGGGCCTTTCACATGGTTTGGATTCCAATTTTTTTCTGGATGCCTTAAAAGAAATATATATTATGACTATGAATCATGTTTGTTTTTCTCTCACTTATCTTTAAAAAATTTATATTTAAAACCCATGATGCTTATTGTTCTTGTATAAGCAATTCTAAATTCTATCAGAAAAAGAATGCCATGAAAAAATTGTTAAATTAAATACTTCACAGGAAGAGATTTAACAATAAAGACTCAGTTACATAGTCATTAAAAGAATGTAATTCCTGATTTATTTACACATTTTTTCAATTGGTTTTTCTAATGGGTTCTGTTATTACCACAGCTACAGGAGTATGTTCAGCCTATTACACCAAAAATTAAACATGGGGATACAGATATTTGACTGGAGTTGACCTCCAAAGAGGAAGTCCATTTGTGTCCACAGGCAGGAAACAATGATTACATATTTCCCAGTTTAGACCTTTGGATTCTATGGCTTTAGCTACTGAAACTATGACTTGGAAATGCTGTTAGACAAAACTTTAAAATTCTAGTGACTTAGACAAGATTATAACATTTCCTGACTTTCCCCCTCACCTTCCCCCTCACTTTGCAGCATGGGTAAGACAGTCATTATTCACTGGCACTAAAAGGAAAGCAAGAGCTACGATATTTGTAGAATTATCTGGTAAAAGGCCCCCAAAAGCCCTTTCAAGCGTCTTTCAGGATGACGCTGAGATCTTACTTGTATGTAAACTGTAGATGAGGAAATTTTGCCATTAAATTTTCACTCAGTTCTCTTAGCCGGCTGATATCAGAAATCAATGCCTTCTTTTTTGCTAGGAGGGCTTCTCCTTTCTCTTCTTCAGAGTTGAACACAAGCAGTAGACACAGAGCAGAGAAATCATTAGCTTAAAAATTGGTATCCTACACTGTTTATCTACATACATGTAGAGAAGACTTTCTAGAATTCTTTGTAAATTTTTACACTAAATAAATTAATACCATCATGACACTAAACCTGCAAAGAACAAGTTTAAAGTATAACGTTCTCCTCTGAAGGTTAATCTGAAATATAAGCTAACAGTTTTGAGCAGTGTCTGAAACAAATGTTACCTGGCATAAGAAAAAAACTCTATGAAGTGTTTTAGGTACAGAAAACCAGGAAGCAATAGGGGTGTTGGTCCCTTTTTCCATGTAACTTTTAGCTGGAATTTAACTTTGCCATCAAACTTCAAAATGTTCAGTCTGAAGTTGAAAAAACCGAATTATTTTAAGCTGTTTTCTGTTGAAGTTTAAGAGTTTGCAGAGCTTAGATCAGAGGAATTTCTTTATGCATTAAAGGAGCATACTTGATTTTCATTTTTCATTTCCCTCCTGCACAGGGAGCAGCCCTATTGGCTCCCCAACAGAGGCAACCCACAGCAGTCCTCATAGTGCTGTTCTTTGTGTTTCTACTAAAAAAGCATAGATGTAACACAGTTTGGCTACTGCTAAGCATGTACCTCCAGTCCCTCTTCCAAAAGCCAGTAGCCTGTGAATGGGCAACAGGTTGGGAGGGGCCATAGACAGGATACGGGGTCCAACAGATATTCCATACTATTATGAAGGTGTGCTCATCAGTAAAAGCTAAGAAAAAGGATGAGGGAAGGGAGCATCCACTCTTAAGGCCTTTGTTTTCCAAAGCAGCATACTGAGGTCCTACTTCACAGGAAGTGGCTGCACATTGCCTCCTAATTCCTGATGGGAAGCAGAGTATAAATTCCTTTGTTTTCCTTTGTTTCTACATCTTCCAGCCAGTTCCAAGACAGAGCCATGACTGGCCAAGGCCAAGACCATCACTGATGGTGGTGAATCAAGCCTCTGGGATAACATATTACAGAAGGGGGAAAAAGGCCAAACCTATCTGCAGTGGCCAGAAAGAGGAGGGACAATATGTAAGAGGAATAGCCCTGCAGACACCAAGGCCAGTGAAGGACAGGGAGGAGGTGGTCCAAGCACTGGAACTGAGATTCTCCTGCAGCCTGTGGTGCAAACCCTGCTGAGGTAGCTGTGCCCTACAACACGGACCATGGAGGTCCACAGTGTAGCAGATATCCACCTGCGGCCTGTGGAATCCAACACTGGAGCGGGGTCCAGTGACCCAGCAGGGTCAGAACCTGCAGACCCACGGACAGATGAGCCCATGCTGGAGCAGGTTTGCTGGCAGGATGTGTGACCCCCCAAGGGGACTCACACTGGACTATCCTGTTCCTGAGGGACTCCACCCCACGAGAGGGACCAATACTGGAGCAGTTTGTGAAGAACTGCAGGCATGAGAAGGATTCACACTGGAGAAGCTCTGGGAGGACTGCCTCCCTTGGGAAGAACCCCATGGAGGAGCAGGGGGGTAGTGTGAGTCCTGACCCTGAGGAGGAAGGAGTGGCAGAGACAACGTGTGAGGAACTGACTGCAGCCCCCCTGCACCACTGATGGAGAGGAGGTACAGAAAATCAGAAACTAAACAGAGCCTGGAAATTAAGTTAAATTGATCTCCCCAAGTTAAGTCTATTTTGCCCGTGACAGTAATTGTCAAGTGATCTCTCCCTGTCCTTATCTCAACCCATGAGCTTTTGCAGTGTATGGTCTCCTCTGTCTGTTTGAGAAGGGGTGTGATAGAACAATTTTGGCAAACACCTGGCATCAAGTCAGGGTCAATTCATGACACTTTTATACTCCTTCGCAGATTGTCCCAAAATTATGCATCAGAAGTCTGTACAGACCTGAATAGTTCAGCTCCTTTATTTGCTTCTCTAGGGTTATTTTCTTTTTTTCGACAGCTTCAAATGCATTTCGTTCTTTCCTGTAGCCTTCATCCATCTTTTTAACTTCAGCTTCTTTTGCTTTTAATTCTTTTTGTGCATAATTCAATTTCATTTGAGCCTATAAGGAGTAAGCAAATACGGAACCAGATCTTCAAAGACAATCTTGCAGGTGCAAATTTAAAACACTGCCCATGTAATAGATAAAATTTTCCACTGGTTGCAGATATGACAAAAACCAGCCTTGGCTTGTTGGAATCCAGGGCACAGGGAAAGTTCTCCGTGTGTTTTAGAAAGCCCTGATTCTCAGCAGGACACTGCTTTTAACCTCTGTCCCAGGAAAAAAATTGCCAAGGCTTTGGAATGAGTTGGAGAACACAGGTGTGAATTAGGTAGTAGTAGTAGTAGTAGTGATAGTCTTTCACAGGGTGAAAAATTTAGGGTTTTAAGATTTTAGTATGAGAGTGAATAGGGACAAAATGGAGGATTTTGGGCATTGTCTCATCTCTTTCTTGTTCTTCTTGCACTCCATTTTCTGTAGTACTGGTGGCAAAAGTCATTGGTTAGAGAAAGCAGTTGCATAGGTACTATGTGTGTAGTTTAGTAGAAGTTATTGGTAGTAAAGTAAAAACAAGATACGTGTTAGAAAGTAATTGGGCTGATTAGCTTTAAAAAGACCTTGGTTTTGGGTATCGAGGCCGTTTTGTCCATTTTATGCCTTGTTTCTCATACGCTCAGTCTGGCATGCAGACGGCGTACTGAACTTAAGAGAAAAATAAAGAACAACCTGAAGACCACGAGACAGTGAGTCCTGCTCGTTTTTCATCCCTGGCAAAGAACTCATGAGAGGGAACCTCCTCCAAAGGGCCCAGGGGGTAGGTTCCCAGCTGTGTGTGGGGTTCAACAACAACCACCAGCAAGGAAAAAAACCCCACGTTGGCTTTTTAAAGTAATGGCACAGGTTATTTGGAAGCAAAACCACAGATCTTGTATTTAACTATGGTAACATATTAGAACATGAATAGACTCTGAGAAGAACCAAAGTAATTTAAGATGGGATATAGCTGTCCTTGTTACTCTACAGAGAAGAATTTAAGTGAGACAAGGAAAGTGAACTTTGGAAATTTAAACTCCACTATCAGAACTACCCCCAGCAGAGGTTTTCTACCTTAAGACAAAACAAGCATTGTCTCTTTCAGTTGTGTGATGAGCATACAATTTAACTAAGGAGAAAATAGTTTCTTCTAAACTCTCCATTTCACAATCACTGGCACCTTTATTTCATTCCATTAAGTTTAACTGTAGAAATCTCTTTGACTGTATAATTGACAAGAGTCCTAATTTTTTCCTATACTAATTTGTTCCTGATTCACTGTACTCAAATGATCAATAGTATTCAATACTATTGATCATTTGAGTACAGTGAATCCTACTTTGTATCTCAGATGCTAGTTTCTAATACTTCCTCACAGCAATACTACAGCATTTTCCTGTGCAAGGATATTTTGTTTATATTTTATCAAAAAGTTAGTTTAATGCATATGCCAAAATGTAAAGTATTTTGCATAGATGTTCTGCACCTCTTTTCATTGACCTTTCAAGCATGTGTCAATGGATTTTCAGACAATTTTCAAAAACATGAAGGCAGGTCTGAGACAGGCAGAGGTTTTCTTCTTACCTGTTTAGCCTCTGTTACTGCTTTGCTAATTTCATTTTTGCAGATCATCATTTGTCCTGAAAGAGTAGCTTCTTCACCATCCTTATTGCTGGACAGGCCAGCAGACACAGCATTAAAATGCTGTTGTGCTGCAGCTAAAGCATGTGCATCTTTTTCACTTTCTTCCAGTAAAACATTTAGTTCTCTCTCCAGATTCTTCACTTCTTTCTCCTTTGACACTAATGTTTTAGAATCCTTCAGCAAAACACAGAACAAAAATAAAAAAAAACCTAAGAGAGAACCTGAGTCTATTACCTTGAAATTCATGTTGTTTAGTTGAGGAGCAACAAGTAGTTTCATTAACTATATTTCTATGACCCTTTGTCAGATTTTGTGATCTTGCAATATGTCTTTGCATGTTTTCAAATGTGTTACTTGCCCCATGAATGTACTGAATATCTACAAAGAGATGAAATACAGGAAGTGGTAACAACTGCCCAAGAACTAGGAGAATTATCTCGCTCTTCTCAATATCTAAAAAATAATCCTCCTGCATAAAAAACATCAATTGCCAAAAATAAGCAAGGCAGAGATTCCTCACTTAATTTTAAGAGTAACATACATCCAGAGAGCATAATAGTTTGAAGCTACAGGGACCTCTGAGTTTAAAAGAAAATTTGGAACCATAAGGAGTTGCACTTTATTTGTCTTTGCATCACATGTCTTTTTCTAATGGGAACCTACTACCTATGCTGAATGAATTAAACAATGCCCTTAACATTTGTCTCTGCTTTCTTAATGCACTTCTTGCCAATCACAGGATTCTTCACACCATAACAGGAAAAAAAACCAGCTGTTCCCACAATCTCAATTAATTTAGTATGTAAGGAAAATTATATACAAATATCTTACCTTCTGCATACGTGTTACCAATTCATTATGCTTAACCTCTTGACCTTTTAGGTTTTGCTTCTTGAGATCAAGAGCACTTCGTGCTTTTGTATGAACTCTTTGATTTTCTGAAAGAGCAGCTTCCAGTGCACGGAGTTTACCACCAACTTCCTACAATCAGTAATAAAGGAAATTTAATTTAGCCTGTGAAACAAATGCAGTACTTTTAATATTTCATCTTCTGTTCAGAGCTTTATGTAGAAGGAAATCTGACCAAGCAGGCAGTAGTCTCCAATACAAACAGGTCAGACCATCCCTTCCCTCTGAAATCCAATAAACTTGAAGGTACTACTGAAGATCCACATCACTGTGAGATGGGACACTCTCCCTGTACAGAAGGTAGATTTAGACATCCAAAGACTCTATGGGGGCATCCTGTATCTTGTTAAATTTAGTGTCCCCAAAATTGAAGTCAATATTGCTTATTGTCAAAGAAAACCTTGCTTACTTTTCTTTTGAGACATCAGCAAAAAGGAGGAAAAAAGTCTCTGGCAAAATTTACCATTGAATGTACAGAGTGGAAACAGGAGGGGAAACAGTTTTTATGCTTCAGTTATTTATCATTTGCTCCAGTTATTTATCATTTCAGACAAAAAAAACCAAAACTTTAAATGGATGTCTTCTAGATAAAAACTGATAATGAACCAACAATGAACAATGCATAATCTAAGCAACATACCAGAAGAAGACAAAATTCAAGGGTATATTATCTATAAAAATAATTCCAGTGTCTTAAAATTCTTTGTATTCAGGTATTCAGATGAGCACAACTCTGTTTTCACTTACCTTATCCTTTTCCTTTTCCATCTCTGCTATGTCTTCATTAAGTTGTTTTACCTTCTGTTCAATTTCAGCCCTTGATTCCTGAAACTTCTCTACATCAGACTGCATTTCCTTCAACACATCAGTGGAGGATAACTTTGTTTCTTCAGCCACAACAAACTGATAAGCTATAGAAAAGCGGCTTAGATGTTCTATTTCTCGTACTAATTTTTGGTATTCTAGATAGCATGCTCGTTCCTGAACAGCCAAAAAAAAAAAAAAANAAAAGAATTCCTTTCCGAAAAAAAAAAAAAAAAAAAAAAAAAAAAAAGCTCCAAAATTTGATGGAAAAACAGTGTTACATAAGATTACCACAGAAATCTTTTAAGCACTTCTAAACATCAGTATTTGTAAGTAAGAGGATGAATTCTTCATGCTATTCTCAGCTAAAACAGTATTCATATAATTGATTGCACACCAGAAATACTGCTTGACTTAGTATTTTAAGAACTAAGACACTTTTAAACCTATTTTTATCTAGAAAACATGTTTTCTTCCTTCTCCCTATATCTCTCGCTAAGAGTTCCTGGAAGTCCAAAATGTCACATTCTCTGTATTTGGAAATAAGACAACATTTTCTCCTTTACAAGACTCTGCAGCACTTGAAAACATGCTATTGTTTTAGCCAAAACATACTGGTTCGGGGTAGTTGTGGAAGTACTTTCTCAGTACTTGAAGGACCTACTTTACCACTCTTCTAATTTTTCCATACCTCTTTTAGTTTCTTTAAAGCTGGACTGAGCTCCTCATTTAAGACCTGAAACACATAACAGAATATTTATATTCTGATTTCACCAAAGTCTAAAACTGAAGCATGTCTAGTCATGGATATCTAGTTCCAGGTACAGAAATTAAATATTCTATAAGTCAAAGTCAACATTGAACTAGTTGCTCAGTTACCTTTAACAAACATGAATGAGAGTGTATTTTACAACACATAGTACCGTTTGAATGCTTTTCAGTTTGGATTCTTTCTTGTCTATGGTTTTCTGGACAGATATTTTCTTGCACTCATACATCCTAGTTCCAGCTGCTTCTTCAATCATAGCTAAAATCTAAAATAAAGCAATGCAAAAAACTTTGATGTTTCTTCTTAAGTTAGATTGGTTCAATTAAGCTGAACATCTCATCTCCCTCCAACCTTTATTTTTGTTGTCCCCCTCCCAAAATACAGATTCTTATAATTCAAACCAGTTCAGTAATACTTTAGACAAAAACATTCCCACAACTTTCCTACCTCTGGTGGCTTCATATTTAGAACTTTGGTAATTTGTCCCTGGTGACAGAAAGATATAACAAGATCAGTGGTTGTGTATCATGCAGTAGTAAAAAGAAAAACCAAAACCCCAAACCACCACTCACTCTTATACAGCGTATTAAAAGTTCAAGCACTTTTTCAAATTTTTTTTGCTACAACAATAATCTAGTTTACTCAATTGTTTTGCTCTTCAAAGTTCAAATAAGTCACTCTTTCAGGTAATATACCTGAAATGGCCCTTACATCGTATCTTAGGCTAATCCTCCACAGTCCTAATTACATCTTATAGGAGTAATGCAAATATTTTTCCTAGAGTCTTACTGGGTTGCTGATGTTGAATAAGCTCCTAATCATAAACCAGCTTTTTTGGTGATGTAGCTCATACATACCAGGGAGAAAGACAGTATGTACAAAACTGTTTCCACCTTGGCCATCTATGTGGGACAGTTACATTTGAAACTATAAATCCTGCTCTGTTTTATTATTCCTTGCAAATATTTCAGGGATTTGCCTAGTCCCTTACAGTCTTCTCAATTTGTCAGCTTTGATAATTGTGACTTAAGAAGGTACATATCTCAACTTCATTCAAGATACTGTCTAAGATGGAGGACAAATAATAGCAAATAAAATCCGCCATTTTATAATATTTATAAAAGCAATACCTATCTGTTAAGGAGAAATAAAATAGAAAATAAAATGGAAACATATTTCAGTAAAGTTTGCTAACATGAGGGCCACGTGAAGTCCTGTGCTACAAGACATGTTTTAGGGTCAAACTATAATTTCAGGGCTGTACCTGAAATCTTAACTACTTAACAGACTTCATTTTTTCTTGATAAGATGCCACTCTAATCAAGAAATTAAGTGTTTTCCCACTCTCTCCCCTGTCTTAAATTTAGTTCAAGTCCTACTCTTTCTGGGTTTTATAAAGACGCATGCAATACCTGCATAATGAGGAAGTGAGGATTATTGACATTGAGTCCAACAGAACAGAAGAGATCCTGCACACGACTGCTGGCAGCATTCACACCATTGATAAGATACTTACTTCTACCTCCAACAATAACCTAGAGAACAAAGACAAAAAAACTGCTTGGTGATGTGAGAATATAAACTATAATAAAGAATAAAAAATCTGAGCAAATCACACCTGTTATATTTTTGCACACACATGTATGTGCAAACTGTGCAGAACATCAAAACAGAACTTGTTTGACATTTCAAAATATTTAACTAAGAAAGAATAGTCATTGGGAACAATATTGTCAAGCTTTCCAAAAACTCTACTTTAAAAACCAAACAATCAAAAAATAATCAAAAACCAAAATGCCAATATCTTCATCAGAAAAATAAAGGTTCCTTTGTTCTTGGAGACCAAATTTAACACAGAGTTTAGGCATTAAGAGGAAAGATACGAAAGCTGAAAAGCCACAAGATAGAAAACTTTAATTTGCTTTATGAAATCTACTCCTACAGTTTGTGTAACTAACCACAAATAGAAGCCTTGCCTCTACTGCAGAAACACAGGGACCTTAAAAACTACCTTTTTTTCCTTGACCACTCATGAGCATGGTAAAAAACTTTTTTGCCTATGAAAAAATTACAAATGTTAAAGACTCACCTGCCTAGTCACAGTGATCTCATCATTGGCTTCAAATCCCAGTGGACTTTGACTTTTGTTTGAATTATCAAAGTTAATAGACACGGTTGCCTTTGTAATTCCAGCTTGCCCACTCTTATAAACTAAATCTTGCAAGTTGGAAGCTCGAACCTAAGTCCAGGGAACAGATAAATACTTTTTTGAAAGTAATTAACATTTTAGTTGTACTACTGTAGGTTTTGGAGAAATGAACAAAAGGAGTGAAGATCTAGCTCTGTATTTATCAGTCATGTGAACTGACACATGGGAGCTGCAAGGTGCTATCACTGTAAAACCACAAACAGTGTGTGCCAGTCTAGTTTTATTTATCCAGCTGCTTCTGCATAAGGCTCCTGACAAACACGAATATATCTGTAAAAAAAGCCAGCTGACAGTAAATTTATTTAACAAGCATTTATTTTTCACAGTGCAGTTCACAGGGAAATTATTCAGAAAGTGTTCCTTAGAGGCCTGCTGGCTTTGTCTACAACTGGGATAAGGAAGGGATGGGAAAGAAAGGAAATTAAAAAATCACTTTCAGATAGTGATTAAAATAGATGTCAGAGCACATAGTTTTTTATGAGAATACAGCAAATATATTGTCTCTTAAAAGCAGGCATTGCATGAAAACCAGTTTTAAATTTTTTCTTATGAACCAGGTAGCCAGATTTTAAGACCCAATGCAGAACTGAAAACATTTATTCCAAATGAGTAAATTAGTGCCTTTAGATGCAAAAAGGCCTTTTGGCTTGAAGCTTTTAATTGTAATTTTCTATTGTTATTTTTAGTCTATTGTTTTAAGCTACATACTTTGTGTAACTGTGGTATGTGGATGAAGTTGTAACTCAACCTTGATGAAGACTGAGCAACAATGACAGAGACCCAGATTCATGTAATGAAAAATCCAAATAACGAAACTATTTCTTTCAAAGAAGCACCACTTCAGGTCTTCCGTGGGAGGTTACTCACTAGAGTAACATGAAAAGTTGCTAACAGAAGAAAGACTTTTATTAAAAGTCCTGTCTCTTTACCTGTGACAGATTGTTGATTCCCAGAACGAAACAGATGGAGTCCAAGATATTGGATTTGCCACTACCATTCAAGCCAGTAATGGCATTGAATAACGGGTCAAAGTCATAAATTTCCGTTCTCTGAGCATAGGATTTGAAACCTTCAAGAACAATTGACTTGATGTACATCTTCTCAATGTTCCTAAGGGACCAGGAAAAGTATTCCTCTGAGAAGCACCGAGAAAGATATCTGGATTATAATCCTATATACTTCAGAGTAAAGAAAAAAGAATAACCAAATGAATCATATTGTCAAACAAACAACTAGGCCTGTGAGAAAATGGAAAGAACGCACGCCTTTTACAACAAAAATATCATGCATTTATAAACGAAAAAAGCCAACTAGACCACAGATCCAGGCAGTATCCCAACCTGTACTTCAGCATTTCGAGGCGACTTACCTTTACACAAAGTTTATCACGACACTTGGGTATAGACTCGCGGTAAAACCACGGTTTGTCGCAAAGCTGGCCGCAAGCGAAGGGGAAGGAAAGGCCCGGGTGCTCCGGAGCACGGCAGAGCCTCCCTTTCCCGCCCGCAGAATTGCTGTACCTGCTCAGCCACACCATCCGCGAGGGGTAAACCTCAGGGAAGCGGCAGCCTCGGCTCTGAGGCACCGCGAACAAGCACCCCTCAGAGCCCCGTCCCCGACCCCGCCGCCTTCATCGCGCTGCCCCCGCGGCCCTGCCGGTGACCCTGCTCCAGCGGGCCCTCCCTGACGGCTCTGATGCCAAATCGGCCGCGGGCAGCCCCGCTTCCCTCCCCGGTCCCGGTGCTTCACTCGCTCACCCCCGTCGGGCGCCGCTCCCCGATGCCCGCCAGGATCAAATTTTGGCGCCGAGCGCGGCAGCCGTTAGGGGAGGCGCCTGATGGCGGCCGCCCCCGCGCCCTCAGCCCGGCCCGCCCCCGGCGGCGGGAGAGGGGCGGGGGGGGCCGCGCCCCGCGCCTCCCGGGC
>VXAX01000736.1:578057-605129 GCA_013399835.1 Leptocoma aspasia
GCGGAAAAGGGCGGGTGCCGGCCCGGGGAGGGAGGGCGGCCGGGAGCCTGTGGTCCCCGAGGGAGACGGGGGTGGACGGGAAGGGCATTCCTGGGGAGTTCTGTAACGGGGCTGAGGAGCTTGAGCGTTAACTGCAGGCTGCGGCGGGAAGTGTCTTTGTACGTCCCTAAAATTATATCAAAATTAAGGAAGGGCTGGTTTGTACTTCCTACATGCATTCCTACTATGCCACCCCCACCCCACCTCCCTCTCCCCGCAAGAAAATAAAAAAAAAACAAGTAAGCGCCGTCTATGTCTGTTCAAATCTATTGCTGTAATTTATATAGACATGCCTCCATTCAAGCAGAATTAAGAGAACTTGTTCAAAATGTGTGACTACGTGTCACTGGAAGAAGAGTAGCTGTCTATTTCAGCTGGACAGCGTTACTGCTGAGATCTGCTGTAAAACTTGGTATCCTGGACTACTGAGTGATGTTATTTCAGTAATTTGAAATAATTCAGACTTCAGGTCTACATTACATTAGGGAAAAAATATAGTGTGTTTGTTTGCTTCAGGAATTACATTGGATGCAGCTGTTAAAGGCATTAGTATGGCAGCACTGCTGCTGGAAGTACTGCAGCCAGAAGCACTTGATGGTGTCTTACCTGCAGTTCACTTGCTTACATGTGGAACCTATACTGGGAAAATTTATTTTGAAGTATGGACAAGAATCAGATTGATACTGTGTAGCTATACAGCCTACTTTTTATGTGGCAAACTGAAAATATTCCCAAATTATTTTTGAATCTGCCTTCTGTGGCAAACGTGCTAGAGTGCTTCCTGCCTGCAGGAGGGTTCCTGGTTTGTTCCTGTTAGAGGTGGCTGCTTGGACTACACTGAAGGTGGCACCTGGTTATTCTTCAAATGGCCAAAGCCATTCTCAGTTCTCAGTGGTTGATGGAGCTGGCAGCTGGGGAGCTAGTACTGTACCTGCTCCTTTTCCATCCAGACTAACCACAGCCTGAAATGAGGAAATGGAAGTAAAATAGAAACAATTCTGATGTGAGAGGCTTTGTCCTATAAAGATAGCCAGGTTAGTTCCCTATTTACATATGATATGGGAAAGAAAAATAATTTCCTAAGTATTAATATATTAAAAAATAACTTCTTAAGTAGATCTGTAATAGCCTTGATGTCATAAGGCTTAAATTTGAGTGCTTCATTTTAAGAAATATAAAATCCAGTTGTAGCTACTTAACATGCAGTTAGCACATTGGAACGAATATAACACATGGTTTGAGAAAGGAAAATATATTTTCAGCAGCTGGCTATCTAGGAGTGGTTTTGTTATTCTTATAATAACTTTATTGTGAATTTCAGGGAAGCAAAATTCCAGCTGTTCAAGGAGCTAGTCAGTTGAACCGTCTTGGACACTGCCCTTTCGGACAAGAGCTGACATATTTTTCAGGACACCTTCCACAGAGCTAGTGATCCCCAGTCACAAGAAATTGGGTAAGGAAGGCAAGAAATCAGCATGGGTGAGTTAAAGTGAAAGGCAAAAAGGAAATGCAGAGGCAGTGGAAGCAGGGACAGGTATCTGGGAAGAGTATAGGGAGTCTGATTGTGTAGAGATGGGCTGAGGAGGGCCGGGGGGCACCTGGAGCTGAATTTTACAAGGAGTGCAAAGAGTAACAAGAAGGGTTTCTACAGGTGTGTTACTTGGACAGGAAAGGTCAAAGAAAGCGTACACACACAACCCACATACCGTAGGAAATGCAAGGCTGGCAAATGGGTAGCAGTAGATGAGAAGGCTGAGGTACTCAATGACTTTTTTGCCTCAGTCTTCAATGGCAAACCATCTCTCTTCCCACACCCTTTGAGTGGGTGGACACCAGGGTGCGGACTAGAGTAGCAAAGTGTTTCCCACTATAAGTAAAGATCTAGTGGCAGAGTTGCATCTGTGAAAAACGCCATCCCAGGGGTACCAGTGTCATGATAAAGAAACCATCCTGCAGTGACATATGGCCCCTTACAGATTTGCTCTTGCCACTGATCAACACTGGTCATGGGTGTGAGCTCTGAGATATTTCCTATGGTCTGTAGATGTGAGCGTTCATCTAGCCCTGCCTCAGAGACAAATTGGTGAGTTAAACTTGTCCCTAAATTGGAGTATTGTCCACCACAGGACAAAGTCCAGTTGGCAGCTCATTACTAGCCATAATTTTTTATATCCTTATGAAAGACCTAGACAGTCATGACCTGGAAGGGGAGAATCTTTCCCCACTACCCTGAACTTGGATCCAGCTGCATCCAGAGTTCTCAGTTCCCTAGCAAAAAGAAGTCCCTGATGCACATGAACAAATCCAGTCTAGGGTCATCAAGATGATGAAGGAAAACCAAGAGAGAAATGGCTTTGTTCAGTATCCAGAAACAAAAGCTATTGTTTCTGCTGCCTTCTTTAGCTGCTTAGCAAGCCAGTATTAAGAGAGTGGAGTGCTCATCTGAGGGGAGTGCACAGTAAGAGATGATAAATGTTGTTTGCTAAACAGTGTTTTACAATGGCACACGGAGAGTCCTGAGATTTCTTCCTGCCAAACCATGTCAAGGTCAGATATTATAACAGCTTGCCTGAATAGATTGTGAAATCTTTCAAAAGTAATACAACTTCACATGTCTGTGTGCAGTCTGATCTGTGCTTCCACTCTTAGAATTTGTTTCCTTGTACTCTTGTTGACACCTCTCTTCTTTTTTTCCTCATGTCCCTTTATTTTTTCATTTATCCGTCTCCTTAATATTACAAGATAACAGGTAACAGATACCAGATCAGATGTATGTATATGCTAAGTGGGCCGGAGCAGCGAGTTTCCGTCTTGAGGGAGAAGCTGGTTGTGCATGTTACAAGCAGGAACTTGTTCAACGATGAAACTACCCTTGTTACATTTTGTTACATGTAATGTAACATTTCTGTTACATTACAGAAATCCAGGGGGGGCTTCAGAGAGATTGCTGGTGCTTGAAAGCACCAGCTTGAAGTTTGTCACTTCCCTTCAGAGTTCACTTAGTACAGCGTGCTGCAAGAGATGTGTATGCTGCAAGGGGGTGTTTAACCTTTGCAGAAATCTGTGCTTTGGAAAACTCAAAGTTTTCTTTGGCAGCTGTAAAATCAAGGAGATTAAACATTTCTCTCTGTGGGGCAGTAACAGGCCTGTTGCTGCAAATCTAAGAAGTGAAACTGGGCTAAAGGATGTCTCTATAGCTTTGATGAAGTTTCACATTTTGCTGATGTTACAACATGTGTTTGTCCTGTATCAACATTTAAGTAAAGCAGAAGTAAAAAAAGTAAAGAGGTTTAGGGTGGTGTGCAGTGACTGGGAAAGCACAGCTGGCCCTTTAAGAAGCTTCAGCTTTTTTAGTCAGCCCACATCAACTGCTGTGCCCCATAGAACTGCTCAAATTGGAAGAAGACCTTTAAGATCATCAAGTCCAACCTAGCACCACCATGTTCACCAGTAAATTAATGCAGTTTGTCCATGTAGTAGACATATCCTCAAGTGCCATATCCACATGTTTTTTGAACACTTCCAGGTATGGTGATTTCACCAGTTCCCTGGACAACATGTTGCAATGCTTTACAGCCCATTCTGTAAAGAATATTTTCATAGCACCTATACAAAATCTCCCTTGGCTCAGCTTTAAGCTCATTTCCTCTCATCCTGTCACTTGTTATGTGGAGACTGGCCCCTGCCTGGCTACAGCCTCCTTTCAGATACCTGTAGAGAGTGATAAGGTATTACTTTATGTGAAGTTTCTGACAGCTGAATGCAGCTGACCTATTTCTGTGATGGTGTTGACTTCCCTTTTCACTTCCACGCGTGAGCTTGCTCCTTTGAACCTCTGTTGGAATTGCAACGTGGTAGCAAAGTGCAGGGTGGCACAGTCATTTAGCAGAGTGAAAACTAGTCGCCTTTAATCTTTAACCTTCTTCTAAGATTTGATAGTATTGCATAAGTAAGTGTAGTTGCAGTTTTATTGTTTCATAATGCAGCGTCATGCTTGCGTGGATATTTGCAGTATGGTCTCTCCCAAAAGTAGCATGGGAGTGCTTTGCCTTTACTTTGTTCTTACCACAGGTGAAGAAAAAAACATACAATTGAAAAAGCATTGTAAGAACTAAGCCAGAGAGGAGGAACAGGTAATTTTTGCTAAAGTGTGTAGGCACATAGGATTTGAGGTCATGTTCACTCCCAGGTAATTGGTAATCTTTGTATGTGTATGGGAAGTCCTGAGGGAGCCTCGGGATTGTTACTCCCTTGGCAGTATCTACTGCCAAGAAGTCCTTTTATGTTAGTTTGGGGGGGGGGGNTGGTGTGGGTTTTTGTAACAGAAACCATCTGCTTTGGGTTGTGGTTTTTTTGGTTTTTTTTGGTTTTTTTAATATAGTTGTCCCTTTTGCTGGTTCCTGGCACTTGGCTTTGAAATGCTGCAGAAGACTAATAAATTAAATCTGTGGGAAGAAAATAGATAAGATGGTGATTACCAGAAAAACTTTACTGTTGTGGTGATGGGTGAATTTCTCCTCAGAACCAATCTACAAACTAATTAGGTCTGAGATACACTACTCAGCTTTTAATCATACACTTTACTTCCAGTGTGGGTGTGAGCATAGGTGTAACTGGTTCAGAATGGAGATAAAAGGAAAAGTACCACAGTCATATCTGCAAATTGTGACTGTCAGGAAGATGAACTGTTAAGCTAACCCCAAATTTGAATTGAACTCATGTAACTGACAGTTTTCTAAGAGGATTTTGTCCTCAAGGTTAGATGTGAGCAAATCCAGGTTAGGAAACCGTACCACATCAGTCAGGAATGGCTGAGGTTACTTAAAAAAAGTAAACTTTTCTGATTTGACTCATGCTCTCTTGAAAGCTTTACTGCTTTTCTACTTTAATGTGATGATTCCCAGATTTCAGGTATCACCATTAGCTCTTTGGCTTTCACTTTATTGAAACTATTTCAGTTTTCGGTTTGTCTGTCTCTTTTATTCCTGAGCTTCTTTTCTAGTTCTAGTATGTATTATGGTATTCCAGTTTTTACCTCTTCCTTCTTCTCTTCCATTTTCCCCTGAATTGTAAACCTCCTCACCCTTGCTGATTTTTGGGACTGAGCTATGATTACCTGTGTGAAGGTGCTTTGTTTTCACTTTCAGCTCTGCTACAGTTTGCAGCAACTGCAGTGTCTGAACACAGATGGGATCTTTGCTTTGTTACATGTATTGTTAGTGCAAAAACCCAAGACTTCCCAATCCTTACATCTTTCCTTGATAGTCTTTATTATTTGATAACTTGATGGGCTAGACCACAGGGCAAGGAGGGTTTGAAAGACATCAGAATAAATGCTGTCTTGGACTTCAATTTCAGCAAAGGCTTTGATGGCTCTTTTGTAAGAAAATCAAGCAGAAATACATCACCTTATTTTTAAAGGAGTCTTATTATCACTGTCTGGGCTCTCTGTTTTCAAGTTATCATAGCAGTCTCTTTACTGTAATGATTATAATGGTCTATGAAACACTTTATATAGAAAACACACAGAAGTGAAACAAAGAGATTTCAATCTACCAGCAAAAAGCTGTTAGATGAACATTCCTAATATCAATTTTGAGTCAAAATTTGGAACATATCAGGAATATATTTGCAGAGACATGTTCAAAGAAACAACAATTTTCAGGCATTTATATACACAATAACATCCAAGATTTTTTACAGACACTCCAGAAAATCTGCCTAATTTATTGCATCATGGTATATGTGTTTTGTTTATTTTAATTACTTCCAGAACATTTAATCTATCTTTGTTTAATGGATAACCCAAGTTTTATCCAGCTAAACAGTGCTTTATTAGATTTACTGTCCTGGTTAGACAATTACTATTGATTAAGCTTTCTGGGGTGTACTCAACCATGAAATGGCTCCCTTACTGCACCTGCAATGTATTAATCAAGTTTTCTGGGATGTATAGGCCTTTGACTCCTTATTTTTCTTGAGCTACCTTTCTTGTTCTATGATTTCTAATTAATCTCTAGTTAATTGCTAATCATTAAACAATTTTTATTAAATTTTTTTCTTTAACTATTGATTAGGTTCTCTAAGAGGTATGGGTCCATGGAGTTCTTTCCTGCACTTGCAGTGAGGTAATTTCTCAGGGTTTTCTACTGAGAGTCAGCCAACATAGATCTAAATCAAAACCAGCTAAAATCACAGTCAAATGTTTTTTAAGTAATGGAGTGTAGTTCATTACAAAATTTTTTTTAAAAAATTACAAAACTCCTGGTTAACTAAGATATAACTAACTGTCAAAAAAATAATAATATTCAAACCTACTGACATTGAAAACAAAGTAGTATTACAGTTTACAAGAGCAGGTTACTGAGATTGTGGCTATGACATACTTAGTCCAGTAAGATTTAGATGGAACCCACAAATGTTGTATTACTGCTGTTTATCCTTTGGAGTTATTTAATATGCTTAAGCAATATAGTCCTTACCACTTCTTATGATTTTATATCTAAACATACAAAATAATCTTGCTTTGTTAACCTGGAAATTAGTTTGTGGATCCATTAATCAAGCATGCGTCTGTGTTGTTTTCTGTTCGGTTTGAGGCTTTTTGTTTTACCACCTACAGGAAAGTCTTCTAGCCTTGAAGTGGCTATAATGATGCGTTTTCAGTAGAAAAAAAGATAAATATTAAGTAGAAAGTTTGTCCTGTTTCCAAAATTAGGCCTAAATATAATAAAAAAGGGTTTAGTGAAATTAGTCTTTCAATATTGTTCCTAGGGAGGACCATTGCTCTGCAGAAAAAAACCCTGTATGCCAAAAAGTAGAGATCTTTGATAGGAAGGTGAGGATTCATGTGAACAGGAGATGTGAGAGTGGAAGTGGAAGAAGCAACAGAAGAGAGACAGACATGACCAGTACTGGTGGCACATAGATTTGCACATCGTCATGATTACAGCACGTTCGAAAGGGCCGGGTAGGGAAAACAAAGAACAGCCCGAAGCAGGTAACAAGTTCCTGTACTCACATGTGAAGGCTCAAGTTATTAAGAGAGGGTAGTGGGAAAGTGAAGAACAGGGCTGGTGCCTTGGAGGCATACAGACAAAAGGGACAAAAAGCGGAGAGTCAGTATTGATGATTCACAAAGGTGTGACAGGACAGAAGACAAAGCATTTCTAAATCACTGTTGGCTCCCCGGGGGTACACATGGCACAACAGTGAATGGCTGCCAGCCTAGCCAACATCCCTTTGTCCCTGGTCATTCCTGGTTGGAGCACTTGGGTACCTGTCTGAATGCAGGGCACACAGGTGGGACAAATCCCTCTCAATGCCTGTGAGTGTAAGCTAGTGAGTGGGATCAGTTTTGTGTTTCTCTGAGCTCACCTTTTGCTCCTGTAAACATGTTTTCTGGCTTTGCTTTGTTGTTGCTGCAGTGTCATGGTATCTTTTGTTACAGCCAAACACTGTTGATACCAAAGCAAATAAATAAAGCAGCAGATACAAATGCTGGCTTTGGCTGCTGCTTACCTACTGTGGGATGCTTCAACACTGATTTTGGCGATTCTTCATTTTGTGAAAGGCGATTTCCCCAGCACCCACTTCTGGTGCAAGAAACCTTCACTTGTGTTGTGTTTATTTGTCATTGAAGAACATGGAATTTCTGTTTCATCAGAGAAAGTTCTTGAGTGCTGATTAGTTTCTGGATTTGGTGACTTACTCTTTTATCTAAATAGTGGAGAGCTTGACCTGTTCTTCCTGATCCTTGCATGTGCATCTTTAAACATATTTTGCTTTTTTTTCCCTCATGTGAGAAATGACTGCTCACTTTTTAAATTTTTAGATGGTTTATTAAACCTTAACAAACAAATATAACAAAAGGACTAAATTAGGAAAAATTACAGTGCTGGGAGCCCACACCCCGCCCGCCCCACCCCCCGTGGCTCCTAGCCACGTGGCTGGCTCGTCTACAAAATGGCAGCTCTACCTTTTATACCCCTGGTGTTGCACTAGGTAACCCTAGCCCCTCCCGAAGTCTGTTAACGCTTTATTGCTGTCCATTGGTGTACACTGCTTTCTTGTCACTTGATTGGAGGTCAGGTGTTGCCATGCCGTGCTTCTTAGTAACAAGCTTGCCCTCGTCCCAAATGCCCTGGCCACCCGGGCTATTACAAAGGGAAAGAGGATTATGGGGAGACATATTACAATAACATCACTATACATCTTAATTAATTGTAAGAGCTAACCATTACATTGCTCATCTATAGCAAACCCCCTTCTGCAAGCCCCCCTTTCTACAAGTCATTTGGCTCGGGCAATTAACTTTCATTTCTGATTCTGATACTCTACTTTTACTTTTCAAAAAAAGAAAAAAAATAATTTTTACTAGCATCTGTTGATTTGGGTGAAGACAGTGGGAACAGGAGAGATTTCAGGCTTTTATTTTAGTGCTGAGCACAGAGGATAACTTGGTCTTGCCTTTTAGTCTCTGTTGTATTAAGACATAAGTGAGGAGTGATAGAGGTTTGGTATGGCTTCTTTGTTCCCACCTTATTATGCCTACAGGATTGCTGCCTGCAACAGGGCCATAATTTTCTCAGTGGCAGATACAGGCGCTAATCTAGTCTTGCTCCCTAGTTTCATTCTTACTAGTTAGTTCTTAGGTGAACTACTCTAGTACTTTTCACTGTTCCTCGTGTACTTCTTTCAATAGATACTAGTAATCTTCATTTATTTAAAACAGGATAATTACATTAATGATTAATATAATTTAAATTCTCTGCTCAAAATGTTCATCTAAAGCATGCAGAGTAGCCTTGTGAGGCTTTCACTTGTCTTTCACAAAGCAGAGTAACAGGGAAAACGTTTTACAAGAATGAGTTCACATGTTTGTAAGTTCTGACAAGTTTACAGCGTAACAACAATTTGAATGGGCTGGTTTGCAGGCATTGTTTTCTCAGAATGCTTCAGTGGAAGCAATCTATCTTTATTATTTGTGTTAGTACACCCAGTCTTTGGAGTTTTCTAGAACTCCTAGGATTTTTGCTTCTTTGGAAGTCTCTGGTGGGTTGTGTGTGTACTCTCACTTTGCAGGGAGTGGTAGAGATATAAGAATGCTTTCGATTTTTCTGGTGTTAGGAGGCTACACTTTGTACTTTTGTTATAAATTAAGTTGAATGCTACATATTGTAACAGAGTGTTTACAGGGAGCTAGGGGCTACTCTGGTCAGTAGTGGTACATACACATAGATACATGTAAACATACACATCTGTTTTCTTAGGTGGGACAGCAACTGGATACACGGAGCTGTGCATCCATAGCCATGTTTCTGGGCATGCTCAGCCCGTGTGTGCACCCAGGGGTATGTGCAGAGCCAGTACACACACACACACACACACACACACACACGGAGCTGTGCATGCTCAGCTTGTGTACACCAGCACACGTACGCTGCTGAGACACTCACTTAGTACAGTCTCTACTAACATACGTGTGCTCACGAACACGAGACTTGCTTGTTTACATTAACACAAGTACCCAAATCTGTGCACGCTAATATGTGTAATGTCATACACCTCAACACACATATCTTACACAGGGCTGTGCTCACACTTGCAGAGCTTGTGTACGCTCGCAAACAGAGCTGTGCACAACTTAGTTAACACCTGGGAGGGGGTGATTTAACACTCATGCACACAGTAGTGCACATAACACATGTATACCTTGGCACTTGTGTGTGCACACAGAGCTGTGTGCACACTGGCACATACGTGTAAAACACTCTAGAGCTCTTTGGGAGAGAGAGTAGTAGGATATCTACTGCCTGCTACTACCTCCCCCACTGCTAGGCAGTATTTCACCGCCTTTGGGGTGGGAACAGACAGTGCTGTCTTAAAGGAAAGGTCTGAGAAAGACTCTGCTGGATTCTTGCTTCCTTCCTCTAAAACGGCAGGAGGGCACAAAACTGAGCAATTTTGTTGTTCTGTTTTTCTTAGGGGTTTGATTAACACGAAGGAGGATTAAAAGGTTTTACTGAGGATCAATGCTAGTATATAGTATATACAGTATTCTTTACCCTTTACACAGCTATACTATTGTGTTTTTGTCTAGAGACACTTTTTATCCTTTAACTAAAGGGGGGTACTTGTGGTCCCTATTATTGTGGAGGGCAGCTCACAGTTCCCCGGGGATAAGTCACACACAGTAAGACGGCGTTTTTAGGGAGAGGAGGGAAGAGCAGAGGCTTAGCAAAGTTTTGCTAACTTTCTGTCCTCTCAGAGAGAACTTCAGAATTAAGCGTTATTGGTTTGAAATAAAAAATTACTACAGTAATGACTTCCTAGTTCTACTTAACTGTATGTTTGAATGGAGTGGGGTGCAATCTTTTGACTTACTTGTTTTCAGTCTTAATTAGTCTAACTACAGGCTCTCTAGACAGAGCCTGCCTCTCTGATTAGTTAGAAGAAGAAAGAGAGAAAGAAAAGAGAGCGAGAAATAAAGAAGAAGCTTTGCCTTCTTGGAAAATAAAAGTAAATTAACAACTTACACCCTCGGCACACCAGCGGAAGCAGCTGCCGAGCTGCTCACGTGGTGCCCGTGCGGCTTCATGCCGACGGAGAGCGGGGAAGCCTCCGCGCCCCAGCGCCCCGGTCCCGCTTCTCGTCACACTACCGCAAGCAACTCCTGAGCTGCCTACGTGGTCCCCCGTGCTCGCGTGGTCTCCCGCCGCTGGGTCGCGGAGAAGACCTCGCACAACTAGGACTCTTGACCCGCAGTGGTCTTCACGCTGGCCCTGCCCCGCGGCACCGCCGCTGGGCTAGCGGCCTCCATGGTCTACAAGACCCTCGCATAACTGAGCCCATCCCCGGCCCCCGGCAGCGCCTTGAACAGCTGCGCCCAGCAGCGGCTCCTCTCGCCGTCCGCGGCCCCGCGCCTCCAAACTTCCCGGTTCACGAGCGCGGCCCCCACGCCAGCGGCCCGCACCGGCGGACTAGTGGCTCTTGGCTCTGGGGCCTCTGACTACCGCCGCCATCCCCTCCGGTGGGTTACTGCTCAGTCGGGTGCTCCTGGCTCAGAAGCTCTGCGCCACTGGGCCCGCCCTGCTGGGCACCCTTGCACTTAGTGGAAGCCGTCTTAGCCGCTGCCGGCAGTCCTCTCGCTGCCCGCGGCCCCCGCCACCTCTGGGCGCCGCCACCCACGCGGCACCCCCATCCCACGGGTCCATGGCGGGTCACACAGGGGAGCTGTGGCGAACTCTGTATCTCGGCCCGGGGACACCCGCACCTNTGCCGCCACTGGCGGCTGCGCCCCCTCTCACGCCTTGGCTGGCGAGCTCCGGGAGCCATCGCGCTGATCGCGCACCAGCCGCCCCCTGCGCTGAGCGCGGCTGCTCTGCGTGGAGCAGCCTGGCGGCCCCTCTTCTTCCCCCGCCACTCGCGGGCTGGGCGGGGTGCTGCGGCCACTCGCCTCGACACGAGCGCCATTTCTACTGAATGGCGACTTTCTCTGTCACTTTAATACCGTCTAAATCTGGTGACCCTCAGTCTGACGTTTCCAGATGCTCTTGAGTGTTCATAACTCTAGTATCTCTATTTCGCATGCATCCCGCTGGCCACAAGGACCTCGCCTTCTGCGAGGTCTCTGCATTCATCTTTTCACGCGTCCCGCCTTAAACGTCTAACCGCCCCCTTGTCCTTAAAACTCTAACGGACTCCTGGAATGGATCCCGTGTGCGACTTGCCTGGAGTTGGCGTTTGCACACTCGGGTTACAGACGAACAATTTGGCCAGAACAACTATGACAATCTTCTAAGTTTCATATCTGCTCCAAGCACACTTCCAGAACTACNCCCCCTCCCCCGGCCTATTCCTTGCCAGCGCCCGCCTCCTCCCCCGCGGTCTCTGCTCGGGGGGGAAGCCCGAGCACCCGGCCCTCTTCCGAGCGGCGGCTCCGCCCGCGCCGGCCCTCCCGCGGTCCCTGCGCACTCCGCCGGGCTCCACCGCGCGGTGACACTCAGCTACCGCGGCCAGCCGCGNGCACACTTCCAGAACTACCCCACTCTCATACGCACGCAAATACAATCCTCTGGATTTACAGTTTCCTCCCCCCTCTTATTTTTCCTTATTTAGTCCTTTGCTGTTCCCAGGGGGGTCCCTGCATTCCCCGGTGGTCGCAGGGGAACTCGACCGAGCTGCCAAAATGGTGGCAGAGCGCGCTTTCTCTTTCGAGATCTCTTAGAGCCACGGAGAGGAGGTTTTGATCCTGGACAAGCCCCCACTGTGAGAAACGACTGCTCACTTTTTAAAATTTTAGATGGTTTATTAAACCTTGACAAAAAATACAACAAAAGACTAAATAAGGAAAAATTACAGTTCCGGGAGCGCACGCCCCCTGTGGCTCCTAGCCACGTGGCTAGCCACGTGGCTGGCTCTTCTACAAAAGGTAACTTTTATACCCCTGGTGTTGCACTAGGTAACCCTAGCCCCCCCCCGAAGTCTGTTAACGCTTTATTGCTGTCCATTGGTGTACACTGCTTTCTTGTCACTTGATTGGAGGTCAGGTGTTGCCATGCCTAAGCCATAAGTGCTTCTTAGTAACAAGCTTGCCCTCCTCCCAAATGCCCTGGCCACCCGGGCTATTACAAAGGGAAAGAGGATTATGGGGAGATATATTACAATAACATCACTATACATTTTAACGTAATTGTAAGAGCTAACCATTACATTGCTCGTCTGTAACACTCAGGTCCTTCGTGCTAATTAGTACTTGTGTCTTCATGGGTTTTGTAGTTGAACACGTCGCTATATATTGGTTTCTTTACACTTTTCACCCTTTCTATTGTACTTGTGTGTTTTCACAAAAAGAACAAAAGCTGAAGACAGTCCCCTGCACAAAGTTTTCTTCCTTGCTACATACCTCATTGCAACATAGCTGGGGCAAAATGCCATAGTTTGCTGTTACTTAAGGTGGCTCATAGATAGAGGTATAGCCACTCAAGCTCTCCTTGCGCTGGGAACAGCGAACATGTCAGGGCACACACCATGAGTGGTGAATGTATTTGCTGTGTTAAAGTATGAATTGAGCAATGAAATGGACATTAACTTTTAATTAGATATTTTTGCTCAGAGGTAGAACTCTTAATAGTTTCAGGCCTGGATGGGTAAAATGTAATTTGAAGAAACTCCTGTTGTGGTGGATAGTCTTGGTCTCCTGACTGCAGTATTTTGTGGGTTCTAGAACCATGATTTTTATGCATTCAGCATTGCGTGCTTGACCACGTGCCTTTGCAACTGGCTGGGGACTGAACTGGGGGGGGGTTTGGAGGGTTGGTCTCAAATCTTAATGGGAAGAAGGTGAATCACAGTGGGTGTGCCTTATGCTGTTGTTTACTGAGGGTTTACACTTACTTGTGGGGAAGTGTACTGGGTGCGGTACCTGCCGACAGCGGATATTTTCATCTATTTTAGGTGTGTGTGACTGAAGTAGTCCAGCCACTGACTGAGTGGATGCAGAAGGTTATTGGCTTGTCAGCAGAAGACCCAGTTTTCACCTGCCTGCTCTAAGTATAAGCTTCACTTTCTTTGTTCTTGTTGATTCACTTTGGTGTAAGAAGGGAAAAGTACCGGTGAGGATAGAATTAATGCAAGTAATTTGTTTGTTTCTGTCTTGTATGGAAAATGTTGGTAGCAATGTGCTCCCAATTCCAAGCTCTAAGTTTTGCAACTGGAGAAGTGTTTTCTTTCAATACAAGGAGTGCCACAGAAAGAGGTCTTGCTTACCTTTATTTTTCTCACTTGCACTTTGGTTCAAGCTTGTAAAAGTTTAGGTTCAGTAGACATTTCAGGTAATGGGGGCAATAGACAAAAGTTTTAAATATTTTTTCTAAAGGGATTTTTTTCCTTCTAAAAATAGTTGATTTTCCTTCTTTAGTATCTTGAGAGTGGGAGTTGTACATTTTGCTGGGATGGCTTCCCACACGAGGACTTGCTGCCAGCAGGCAGGGAGGTCTGCCAGGTCAGAGGAAGAACTGGGTTGCTGAAGCAGTGGGGGGACTTTTCTGACATTTTCTTAACCTGGTGATATTACCACAGAAGCAAGCAGAGGCTTTCTTGTGTGATGGCACATTATCAAGAGAGGTGCTTTGTATGATGAAATCTAACCAGCCCCATGAGCAGGCCAGTACTGTTGGGCATTGCTTTGATAGGTGTGCTTTGTCTGTGTTTGTTGCACAGGATGGTGATTGCCAAGGCATGGGTTCTACAAAAGCATTTTGATGGTTTTCCCAAAACCAGTGACTTTGACTTGAAGAAGATAGAGCTACCAATTCTAAAGGATGGAGGTGAGCAGAGTGATACCTGTTACTACTAATTTTTCTGGAGGTTATATGGTTGCTGATGTGTGGCTGTGGATCTATAAAATTGCATGTTTCTCTTTGAAATTTCAAAAATTGCTTGCTTGTCACAAGCCGTGCACCTTTTAAAAATCCAGGAATTTGTTTTGTCTTTCGTTGCAGAGTTGCTGCTTGAATCAGTGTTTCTCAGTGTTGATCCTTATATGAGGTACACCTTTTTGTCTTTTCTGAATTTCTGGCTAAAGCGCCTCATTTGATTTGCCGCTTAAACCTCAAAACAGCTGTGGGCAGTACCCAAAGTCCCAATGCCTTTGTCTGCTTTTTAAAAAATGTATGTTAATTACAAGACTCAAAATATGGAGCTGTGCCAGATTTAGCTAGACATTGGGTAACATTTCTGCTGCCCTAGACTTTTCTTGGAATCAGCTGTTGTTCCTTGTCATGTCTTCAACTGGAATGCAATGTACTCAAGTCAGACTGCAGCCTCATAGCAGTTCCTGCTTAATTTAACTTAGCAAACTTGTATTTAAGGACACATATTCTAGGTTGGACATGGCTGATATACCCAATAGGCAGTAGTTGAAACACAGGGAGACTGGGTAGTTTGAAGAGGCATTGTGGACACTAAATTCAGAGATAGTTCTCTGAGTCTCAGGCTTCTTGTAGTGATGGACCGTGCTGGGAAGATTAATGCTATCATCCCTCCAACACTCCTGCCCAGGATGCCCAAGTAGTTCGCTCTGGAAAACGTCTGGTTATGCTGTTACAATTACAAGCTATTTGTGATCTGTCAACAACAGATACTCTCTTCCTGGGTCAAGCAGTTGCTACTACTTCCTAGTGTGTTTGGAACACTATTAAAGTTGCATACAGTGAGCTGTGTTTGCATGTGTTGCAGGCCTTACAGTCGAAGGGACATGAAGGAAGGCGACATAATGATAGGCACGCAGGTTGCCAGGTAAGACCTTCAGTTCTGTTATCAGTGTGCGTGGCAGATCACAATAGGAATGTGCTGACACTCGAGACATCTGCAGCCTATGTTACCCATCCTCGACTTGTGTCTACGTACCTCTGCTACTGACATTCTTACCTGTAACTGGTTGGAATGTTTTTCCTTTAAGAATCCCTTTTGCATTTCTGGAGAGCATTTAGACCTATGATAAAATCTGTATGTTGTTTCTGGTGATGATATCTTCAAAGGCAATTTTTACAAGTATAAAGGACCAACCATTGTACTTGCCACATTTTGAACTTCACATTTTAAAGCCTGATGTGCTAGTAGCTGCATGTCTGCAACCATGCATGCTATCTACTCCAGCTGAAAATACCTCTGCATCACCAAAGATATAGCTCTAGCCAAAGGGTTATATAACCTTAAATCCATCCTTTTCCCAAGTTTGTGGCAATGTAGCTACACAGATGTTTTCCTCTGTTGGCTTGTTCCTGCTGTGCTGCCTGTAAGTTACTGCCTAGGAACATCTGTGGCCTTTGACTCTTGTGATTCTCTGCAGAAACATTGAGGGCTGGGGTAAATTAACAACCAAGTCTAATCAACAGAAGGTCAATTGTTTCTAATAATTCTAAGCTGCTTATTTACCCCTTTCCAACACAGTTTTCTTGTTGAGCTAAGAAAGTGGAATTTTCATTTGGCATAGAGATTGCTGATTTTAGATACTGGTTTTTATTTGGTTTCATTACCCCAAGAGCTTCCATGTTCAGGATCTTCAGCTTTTAAATGAGGTGCAGGTTGTCTGAGAACAGACAGCCTATCAGCTTGTTGTTCCATGCTTTAATCCCAGCATCCTCTTTCCTGCATTCTAACTCACGGAAGCCTGGTCTGATCTCAAACCAAACTGGTGCTAGTCAAAGAAACAGTTGGCACTTGTGTGGGAAGATTTGGTTTATTGTGGGCAGGGCTGAATCTAAAATCATCTTGCCTGTTTCTTCCTCATGATAAGAGGTTGTAGACATATCAGGAAAGACACTTGACACCTACAGCATCAGCAGGTATGGGATAAAAGTCATGACATGATATATTTATTTTCTGAATCACAAGAAGAATGGAAGAGCCAGTATTGATTTGTTTCTGACAGGATGTGTTTGGGGTTTTGTTCGTTTTTTTTTTAAATTTTATTTTATTTATTTTTTAAACAGGATTGTAGAAAGCAAAAATCCTGCTTTCACAGTGGGGGCCTTTGTCATGGCTAACAGGGGCTGGAGAACTCATTTTATCTCTGATGGGAAAGACCTACAACTCCTTCCTTCCAACTGGCCGGAGTCACTCCCCAAATCTCTAGCTCTTGGAACACTTGGCTTGCCAGGGTAAGTTTTGAGATGAAAAGGCAACTGTCCCCTGGATTTTGGTGTGCAGGAAGTTTCTGCCTGTCTGTATTGACCTTTGTCTTGTTCTACCAGCATATTGCCTATTCACTCTGGTAAAAAATTGTGCTTCTGGATGCCCTTGCCCTGTACAGGGCATGACGTTTGGCCATCCTCTACATCAGAGGAGATTTGTCTTGGAGATTATCATGCCTCTCCTTGAGGAGCTGTAATAAGTCAGAAGGAGGATCCAGGAAGAGTCGGAAAGAATCTAGTGAAGTCTGTGTTAACCTCAGTGGAAAGTCTCAAACTGCACTGGCACCTGGACTACTCTGCTTTTACTGATTGGGCTCTGTTGCTATCACTGTATTTCCAGAATCAACCCCAAAATGCAAAAGACAGATGCTGTATCATGCAGCAAAATAGAAGTTCTTTAAATTGCACTGCAGCAGACAGAACTGCTGTGCTTTGGAATCCATATGTACAATTGGAATCTCACTCATCTGCTTGCATTTCTCACCTCATTCTCTGTAGTTTCTATGAGAGATCAGGATAGTCAGTCCTAATGATCTGGAAGGTTTTCAAAATTATTGTAAAACTGTGTGTGGTGGAGAACTCAGATTTCATTTTAACATCAGTCAAAATGCATGTTTTTTCTAGATGCCTTTTAGAGGGATTCAGTCAGCATTTTCAGTTGAGACCATGTGGGAAGCTCTTAGCTTGAATTTAGAAATTAGGAGAAGAGCTATATGGGATTCTGGGCCAGTCAATGAGCTACTTTAGTGGTTCCTACAGATTAGTAGTGCACTGGCAAGACCTGAAGTACAGTTTCTAGTTTTGGGCCCCTCACTACAAGGAAGACTTTGAGGTGCTGGAGCATATCCAGAGGAGGGCAGCAGAGCTGATGAAGGACCTGGAGCACAAGTCTGATTAGAAGGAGCTGGACTTGTTAAGCATGGATAAAAGCAGGCTCAAGGAGACCTTACTCTTCTCTACAGCTTCCTGAATGAGGTTGTAGCCAAATGGGGATCAGTCTCTTCTCCCAGGTAACAAGTGACATGACAACAGGAAATGGCCTCAAGCTGCATTAGGGGTTGTTCAGGTTGGACATCAGGAAGAATTACTTCACAGAAGAGGCTGTCAGGCATTGGAACAGGCTGTCCAGGGAAGCGGTACATTCACAATCCCTGAAAGTGCTCAAGAAACAACTGCATGTAGCACTTAGAACTAAGGTTTAGTTGACAAGGTGGTAATTGGTCAAAGGTTGGACTCGGTGATCTTGGAGTGGTCTTTTCTAACTGTAACAATTCTGTGTTTCACCCAGTAGCCATAGCACAGTAGTCCTCTGGAGCAGTGAGCCCATCAGTTCAGCAAGTTTTCCTCACCCTTTTTATCTTTTTCTGCCAGCTTTGATTTGTGATGAGTATAATTTAATCTAGTAGATACTAACTGGCAGCTGACCTCTATCTTGGATTTACTATCTCTTCCACTGTGTAACTAAGTTGTCACAGACTTATCTGTATTTCTCATTTTGATTAATGAGCACAATGAAAGCTGTTTTCACTTTAGAGAGATTTCTGCCTCAACAATCTCTTTCCCAACAAATCTGTGGTTTTTTTTCTGGGATGGCTGTGAAAAAGCCAAATTAAGAAGGTTGGATTAAGTTTTGTATTTCACAGTATGGGAAAACTTAATCTTGTTCTGTCACCTCCTGGTGGCAATATTTTGGATCAGTGTCATCAAGTCATGCCTCTGTGTCTGTCACCTTTTATTCCTCACTGAACATTCTTTCGTTTTCTTTGCAGCCTCACTGCGTATTTTGGTCTGCTGGAGGTCTGCAAGATGAAGCCAGGAGAGACAGTACTGGTCAATGCTGCAGCTGGCGCTGTGGGCTCTGTGGTGGGGCAGCTCGCTAAAATTGGGGTGAGTGGCTTGAACTGCTCATACTCGCTGCTGAGAAGACAGAGCTATAAAACAGGGCAACAAGGCCATGAACCATCAGTGTGACAAGCATCCCTGAAGGCATGCCTACACAGGGTCTTGAGATGGAAAATCTCCTGAAGACATAGCAAATCTAGCTGGATGTTTCAGGAGCTCATATGCTGACAACACCCTTACCTTAAGGGTGAGCCCTTTACCCAGCACACTCTGAGTGTCAGCCTGTGTTGTCAGGGGATGTTGATAAACGTTTTTCTCCTTTCCTTGCAGGGTTCCAAAGTGGTCGGCTCTGCTGGCTCAGATGACAAGGTCTCCTATCTGAAAAAAATAGGCTTTGATGAAGCCTTTAATTACAAGACTGTTAAATCTCTGGATGAAGCACTGCGTAAAGCCTCTCCTGATGGCTATGACTGTTTCTTTGACAATGTAAGTTCATAGAGAAGGCCTTGCCTCGAGCAGCTGTCATTTTCTTTAAACTGTAGCAGGAATTTGATATTGTAATCATCTAATTGAAGTCTACACCAGGATTTCAATATGGAGATCCATTTAATCAAGCAGTAGTCTCTGTAGGAGCTTACTGCTTTTCTGTTCCCTTCCCATACATATTTCTGCAGCGGACTTGAGCAGTAACAGAAAGAAGAAAACCCAAAAGGCCAAGCTGGATTGTTGCCACTGTTTGTGAATTGAGAGAAAGAAGTTTTACTTCACTCTGAAAAGCATGGCACATTTTGGAGAAGTGACAGTCACAGTAACATGAAACTGATCCAGTCCATTCCTGGCCCCATCTTCAATCACAGGCAATTCCCTGCTATTGCTGAAAGGGAGTGAGTGTGGATGGCTCCACATTATGTGGTCATGGGGGCTGCATTGGTACCTGTAAACCAAACAGTAGCAAGGCCCACTTGCAGAACTACTGGAGCAGCCCTCAGAAAGTTTCTGACATCTTCCAAATATAGCTGGAATTAATGGGGACTATGTACTGTTCTTGATAGGTGTTTGAATGTGAACATCTTGTTTTGAAGGCTAAGAAAGTTTAACAGTATGGATGCAGTTAAACCATGTCAGTTCACTTTCAAGATAAAGAACTGACCCTGTCTCTCTTGATTTTCTACTACACCTAATATATGCATTATACCTGATAATATAATACCTGGCCATGGGGGTATTAGCTGATATACTGGCCTTAAAATCCCTGGTTAGCTACCTGGTTTAAAAGAAGCCATCATTACCTCTTTAGCATGTCTTTCCTTCAGCAGTGCTTCTGCCAATCCAGGGATGAAGGCTGTGGCGTTTTGCTTTTCTCTGGCAATTGAAAGGAAGGTTTGGTGTCAGGGCAAAGTGCTTGTCTCTGTGGCAGGAGCTCCTGCCACTTTGCCTTAGCCTTCCAAATTTCATGTCCCATGCTGCTAAGGTCTTAAATAAAGGTCTTAAAGGTTTTATGGTCATGTCCGTTCCCTTCATTCTCACTTCCAACTCTTGTGCAGAGCTCCCCAAAGCAGTATATTTTCTCACAGCTTTTCTCTATTAAAAGCTTCTTTTCACAGCACATCCCTATTTGGACATGAGAATCATAAAGTAAAAAGGTTACATCACCACAACGTAAAGATGTAAAATTGCAGGCTGATATGCGGGAAAAGCAGAGCTGGTGCTTCTTAGCACCCTTAGGAGGAGGGATCTATGTGCTAGTCCTGCCTGATGCTTCCAAACCAAGTTTCGTGAAGCAGATTTGGAATTAAAACTGGTTCCCTACCTTCATAACTAATTTTTAGAAGAGTGAGACTGAGTCCTCATAGCACTGTGTACATGCAAAGGTTTCTGCAGCCACACATCTTTGGGGTGGTAAAGTTGCTTCCCCCTATTGAACCTGTTGGTGCAACAATGCAATGTTGGAAGATTTTGGCAGTCAATGCTAAACACTGGATTGTCTCTAATGCTCCACATGCTCTGGTTCTTGTACGTGGGTGGAGAATTTGCCAGTGTTGCCATCAACCAAATGAAGAAATATGGAAGGATTGCAGTCTGTGGCGCCATCTCTCAGTGCAATGACTCTGTGCCTCAGAAAGGTGAGGGCCGTTATTGTGTCTAAAATTATTTTCTCTCTGGTGAGGGCAGAAAGACGTAACAGCAGTCTACTGTTCACTTCCCTGTGCCATTGAAATGTATATATGTGTATACATTTGGGTCACTAACTGCTGCTGTGGGACACTGGGACAACGCTCCTTGTACATGCACTCATCCTCCTTTCTGCACACTGTCTGGTGAACATCAGCTGAGTAGGAATGAAGGAGTGGCTAAGATACTTAAAACAGGACTCCACGTGGCCCTATGCAGATACAGATCAGCAGAAGGCAGGTTTGGTGTCATGATGCCATTTATACAGTAGTACATACTTTAGGATGAGATAATGGTTTTCCCTCAGGTTTTTAGATAATGCAGCTTAAGTTTTTTGGGTTTTTTTTCAAGCAAGATTTCAGCTACTAATAAAACTGCTGAGAAATGTGGCTGAATGAATATTAATTTTCAATAGCATTAAATTTTCCAGATTTGCCTTCTAAAAGAAATAGGAGGACTGTATTCTCTTTGGTAGCTGACAGGCTTTGGACTCTCAGATCACTTTTGTGATTGAGGAAACTGTAGAGTTTATAACTCTCTGAGAGTTACAGAGATCATAAGAGCCTGTCAGGCTATCAAACAAGGTGTTAAAACAGTATTTTTGAGATTCAGCTTAAGTCTCTCAGGTGAAGCTGAGGCCACTTTATTTCTGAATGAAACTGTTTTCAGAATTGCTTAGCTCCACAGTTTTATGGATCAGGCCTTTGTCTCCCTAGGTGACTGTCTGTCCATGAATCTTTGGTCTTTTTTGCTGGAAATTCTCTTTGGAAAAATACCTGTTGCTTCTGGCTGAAACAAAGTGATTCATTGGTCTTTACTGGCTAAAAGCTTACTTTATGCATTGGGACTTATCCTGAATGAAACTGATATTGCAGGTGGCTTGCTGGTTCTTTTCCCTTGCAGGGCCTTATGTGCAGATTCCCATGCTTTTCAAAGAGCTTCAAATGGAAGGGTTTATTGTGACCCGATGGAACAGCCGCCGGGAGGAAGGTCTGCAGGCCCTGCTAAAGTGGGTGGTGGAGGTAAGGAAGGAAGGGGCAGTTGTTTGTAAGGTGTACTCACACTGAAGATTCCATCTTTGCAAGAGGTCTCCTGTCATGGCTGTTTAGGCGAGGTCCGAGCATGACACTTTTCCTTCTCCCTGCCTTGATCCTTGAGACTCTTGGGGACACTTAAACTGTAGTAAATATTCCTGACCCCTTCTGTTTTGTTGAGACATGTCCTATCACCTTGTAGATTCAGATATAATCCAGAATGCATGTAGGCTTTGAAGAAGTATGCTTCCAGAATAATTCAAAACACTTATCTGAATAATGAAGATTTTCTGGTTAGAGTAATTCCTGTATTTCTCATTCAGTCATTTGTAGTATGGGCCAGGATTTCCATGGTAGTATTGTGCTGCAGTTAGTGGCAAGAATGAATTTATAGTACTAGGAGCTGGGCTTTTAAGGGATTTAATGGGGAATTTCTTATATTTTATTTTTCTAGGTGGAGGCTGAGTTAGTAACCAAGTTCATAACTGTGAGAATTTTGTAAGTGTGAACAGGCTAAGAGGCTCTAGCTTTTACAAACATGAGGTTTTGGGAGGGGTTAGGTTTTGATCATTGGATTTGCAATTCCACACTTCTGTATGGCTAGAGACAGGCCTGGCTTTGGGGAAATGATCCCTTACCTGTCAATTGTTTGGGGACCAAGTAGCAATAAATCTGTCCTGGTATGTTTTTACAGCAGTGGCTTTTACTTCCTGTTATGGTTCCAAGTAGAAGATTTTACAACAAAAGTAGATCCTCACAAGAGCCCACCTGCTTTTGCAGTTATCCTGATGCATGCCAGCTTGCATGTTTCAAATGAAATATATATGCTGGAGAAAATATTGCTGCAATTTATTCAGTTTTGGTGGATGAAAATTCAGCAATTTCCTTTCTTACTTTTGACAGGGAAAAGTGAAGTACCATGAACAAGTCACTGAAGGATTTGAGAACATGCCAATGGCTTTTATAGGAATGTTGAAGGGAGAAAATCTTGGAAAAGCTGTTGTAAAAGTGTGAAGATCAGGTATTCCTGGAAGACTGGTGTAGGAGAATGTGATGATGTTAAATGCTTTAAATTCACTTGTCAAATCATATCATCAGTATGTTTCAATCATTTTGCTGGATATTTGGTGATCATAACTTCTCTTAATAATTTGACTAATAAGTCTAAGTATATTCCAATTGCTTTGCTCTTGAAGAAATTGAGAATTGCTTCCCAGAGCTACATAAAACAAAGTGCCTTAAAATTGCTGAAAATGGGAACTGTAACAGATTTGATAATGAGCAGGCTTTTAGAAAGGAAAATCAATTTGAAAAGCTTTGCTAAACTGATGGCACATTTAATTTTTACCCATTGATTTGGCCCAGAACTCTGCAAGGGGGATTTTTTAAACCCATATCAAGGAGTGGAGAACAAGCTAAGCTAACAACACTTGGGGATTCCAGCTTCCTCTCTAATTGTTTTTTGTTTTTTTTTTTAACTAAACAGTGTAGCTATCTCAGTTATTCTGACAATATGGAAAGGAAAAATAAATCTCTTAATGTATACTTTGCTTTGTTCTATTTGTGGAACACTCTCTCTTTCACTTCCTTGTGGTTAACACAGAGGAGCTAAAATATTACAAGGACTTGTTTATCCCAGCAGATCTCAGTAGAGGTGATATGGATAGATTACTAATTTCCTTGAGAAACTTGTCATTGGTGTCCAAGCTTGGAGCTGACCTTGCCATAGGGTTCACCCTGGCTCTCCTGGAAGGTGAGATGAATATGATGGCCCTGCTGTGTTTAATTGGTGTCCAGCACACACAATGTTCTAAGCAAAGGAGACACAAAGATTAGTAACACTAAATATCTTAGATGTTCTGAAACAGAACAAGGACCTGTAACTATGGGATACAGGCTTGAAGGTGATGGTGATCCATTTTCAGTCCCTGTGAAGGACTTCTTTGTTAGTTTGAAAGTTTCATTACTGATCCTTGAAGAGAGATCCCAAGCAGCCTTAATATCTTTGCAATGCCAGAATTAGATGCTCTGTATGTCAACAACAGGAGATCACTTATTTAAGATGTAGATTGACAATACTTGCTGAGTGGACTTAACAAAACCCTCTGAAATGCAGGTCAGCTGGCCACTGGGGAAATAATGAATCTTGGCTCAAGTAGGGAAGAGGTTCTGGTAGCTTTATAGCATTTCCTGAGGAGAATGAGCTGACAATTTGAGTAAGCTCCAGTGCTGTGGTTTTACATTGGCCACTGAGGAAGATGTGTCGACTAATACCACTGCATATCATGTAAAGTGGTAAACCAAAAAAGGGAACTTGTTGTCAGTAGGCTTCAGATGCACTGAGTAGAGGTGTACTGTTGTGTGGTGGCTTTTTGTTGAGGAATTTTCAGAGGGCTTGCAATTCCTAAAATACTGAATTGTTTTAAGTCCAGTGAGTTAATGATCCCTTGTTTCAAGTAAAGTGGTGATTGGGAAATGAACTAAGAATAGCCACATGGAGTTCCTGTCCCTTAGTTAGAGCTGCAGAAAGATCTGTCAGTTAGAATAATTCTGGCTCAGCCTGCTTCTTCCTAAAATACTGATCTGTACATTCCCCTTGCTGTGTGCAGATTTGATGCTTCACAAATAGCAGTTGATTTTGCAAAGCTGTTTAACCATTAAAATACAATTTTTCTGTGTAAAACCAACACCACATGTCTCTGAGTCTCTGAACTTCTCTGGGGAATATAGCTATATCCTCCTGAAAATCCAAGTTTTCTGTTACACGTCAGGAACGCTGCCACCACACGAATAATGACAATTATATCCCCCATTGTCTGGCACTGTCTCAAGGTCTTGCAGTAGTTTCTTACTGTGAGCCTTATTGTCCTCAAAGTTCTAAGTTTGTGGAACAATACCTGGACTTTTCCACGTGTTGAAAATAAAAAGGAAGTATTAAAAATCTTGGGTTTTTTCCTTGTGGCAGTGGCACAAGGCAAGATGAAGGTCTCTGTGTTTCCCCCTGCTAGTGAAGCAAGCTAATCCTGTAATGAATACAGCCAGGGTAATGAATTTGACAAGGTGCCATGGCCCAGTGTAGAACAAAGTCACAGCAGTGTGTTGCTGGGATTGGCTTTTCTGCCAGTACATGGCTCTGTGTGTTTTTAGGGGCAGAGCATGGGTAGTACCATGCAGGCAGTCCAGCCTGTCCTCTGACAGCTGCACAGGGCCTGTGAGCAGCACTCTGCCAGGCACCTCCTCCTCCTGATCACTCTGCAGCTGAGCTTAAAGGCTTGCTGGGAAAGGGTGAGCTCCAGTGGTCCCACTGGCTGTCAGAAGGTGTTGCAAGGGCATGCCTGGGGCTAGGTCAGTTCAGCAGTTCTCCACTGCATGTGTCTGCAAAGGTGGAAAGGCTGCAGTGGTCATTCTTCAATCACCTTGTAGCTGTGGCTATCTGATACTCATCTCTGGTCTTTTTGTGCTACTTTTCTCCAGTCCACATGGCCAGGTTTGTGCCATTACATAAGTTACACTTCACAAGTAGGGTGGCAGTGGGATTCTTGAGACTTTATTATCCCAGTTAATTGAAGATGCAATATTTGAGAGCAAGAGGAAGAGTTTATTTAATCTTAAATGTAAACAGCTGCAGACTTCATCATTTGTTGGCTAAATAGCTCTTCTTTTATACCTATCGTTATTTCTAGGGTAGTGGTTTAACTGCTTAACACCTTATGCTTGCCTGTGCAAAATGAAGCAATCTCTAGAGTTGTTCCAGGCTAATAAATATGCAACTTTTGTCTCCTGTTCCTAAGCAATGTCAAGCTGGGGCTGGTGGCAATAACTTATCTGGGCTCAGGACATAGTGGGTACCCTCCCTGAGGAGTTCACCATGGCCTGCCACACCTAAGGTGGCCTCAGGAAGCACTGGGAATTGTTGTGAAGGGCTGTGGGTTGTTGAAATCAGGGAGCTATCCCTGGAGTGCATTGCTGCCTGATGAGCTTCTCTCATGGTCCCCCAAGGGTCAGTGCCCACAGGAGGGGTAATGAGACACCATGGCCCAGCCACAGCATCCATTCCTATGGGAGGTGAGATCTATTCCCCAGCTGGATCAAATCCAACCTTATACCTGCCACCACATCTACCTGAACTGAAGCAAGCAAGCCATACCTCGGATCCTTTGCTTTTATCTTGCTCCCATGACCTCTTACTTTAACTGTTCAACTCACACCATCGGCTCCAGACAGGTTAGCTTGCTGCTGACCATTACCTACAGTGTAGGGAGATGCCTCCTGTCCCTATCCTCACCCTCCCACAATCACTAGCTCAGTGTGGGCTCAGTCTCTGAGGAAGCAAAAAGCCTTTGGAGCAATCCTGCTAAGTGGCACTAAAACTGCCCATTGTGCTTCCCTTATCAGCAGGCTTAACAGATATGAGTACTGTTCATGGTATGTGTCCATGCTCTTCCCCAAGTGCCCCTCTCAGAGGAACTAGAAATAAAGAAAGTTGAAATCCCAGACTTCATTGTATCTCTTAGCAAATGTCGTGGACTTATTGAACTAGAGGGAAAATGGTCCAAGCCTGGTCTAAAACTCTTCCTTCTATGTCTTTGGACCTAATGCCTGGCTTCACCATGCCCTAGAGTCTGTTTATACCTCTGTCACATCCATGACAAGTGCTCCAATTCCTGTAAGCCAGGCAGATGGTGTCACCCGGATAGTAGGAGTCCACCTTCCCACATGCATTCCTCTCTAGCCCATTACCTCAAGGTACAGCCATCACCCCAGCACTGTCAGAGAGGTATGAGCACAAGACATTCCCGGAGCCTGCCTGTGTATACACACCTGTATTAAACCCACAGACAGCTGCGGCCACCTTGTGGTGATCTGCATGTCACAAGCTTGTGTTTGTCAGCTGCAGGTAGAAATAGAACTTGATGCAGCTCCAATGCCTCCCTCACCTTGTCTGTCTACCAACTTGGACCATAGGAGGAAAAACTGCATTTCAGGTGGATGTCTATCTCTGCTATCTCCTCAGGTTTGTTCAAGTTTCCCAAACTCATCTAGTTCATCCTTCTCAAGATTTTGTTACTGGGGAGGCTGCAGGTGTGGCTTAAGAAGCTGCCACCACATCAGAGAGAGCCAGTGACAGCCAGCTCCAAAGGGGACTTAATCAATGGCCAAAGCCAAACCCTCTGTGATACCTGAGTATCACGTATATATATATATATATATATACCTGAGTATAATATAGCATATAAACTATATGCTATAGTTTAGAGCTTTTATACTCAGGTATATATATATATATA
>VXAX01000736.1:605177-626725 GCA_013399835.1 Leptocoma aspasia
TATATATATATATATATATACCTGAGTATAAAAGCTCTAAACTATAGCAGTAGGGAGAAAGGAACAAGAGCACATGAGAAAAAACATCTTATAAGACAACCTTCACCAGGTCAGACTCTCCCACCCTTCACCAAGGGCCAGGGATAAGCACAACAGAGTTAATCCAGCAAGGATTTCAACCTATGCTCCTCAAGCCAATTCCTTCGGTGGCTGAAAGCTGCATGTCAATAGAGCACAACACAGAGGAGCTGCTTTGCCAGTTTGTTGGCACTAGTAAAAAATAGAAATAATTTTTTAGCTTGGTAGAGCCAGCTAGTTTCGATGCATGATCAGTTAAGAAATTAAACATTAAAATGATTACCAGTACTCTTACTGGAATCATTCCAGAGGGAATCAAAGTCTAACTTAATTCAGGTCAAGGAAAGAAGGGAAAGCAGATGGCTAGATGGAGTTGAACTTAGGTTGACTGCCGTGAGATCGGAGACATGTGGGTGGTTAAGCACCTCACTGCATGACATACACTTCCCCAAGTGCACAACAGCCCTTTCAGAACCCCTGGATGAAGGTAAGGAGTGTCACTATTCCACTGCAACTTGATCAAGCACAGTTCACTTGTCCACTCACTGTGACCCCTTGGCCCTTCCTTTCATGTTAGTCCTCTCTCATTAAGCCTAATTATTCTGGCTATGTGTTTTAATTGCTGTACTCAAGGAAGTACTTCTCTTCCTGTTGGCCAGCCCATTATAAGAAAGCTATGTAACAGGCCTGCTGCTAAAAACATCTTGTTTTTCTTGTTTGACAGCAAGGCCCAGATCCCAGCTATTGCATAGCCAAATGACACAGACTGCAGTCATTGCCTAAGGGGAGAACTTCTTCCTGAAACCCTTATTCCCAGAAGAAACCTTTCTGTGTTGTTTTTTCTCTGCCATGTACATGAAGTCTACCAAATATTCAAGTCAGTTGGCCATCTACCCACTTCCTTCTTACAGGCATCTTTGCAGATCATTGGATCAAAGCAGCCAATTCTGTTCATGCAAGAAGCAGACCACAGAGTTTAATGAAAGAGTGAATGCTGTGCTACTGCCTGGCACATAGCAATACTGGCCTCACACCTTCACGCAAAAAACAAGCAAAAAAATGCACCCACCAAGCTCTCTATGAAGCATCATTACTTAATACTCATGTGGGAGGGCATATGGCCCTAGGGTTTAGCAAGGATACTCATACCTATTCCATTTAGAACAAAATGTTTATTTGCTATACCTAGGCTTGTTAAAGACTGACACATCCTATCCTTTCCTGTTGAAAGCTTCAAGCAGTTCCCATCCTGAACTAGGGTTTTCTCCTCCCAGTAGGGGCACTTGTGCTCTAGGAACCCAGGCTCCTTACACATATCTAGAACAAAGCACAGGCTTTACTTTCCACACTTGTAACGACAACGACCAACTACAAACAGTTGAATTCTGGTATAACTCTGCATTTGAGGACCATGTGTTATTTCCTTTAAAGGGAAAGTTTACCTAATGTGGAGATCCTCACTGCATATTCTTCAAAGAGCCAAGCCTTAAAGAACATCTTCCAAATTAGACTACACAAGTTATTTTCATCACAGTATGCCTACATACCAGTTCTTGGGAGGGGAAGATACTGCAGCACAGGAAGCTGAATTTACTGCCCTTTTAAGAACTGCTTTGCACCCCTTGCTTCAGCACAAGAGGTATTCCAGCTATTCTGGTCTTCCCAATCATGACTTGAATTTCCAGTCACCATCACCTGGATTGTCCAAGGCTACTGCAGAGTAGCATCTTATTAAAAAACTAAATGAAGTGTTAAGTTAAACTCAACACACAAACAACAATGCACCACTGACTGCACCTTTCCCCTGCAACAACCTGGTCTGGTCTTGCCTCGCCTCAGCAGAAATACTTTATATTGCAGCACACTTCAGAAGTGGGATGCTGGGGCATCCTACTACTGAACTTCATCTGGAACTTTCAGCAGAATTTTTTTAAACCTTTCTGGCTCACAGTTACTGCCCAAAGGGAATAAGTAGGCCATGCAGAAACTGCTTTCAAAAGCAATGCTTGTTTGCAGATGGTGTGGTGTTCATTGTGCATTCTTGCTACAGCTTCATTTTATTCTCTCCTCACAAATCTGTCCATGGCACCACTTGGGGTAGTGGTTTTCCATTTACCTTTGAACAGTTCAAACATGCAGCTACACTTCTCTTAGTCAAATAGCCATAGCTACATGGAAAATATTTCCCACGTTCTTCTGACTGCATACTCACAACTCAGAACTTATATCCAAGAAGAGCCTTGATGGCTCATCCTCAAGTAAAGGGTGTAGCCACTTCTTGGACTAGAAAAATCTTGTTTCAAATTGAGAACAAATACATTAAGCTGTTCAAGTCCCCCAGTCCTCCAGAGCCATCAAGAAATTCATGCATGCTTGTGAAGTGAGTGTAAGGCTGAGTCATGGGTGAGTTTCCTACCACAAAGACAAGAGGCTCACTCATTCCACATTGTCTGCATATGCAGCAGGAAGTCTAGCTTTTCCATGAGTGAAACTCAGTGAGCAGCACAGCTCACTAAGCTGTACTCACTGCTACCTACATCCCTGCTCCCTACTTTACTGAGTTCTTATACAAAACAATACCCAGGCCGGCAAGGAAGCCATTTTGATACAGTGGAAGAAACAGTATTCCCCTTGGTTACAGTGCCAAGAGTAGGTGAATGGGAGGTATAAAAAGGCTGGCAAGTCAGCATTCATCCAGACAGCCTGATTCAGAATTGGAGGACCAGGGAGTCCAGTTTACTGTCCAACACAGTGTCAAATGTGTTCTAAGAGTGCAACAGTGCAATCAAATGAAAATTACAAGAGTATATAAATCTAAAATTCTCTTGACCATAAGACATTACAAGTTTTACTCCCTCAGTCATTTGTTCCAGACTGTTGCCTAGGAACAAAGCAGCCCAACTCAGACTAAACATGCTTTTTTACTAATGGAACAGAAGGTACACATACAAATGGTAAGGCAAATTGAAAAGGAAAAACACCCAGCAAGTCCAAGTCCTACCTCGCCTTTCTATGGTAGGATTGGTATTATGCTGTGGAAGGACAAGTCCTAGCTTTGAAGTCTAAAATGCAGCTTGAAACATTTTAAAATGTCTTTTAACTAAAAAGACATGCTGAAAGAAAGAACTATCCCACCCAGTGACTACCCTCTTTTCTCCAGCTCCTCTTTTGGTATTCGTAAACCAGTCACAGCCTGGTGACTACCATCTGAGTAGGGTGGCAGCAGACTCCTCCTAAAGCAACTGTCATGGATCCCAAGCCAACAATAGATGAGGTTGCCTTTGAGAAGCCTTTGTATACAGACAGTACTTTTTTAACACAGCAAAACCTGACACTCACCTGACATTATGAAATCCTTAAGATTTTTGTTAAACACACAACAATATCGAAAAGTGAAGAGTTTATACTTTATTTTACTCATATACATGGACCAAGAAGATAGTTTGCACCACTTAATCCAGCTAGCTTGTTTAGGGTTTTTTTTTTAAAGTAGAAAAGTTGCAGGCTGTAATTTAGCCAAAGCAGTCATGCTTCAATGTCTTCATGGCTGGAGATTAGACTAGACTTTTAATGGTCTCTTCCAGCTTCTCTTTATTGGCCCCAGAGAACTCCTGCACCTGTAAACAGAGATTGATTTTTAGAACTCCTGCATTCAATGCTTCTTAACATTAGTTGCATAGCATCCAGTCACATACACACCTATTCAACTCTGCTAAAAAACTAAAATTTTTCCCATCCTCAAAACAGGGAGTATTTTACAGATGTTCATGTATTTATTTCCCACTCAATTCAACTCATGCAAAAGTTGGGACAAAAGACTATCAAATGTCACTTCCAGATTACCATTGATCCTGAATCAATATTATGTAAGACTCAAAAAGAAGCTTGAAGAGACTCTGAAGGTCCCCACGTATCAGAGGCAGCTCAAAGTCACCTTGAATTGCTCAGGACTCAACCAATCAAATTCTGTAAGGACTGCTCCAAATGACCTACCCCTGTGCCTCGCTTCTCCTCTGAGAACTGTTCTCCTTACAGGGCAGAAGCAGAGATGCAACATTCATCTGCTGTCTCAAAAACAGCAGCTCTGTCCTCCTGTATCTACAGGGGTGCAAGGCAGAGAGCAGACTACACTACAAGCCTTGAAAATGCTTGCTTGATACAAAAAGCCACACATTGATTGTCATGCTGTAATCACAATTCTTCCAATGACATAATGAAGCTGCAGAAGTTCACCCTAACAGAACTGTCAAAGGTTCATGCTGAACTCAAAGTCACCCTACATGTGACACTCAACTACGCAAGGTGCAATTCCATCGCCTTGAGCCATGAAGCTTACACCCAAGCACATTGTTTTCCTTTAGCAAAGCCTACCTTCAGCTTGCTTAGCAAACTAAAAGCCTAAGACAACACATTCAGCTCAAGTTCAGGCAGAGAGCTACTCAAACTACCCTGCACAGGCAGCCCACTGTGCTGTCAGAGCACAATCTGCATCCCATCTCATCCATGTCTTGGCAGAGCAGAGACAAGAGGTCTGTTCAGGCCTCTACAGGAACAGGACCTTCACTTCAAAGGTTATACCTCTGTGAAATAAAGTAAACAGTTGTTTGTTGTATATAACCTCAACCAGGTTAGAGACTTCTGTAGGCACCTATAGTCATGTCTCTGCTTCAACATAAGCTGCCTCCAGATAACAAACACTGACCAAGGAAAAAGCAGGGTGCTAGGCAGATAGACCAGCAGTCTTAACACAGACATCTCACGCCACTGTCTCTCATGAAACTGTCTGTAAGATTGACCTATAACTAACTCAGTTCACTACCTGTGAACAACACAGTTTGCATCACCAGTTAACTGCTGGTTACATTTGCTGTGGGACTAAGATGAACTTGCTTGCGCCAGGAGTGTCTTAATGCTAGTGGTACCATAGAGACATAATCAAGGGAAAGCAGGCTAAGTAGTCCAACACTCCCAATCTTCTTTCAAGTGTTTAGCTTGCCTGCTCCAGTTCCAAAAAGGCAGAGCCTACCTTCTCTCCATTCTTGTAGAACTGGAACGTTGGCATGCACTTCACATCACAGTGTGAAGCAACATCCTGGAAGAGACAAAAAAAATCTTCAACTGGGCATATTCTTAAGGATGTTAAATTTAGAACCCACTCTAGCTGACTTCTGTTTAGGTGACAGGTAAAGCCATTAGTGCTCAAGATAAAGCAAAAGAACTTCTGCTAGTCCATCACTAGTAAAACCAGTGCAGCGTTAACATCTCCCTGAAGTAAGCCTTAAAAGATCCTTCCTCAACATTTAATTCATGCAATAGCAAAACCCTTAACCTGTACTCTGTGTATGGAAAAAAATTAACAGACCTCTGCATCAAAAGATGTCTGCTTGTAAGACTCAAGAGCCCTATGGCAACTCTTGGGCTTCCGTGTGATATTTTTCAGGTATGTATTTGACAATGTTGAAATTGTAATACAGCAGACATTTTATTGCACTTAATTCAAGACCTAATTTCATTTTTAATAAAAGTGCCAAGAGCAGTGGAGGGACCAGACAGATCAGTAGGTTGTGAACCATTAGGTTTAAGGAAGATTGCATCAAAGCAGCTTAAGACCTTTGACTAACACTCCCTCCCAAACTAAAGGGTCATTGCCTCCAAGTTATTCAACACATGCCATAGGACTTCAAGTGTGCTGATAACCAATGCAATTTGTTCTGTTCAGGTGTTCCCTGAAAAGAAAAAAAATAATTCTTTCCAGCTAAATCCCTGTGATTCAATTTTAAGTTGAAGTAAACTCTTGTTTTGTTTCAGATTTTGATTCAAAATGTGTGAAGACATTTTGAATTCTTGTCTGTCACTTGTGTGGAAGTCCTTAGCTGTCCTCCCTCAGCACCACCCCAGACTTTACCTGGGCATCATCCACATCGATTTCTATGAACACCACATCACCATACTTCTCACACAAAGTCTAGAAAGAAATAAAAAGAACTATGCAGTTACAAGGTTCCAGGAAAGCTTCCTGAAAAGATGCATTCATATAAATTGAAAGGCTGGTGAGGTTTAAACTGCTAGTGAAACATGCTTTGTTATCTTAAAGCAGCTGTTTTACTTTACCAGAGCAAAAATTTTCTGTTATGCTGCGGACTGTTTCTGGAGGAGTCTGTGGAAAAGTGTTCTCCCCACAAAGACTCAAATATCACAAGACATGGGTGGAAGGCCTTCTCTGGCAGCCTTCAGCTGATCACCAAGAGATGCTACAGCTTCTCATACCTTATCAGGGGATAACACGGCCACTTAAACGCAGCTGGAGAAGTTACATTAAACGTGTACAGAAGGTTAAGCATTGTCTCCTCCCTGTATCCCACTGCTTGAGGCAATGCAACTGGCAGGCCTCTATGTACCTGAAATGCATGTAAGCACCAGGACAAAAGCTAAACCTCGTATTAGTTCCCAGCTATATCAACGGTCAGTCTATTTCACTTGGTAGTCTTAAAAATAGATACTTCTGAAGTACTTCTGATACAACTGAAGTTGCAGAAGTATCTATTTGCAGAAGTACTAAACTTTCTGCCAGAAAATGCTGGCAATCACATAAGATAAAAGGAACATTCCTCCATGTTATTCTCAAGCAACACAAACATTTATAAACAATTTAATACAGAAATAAACCCAGAAAAACTACTTACGTGGAAAAAAGGCTTGATCATTTTGCATGGTCCACACCATGTGGCAGAGAAATCAACTACTATAAGCTTATCACCAGCAGATTTCAGTTCTGCCTCAAATTCGACCTACAAAAAAAAAAAAAAGAACACGTTGATGATTTCCCCCTCCTTTCCTAAGTCATATAAGACTAATCACAATGCTGGCTTGCTCTCAGACCTAACACAGTAATCATTATGGCAAGTCTTAAACACTTAACTGGGTTATTTGTACCATCATGTAAGTGCTTCAGTATGAATTGTTTTCATTGCTGCTAGCAGCAGTCAGTGTCTTATGTCTCACCAATTAGAAAATAACCACAATGCTCAGTCAAACTCACTGAATTGTGGAAACAAGCTAGAAATTCTCTAGCTTTGATGTTCAACTCTGACAGCTCTGTGTCATCCCCAAAATATGATCCTTAGAATTTTTTATAATCCATATTCTCATTTCTGTCTTGGCAGTAAGAACTTTCATTTTCATCTGGGACAGACTTTCCTCTGCAGAATTTGAAAAGGACAGACACAAACCTTTGTACAGTCACCCACGCTGGTGACTTTTCCAATCAATGGCTAACATTAAAATGATATTGTGTGTTTTACTCTAAAGCATGTTTTTGAAAGCAACCTCATAGGATAGTTATTTTGCCAAGTGAACCCACGTTGGACATCATTAGTCAAAGCAACGCTACACATTCAGACTACACAAGTAAACACCCAATACTTATTCAGAGTCTTCAAGTCTGTGTTGCACTTAGTCACACGAATCATCTCTGGACAATGTTTCTTGGAACCAAACGTCCTTACATGCCATTACTGATTTTTGCTGGTCAAAAAGTGAATGCTTTAATAGAACTGAAAGACATTAAAAGCAATAAATACTTTCATGCTAGCAAAAGGGAAACAAATATCTCAGGCAGAAGCAGAAAGTGCTGATCACCTACTTCCTCATACTGTCTTTGTCAAAGAAAGCATAAGTCACTTCAACTGTTTTCAACTTTGTTGCTTTGGCAATCAAGCTTCAGGAGACCTGTTAGTATAAACTTCAAAAGATATCTGCTTTAGTCCCCCAACTTAATGGAGCAAAGCACGGGAGTCCTGTCAGCAATAGCTGACTGAAAGCACTATCTTTTACTCCCAGATGTTCACAGGGGTTGGTTTTGCAGTGCAGGAGTTAACTAACTCATACCTTTTTTGCTTCTGCAATCAGCCACAGTAAGCTGCAACTCGACTCTAGGAAGCTAAAGAATGTCAAGCAGCTGAGGAGCCAAAAGTCAAACTGGGAATGAATATATGTAACAAGCAAACAGAGATCCTGCACGAGCATTGTTATGTACGTATAATCCTATGTGAAAGTCTCCACAGCTCCCTGTAACCTCAAATACACTCAGCATTCCATCTCCCTGTTAACAGATGTTTTCCCTCCCCACAGAGCTCTCTTCAGAGGCACAGAATCCAAGCTGGTTTTCCTATCCTTGCATCTTGGACAGTCACAGTCTACTCTGCTAGAAGACCAGTAGTAACACTCCACACCACCTACTCTCATTCTGAAAGGGATAGGAACAGTTAAGTTTTCCTGTCTCCCAACATTCCCCTACTACTGACATAGTATGTGCTCCTGTGCCCATTCCCACCAGCAATGTTTAATGTCCCTGTACACAGCAATCCATGCTCGCTGCTCCCTCCCAGTACTTTATCATAAGTTCCTCAGTCAAGCCTCACTCCTTTTGGCCTTGAAATCCTACTACTGATTTTTGGTATAGCTTCTCAGACCTCTGTGCTGTAGCATCACCACTCTATGGAATCCACTTCCTGCAGCTGCCAGTTAGACCATCCCCTTTTATCACCTCAGTCTCCTGTCCAGCTACATAATTACTGTATTCAAAACAGGAATGTATGCAAAAGGAAGCCCAGCCCTGGAATGCGTTCCTCATATGGCCACACACCTCAGGTTTGCTATTGCACAGGACAAAGGGAAAGTGGGACAGCGTCATAATTATAGCTGGTCACATATACCATTCACCACTGGTGACCTGATCCTGACTACAAATCAGGTGTTACCCTGCAAATCATCTCTACTATCAGCCAAAATTGCTGCAGGACAGTGAAAAGAGATGCTGGGTCCAAAGGTGTTACCCCTGCAAGTTAAAAAATATCAAACTAGTGAGAAGTTCTGGAAGTTTTTCTAGTGAGCTTAATTTCCCTGGAGGAAAGAAGACAGTTGCAGGAGGAAAACAGAAAACAAGCTGCTTGACCTGTCCAACTCACTTCACTAGTTGTCTTTCATGCTAACTGTAAAGTGAAAAGCTTTTTTTTGTAAAAAACTAAATAATCTCTGATACTAGAAGGGGAACCTTCCATCACAAGACTATTTGTCATGCTTTGAGAGGCTCTTACAGCTTTGTTCATCAGCATTTTCTCCAGGTAGCAGCTCACTGGGGGGAACCTCCGCTAGCATATTGGTTTGTTCTTTGTGGTAGTGTTTTTTGGTTGGTTGTTTTTTTATTTTCCTTAAAAATTTAACTACAACCTTTCTGAGCACACACCAGACCTCATTTTACTTGTATTATTGTCCAACAGAAAAAGGCATGCTACCTCCAACACACACATTGGTATCTGGTCCCAAGGGCCAAGTAAGAAGCTCTAATAATGAAAGCCTCTAGTGCCTCAGAGGTTCCCAGCACCAGGTAGTGCTTCAAAAAGGAGGCTGCTGGCCACAGATGGTGCTCAAAGGAGTCTGCTGCTCTCAGCAACAGATAATATAGGTCCATGCTGTCTGGTAGATTTGATTAAAGTTTGGTTGTAAACATTATTTTCAACATATCAAGTCACCCTTGAACTTGCCCAGTCATCAGCTGACTGCCAATGGTTACTATGTAATTTAGTGAGGTTCCTTAAATACAGAAGCTAGCATAAACAGAGCAAAGGTTCAACTCCCTGAACTCCCCAGCACACACCACTTCTAAAATAGTCACTTATGGCAAAAGCTGTAATTTTTCAGCATTTTCTTTAACATAAATAACAAGAGAGGCAGCCAGAATGAAGAGGAAAGCTTTGGCAGTACCAGCTTTTTAAGTTTATACACCCCATTAGCTTTGGCTATAAGAGGCAGTATGTCCCCATAGTCAAACCCTCTTACAAGTTACATTAGTCACTCATCTCAAGGCCACTGCAAAGTGACCAAAATACTGCTCCTTCTGTGCTACAGCAGGTACTACAGAGGGATCAGTCAAGCACCCATAGCTGTTCTTCAGAAGCTAGTCTGTTTCTGAAGAGGTGTGCAGGGAGAAGGGCCACATCTACCTAGCTCTCACTCACAGAAGCTCTTGCAGACAGTGCAAGAATGGGTTTTCCCCCTTTGTATCAGAGAAGAATACAAACCTGCTTTACTGAAAACCAGAATTAATCCAGAAATCCCAGCTGTGCTGTGCTTGAATACTCTGGGTGTCACTGACATTAAAATGCTGTAGTCAGCATGACTGTTGAATCCACACTTTCCATGAATGAGTAACAAAAGTTTGCTTTAACTACAGCAGACTATTAAACAATGCTTATAGCTAGGAAGATAGTGGAAGCCTAGCTAACTTAGAACAGGCTTGACTTGCCATGCTTAATCTGTTCCTGCGTGTAACAAGAACCTCGAAACTTGCACCAAAAGTTTGCCCCTTCTGTGCCACCGTAAACAGAGAAGGGGGAAGAGATGCAAAGCAGAACGACAATTCCAGGTTGCATTCACACACCATTCTCTCTCCAGGACCTGAATGGTAAGGCATTTCGTTCCTCTTATGTAGCTTCCTGCGTTCACCGGTTTTTGAGCTGTGGTCACAAGTGTTAGTTTGTATATTTATGTATCAGATCTGAACACTTCTGCTGCGGGATGGGAGCCGCCTTTCATTTATAAAGTGAACTAACTAGAGCACAGCCTAGAAAACAAACCTGGATGTAAGAGAGACTGAAAAGACTCAGGTCTCAAAACGTTTTGGGGTGCAAATGTGTGGGGGAAGGGGGAGGTCAGGCCCCTCTGGTGAGGCAGTGCACAGCCCCCATCCCTAGAGCCTGTATCCCAGACACACAGTGTCCGTCAATCAGGGGCACACTGGAAGCAAGGGGTATTTAAGGCCAAACATGCTGCTAGTGTATGTCTTTACCCTACCTCCTCTTGGGATTTCTATCAGCTGAACACCACTGGGACTCAGCAGTTAGTAGCTATATGTGCCCTTTTTAATGTCTTCTCTGTCTTTTTCTAATTCTCTCTTCTCAGAATTTTTGAGTAACTTGAAATCAAACAGGCTTAGAGTTTTCTAAGTTGAATGGGCTAAGTTAATGCTTTGAGAAGTGTTTTATGTTGACTGAATGTTGCAGTAAGCCCTTTGCCAAAGTTCTCTGATTTTCTAAAGTTGCCAGGAAGTCTTTCTTGTTGTTTTGACCTCTTGAGAATATCTTGTCAGTATTTCTCCCCTGCGTCTAACTCAGAGTACAAGAACAACTGTAATCCCTGATAAAGACTTTGTTGAGCAACTTTTTGGGGTTTTACAAGATGCCCACACAGCATCACTTGCAGATGCCTCAAAATGAGATCAAACTGTCACTTACACCAAATTTCAAGTTTGAAAGCTGAAACTAGCCCAACAGGATTTTTCCTGAAATGAAGAGCTTGCTAAATTTGCATGGAGAGTAGTTTTTGAGACTTGGGTTCCTAAGTCACAGCTAACAAATATTCTATTGTTGTCTATCAACCACATCAGCTGCTGTGCACAATACCACATGCTATTTCACCACCAGCAGGGTATTCTCCATGCGTTGGTCTAGGCTTTATTGCTATTTTGTATCTCAGAGCCACAGATGTGTTTATGTTCACAGAATCATCCAAACAGTGATGCGCTGCATTAGGGCTGTGAATATATCAGACAGCACCATAACAAGGAAAATACTTCTTATGCCAGCAACTCCTGCTGTTTAAGTATGGGGAATGGGCTTTAGCAGCTCCTTTCAAATCAAGAATGGATGAGCTTTTCCATTATATCCTTCCCAGAAATGCAACAGAACTTATGTCAAACTCTGAGAAAGCCACCTGGTCCCCTACACAGGAGCAGTACATAAGGCAAATCTGGACTGCTAAATTAAGGTACTGTATCACAAAATCAGTTAGGCTGGAAAAGACCACCGAGATCATCGAGTCCAACCTGTGACCCACCATGGCACTCAGTGCCGCGTCCAGTTCTTTAAACATCTGCGGGACGGTGAGTCAATCACCTCCCGGCGTAGCCCATTCCAATGCCTAATCACCCGTCTTTTAAGAAATTCCTTCTAATGTCCAACCTAAATTTCCCCTGAAGCAGCTTAAGACTGTGTCCTCTCCTCCTGTCGCTGTAGGACCCTGCTAATCGCTTGGGAAACGAAACCTTTTCCTTAAGACTTTAAAGTGCAATGAGCAACAACCTGTCATAACGTGAAATTGCATCACCTCCCTGCTCATTCCGAAGCCTCAGGCCGCGCAGATATTTGTTCCCTCCCACTAGTCCGACCGAGCCTTCCGGGCGGCTTCCCCCGTTCCCACCGCATGGGTGAAGCAGGCTCCGCCTGCCCGGGCAGCACACCCGCCATCTCCCGCAAGCCAAGGCCTCCCGAGAGCCCAGGGCAGCCCGAGCAGTGTCCNCGGGGAGTGCGTCCCTGCCGGCTGCCAGGGGGAACCGGCAGCAGCAGCGGAAGAAGGGAAAGCCTAGCAAGGCTGGAAAAGTGCTGTGTAACGATGAGCAGGAAGTGCTCGGCTTCCCCCCTCCCCCCGTGTCCGCCCCGCGGTGCGGGTCTGTCTGACGCGGCGCTTCGCTCGCTTTACGAGAAAGGGAGCTGGTGTTACCCGTAATGCGGGCAGAGCGGGACTGCTGCAAAGCTGGAAGGCGGGAATAAATGAGAGGGATTTTTTTTTTCTTTTTCCTTTTTTCCCCTTGTTATTTTCCTTCGCACCGCCAAAAGCACGGAGTGGCGCCGTTTCTCTGTGGGATGCGGGCCCTTCTGCAGCGCGGAAGGCTCAGCGACGCGAGCGGTGCTTGCCCGGGGCAAACACTGACCGGTCTCCCGTAGCTCCCCTGATGGAGGGACTCAGCCAGGACCAGAAAGACTCCTCACGGAAGCAACTCAGCCTTCCCATCCGAGGGGACTCTGGGGTGGAACCTTAAGTTCCCATCTATCTTGTTTATTTCTCTGTATTTTGGAAACATCCTTTGTTTCACCACATGCTGCACCGCTGCCCACCCCACAGTGCAAAACAGGCCTGCCACGGCCCTCGTCTCCTTCTGTTGGGCTGGTAGGATTTATTGGACTCTGGACGTTGCNGGCAGCCCACCCGCCACCCCCCGCAAGCCAAGGCCTCCCGAGAGCCCAGGGCAGCCCGAGCAGTGTCCCCAGGGCAGCCCGAGCAGTGTCCCCCGCGCCGCCAAGCTGTCCCCGGCAGCGCTCCCTCCCCGTTCGCCCGCCCGCCGGGGAATGATGCTCTCACGGCGAAAGCACATGACCGTCTCGCCCATCGGACTCACCAGGCTACCCACGATCTTCACCATGGCGGCGACGGCTGGGAAAGGAGGATCGGTGGCGAAAAGGCAAGGAACCAAGGACTTCGTCCGCACACTCGGCTGGGCTCCCTCCCTCGCCTCCCGCCGTCCCAGCGCTTCTCCCGCGCCGCCCCGACCGCCCTTTTATGCCCNCCCTTGTTATTTTCCTTCGCACCGCCAAAAGCACGGAGTGGCGCCGTTTCTCTGTGGGATGCGGGCCCTTCTGCAGCGCGGAAGGCTCAGCGACGCGAGCGGTGCTTGCCCGGGGCAAACACTGACCGGTCTCCCGTAGCTCCCCTGATGGAGGGACTCAGCCAGGACCAGAAAGACTCCTCACGGAAGCAACTCAGCCTTCCCATCCGAGGGGACTCTGGGGTGGAACCTTAAGTTCCCATCTATCTTGTTTATTTCTCTGTATTTTGGAAACATCCTTTGTTTCACCACATGCTGCACCGCTGCCCACCCCACAGTGCAAAACAGGCCTGCCACGGCCCTCGTCTCCTTCTGTTGGGCTGGTAGGATTTATTGGACTCTGGACGTTGCTGACTCCAGCTCCCACTGCACAGGACACATGAAAGGTTAGGCTTTGGCATGCTGGTGCCAGGTGTGTCACGAATAGGCTGTTTCTGCAGGTTCTAGTAGCTGGGTTACCAGCCTGTGAAAGGTTTGCTCTGGGATACAGCTGAGCAGAGGATGAGAAGACTTAGTGCAGGTCCTGGATAAAAAAATACACTTCTTCCTTAAAAAGAAAAAGAAAACAAAGGATAGTTTGGCTTGGATACAGGTACCAACACATCCCAACAGGATGTGCCCTCATATGTTGGTTTACTTGTGGTGGAAACTGAGTAAGTAATTTTTTATTTTGGAAGTTTTCTGAGTGTGTCTACAGCAGCAGAACTAGTAAGCTCTTTTCTGGCCCTGTGGGTTGCATCCCCTCTGCTCAACTTTAGTTGCACCACAGCAGGCCACCTCCTGTCTAGCTCTTTCCAGACCTGATAGGTTTTGCCTGCCTGAAACACTTTGAATGCTACTATCCCTGCTTCTTCCCCTGCCTGTTAGATGCCATAAGCATCCCATTTTTTTATTTGGTAGCATCACTAGAGGAGCCAGGATGCCTGTGGGTGAGAAGCAGCACCATGAAGGCTTGGTGGTTTCTGTTGGCTTTCATATTTTCTTCCAGCTTCCTCCAGCTGGTCCCTGCTGCCCTTGTGTCCATGTGCCCTGTGGCTGACAGACACAACTGGTACATGTGCCCTGTGCTGCTTTGGGGAGGTGCAGCTGCTGCCACTGGCTCAAGAGAAAGCAGGAATTCCTCATCAGCCGAGGCACCTTGCTCTGCAACCTGCTGCCTGGCAGGATAAAACAAGAAGCCCAGACTACTTTCAAAGTCCAACTCCTGAATGCCCCACCTCAGCCAAGCGTCGTGTGGCTCTTGTAAAAGCCAGTGCAAGCAAAGGTGGGAAACAACCCACCTAGATAATAAATTCTTAGAAACCAACTGCTTACTATAGGCAAGTGGGGGTGGGTAAACCTTTCCTAAATTAGAAGGACTGGTGTGTCCCTTCTCAGGTGCTGTGTGTGGCCACTTGCCTCCTCCTGTGCTCACAGTCAAGTACAGGCTTAGACATACAGCAGTTTGAAGTCCAAAATGTTGCTGTAGGATTGTTGTATGGATGCCTAAAATAACTGAGCAATTATATAATTTATGTGATCTGTGCTTCATTCTTAGACTATAGTAGTTACTATCATAACAGCACATAATAAAAATGGTACAAGGGAATGTGTGTCCTCTAAATGGGGAGAAAATCTACACACCCATAAAACACACCCTGTTTTCTTATGATTTTTGTATTTTTTTTTTAAACTGTGGAATGTCTCATTGTTTAGCTCAACAATGCTGTAGCTGTCCCATGTACACAGCCACTCAACCATAGGGGCCTCAGCTTCTCCTGTGCCCTCACTCCTACCCACCTTCCTCACAACCACAAATCAACATACTTCTCTCCCCCAGCCTGCCAGAGAGTGGATGTTAAAAATATGCAAGTTGACTGTGGAGAAGTTGGAAATTACTTGAATTTCATGGTTCAGCAGACTGCTGTATGATGTGTCATACCCAGGAGTCACTGGATAGGGCGGTGGCCAATAGATGGCTCGTGGCAAATCTGGGGTGGCAGGGGACTGGGGACTTAAAGACACTTAGAAAGGTGTGTTTGCTTGCTTCTGAAAGTCAGAAAATGTGGTCTTAGGAGAGACAGAGTGGAAAGGCTATGTAAGCTTCAAAAATCAGTCCCTAGATAGTTTCTCTTGCAGAAGGTCTGGAGATACAGACAAATGCCTGAGCCACCCATGCACTGTAAGTAGGTATATATTGGCCACGCTCCTTGGATGTGTGGAAAAAGTGTGGGAAAGGAAGTCAGCAGGTATAAATTTAGGTGCTCTCAAGAGAATTAATCAGTACCACTTAGGTGTAGGCCAGTGAAAAGGACTGTATTTTTGGGGAGCTCATGCTATGCCATGACACTCGCAAACATCCAGGTGGGAATTCAATTTGCCTTGTTTTAGTCACCTTAAAGCTCCTGTGATGGAAGGCATCCTTTTTTTTTTTTTTTTACTTTGCTTGTGCTGATTTCTGTCATCTGTTAGGTGAGAACAACATGGGCCAGCAGTAGGGAAGAGCTTCACCCAGAGCTGGAGGTCAGCTGAGAGTGTGCTCAGGGTGAGACCTGCAGTAGGTTTGGGAGGCTGAGCAAATTATGGTTTCAGCTCTTTCTGAGCTGCTGGGAGAGGTGGGAAGCAGGGTAGGAAAGGTGGGCACCAGTAATCCCTGACAGGATAAGCAGTGAGGCAGGTTGTAAATCATGGTGTCCATCTGGATGAATGAGCTAGAGGTGTGACACATGGTCCTGATGCGATGCCCCCGAGCTCCACATGGCTTTCCAGATCTGTTTATCTGTCTGTAGAATAAAGGCTTTGGAGCCATGGATCTTCTTGCCAGGGCTTGCTTTGTATTTTCTTCTTTGTGTGCCAGGGCATGTTGGTGGATGGAGGAAGCCCCATGGAGTGGTGAGACCCAAGGTAGGCTGGAGGTCTGCAGCTGGCCATCCTGAGTGTGCTGTTGCAAAACATTAACCAACAAAAACCTGCTCTTGGCAGGCTTTGGACTCGGGCACACAATAGTCACTCATGTTCCATTTCCTCATAGGCATGCAGTGGCGAGTGAGGAAACATGAAAATAAGAGTAAAAAAGAAGAGGAAGAACAAAGGAAATGGAAAAGGCAAAAAAGAGCAGGAAACCAGATCCAGCAGCTTGTGCTGACTTCTCACAAGTTAACCTCTCCAAGCTCCCATGAGCATATCTAAGACAAACTTCTGTCTCCTAAAACCACTGTTAAGTCTCCTGACCACTCAAATGTGTCATTCAGTAAAAGGCACAGCTACAAGGATAATATTACTGCAGCCATGGCACAGATGGTTGGGCATGGCCAACATTAAGAAATGGTACATTGAGTTGCAGAAGTAAGGATGCTGCTAGAGGCAACAACTCCAGGTGTAGCAGCATCAGATTTTACCATAGGAAAGGCAGGTTGTTTGCCAGTGTCTTACAATTGGAATTGAGAGTGTAACACCTGGCCCTGACACTGCAACAGAGCAGCAACTTTTAACGGTACTTTCCCTTTCCTTCCAGCCTGCCCTTCTGGAAGGTTTTGCTTTTGTAGCTGATGCATTAAAGGTGCAATAAATGTTTAATAATTGGATAGGTGTGCTTGGTGTTGTGCCAGCATAAGTCACAGAGGAAACATGCTTCTTTCTCTCTCTCAGGCTGATGTACTGCAGATGTAATTGCTCAGAGTATTTTGAATGCTTGGTGTAGCATGTCTGGTTAAAAATGAGAGGAGAAGTTGAGTAAAATGAAGTGCAAAAAAAAAGGGGGAATAAAGGTCTTGGCCACAGTTCATCTCCCTTTACCATGGGGGGATGTTAGTTAACAAAGCACTTCTGGGAATCAAGAAAACATCCATGTTACTTCCCGCACACTCATTTTTGCTTAATTTTTAGTAAGTTCTTTGGAAAAAAGAATTTCAAAACACTCCAGAGCTGATGAAGCTGCTGTGTTTGGGACTTGTATTAGAAGGAATCTGTTTTTCTTTTTTAAAGAAAGCTGCTGTGAGCTCACCTGTGTTTATGGCATGTTCCATGTCTCCATGAAGGAAGGTACCCTGACATGAGGTCTGCAAACATGGGAATGCTCATCGAGGCACTTCAGGTCTCATGTCAAGACAAATACGTGTTGTGTATTTCCTTTAAGTGTCTCAAACACAGTCACCTCCTCCATGCTCCCAGCCTATGTTCTTCCTTGGGTAGCAGAGCAGGCTGGAGCAGCAGACCTGCATTTTTTCTACAAGACATGCTGTGTCTTTTTTTTTTTTTCTATAAAACCACATCTTTTTTTTAGGGGATTGTTCATTTTCCTAGGGAATGCTGCTGAAGCTGTCTGTGCCAAAAGTCCCCTGCTGCTACTCTGGAGCAAGACTCTTTGGGGAGCAGGAGGGTATTACAAGGCTCTTGACCTTGAGGACAGCAGTGGACAAAGAGGAAAAGAGAATTTCAAGGCTGTGCCAAAGCATGAAGCTGAAATTTAGCACTTTGTGGTTGCTGTGCTTGTGCTGGGTATCTGTAGAATGGGAGATGAGGAGACTCCTAGAGAGGAGATATTTTTGCTTTTTTGGGACATGTGCATTTTTACAACTTTTTGTCTGGGGGACAGTATCTGCTGATTTGGCCTGATAATAGGCAAACACTGGTTTCAGGACATGTGGAGATACAGATATGGAGATGTCTTTGAGGAAGCAGGTCATACAGAATAAATGCATGTGTAGTGTCTACATAGAGGACAAAATGGTTGGTGTGTGTTTTGCTTCCAGGTGTGGTGGGTTGACCTTGGCTGGCCACCAAAGCCACTCTATCACTCCCCCTTCTGAGCTGCAGAGGGGAGAGAAATTATAACAAAAGTCTTGTGGGTTGAGTTAAGTACAGACCCCTGTTACAGTCATAGGCAAAATAGCCTCAGCTTTGGGAAATTAATGTATTGCCAGTTAAAATCACAAATAGGATAATGAGAAATAGGAACAAACCTTAAAACATCTTTCCCCACCCATCCCTTCTTTCTGGTACAACTTCACTGCTCATTTTCTTTACCTCCTAGCCCCCAGTGACACAGGAGGATGGGGAATGGGAGCTGCAGTCAGTTCCTCACATGTTGTCTCTGCCACTCCTTCCTCTGTGGGGCAGCACTCACACTCCCCCCCTGCTCTGTCGTGGGGTGCCTCCCATGGGAGACAGTCCTCCATGAGTTACTTCAGTGTGGGTTCTTCCCATGGGTAGCAGTTCTTCATGAACTGCTCCAGTGTTAGTCCCTTGCTTGAAATGCCATTCATCAGGCACAGACTGCTCCAGCCAAGGTCCCCCGGGGGTTCAGAAGTCCTGCCAACAAACCTTTGCTGGTACAGGCTCCTCTCTCCATGGGTCCAAAGGTTCTGGCAGAAGCCTTTTCCAGAATGAGCTTCCCATGGGGTCTCAGCATCCCTTGGACATCCCCTTGCTCTGGGCATGAAGTCCTCCACAGACTACAGGTCCTGTAGGTTCTGCTGTACCATGAACTCCCATGGACTGCAGCAGCAGAGACTGCCATGTTGTGATCTTCACTAAAGGCTTCTCTAAAGAGGAATCTCTGCTCTGGTGCCTGGAAACCTTCTCCCCCTTCTCCTTCACTGACCTTGGGGTTTTCTTAAATTTCTTACCCCGGATGTGCTAGCGCCTTTGCTGATGGGCTCACATCTGGCCAGTGATAGTTCCATCTTAGAGCCAGCTGGCACTGGCTCCATTGCAATAGAGGCAGCTTCTAGCAGCTTCTCACAGAAGCCACCCCTGAAGGCCCCCTGTTACCAAAACTTTCACTTATAATTCCCATTCACCAGGGATATGGTCCAGTGCTTTTCATTTAGAATTTATCTGAAATACAATTAGTTCCTGGAAATGACTAATGTATATATTTCACCAGAGATGAGTCTGTTCATTGTTGTGTGGGCAGGAGCCTTTTCATCAGAGAGTTTCCAGGAAATCAACAAGGCTCAGCCAGTTTCCACTAGCATAATTTGCCAGGTGCGCTTGGTTTTCTTAATCTTAAATGCAAGTTTTGTGAATTAAATAGACTGAGTTGGTGTGTTACCAGTGAACTAACACTCACATTTGCGTTAAAAGTATTGACATCACACACGGGTCCTTTGTTATGTAATGTAGAGAAGTTGCAAGCTGAAATTATCTTTAGCTACCTTCTAAAATCTTGTTCACAGACTGAAAAAAGTACCTACGCACCTGAGATAGGCTCCTGTGGTCCTGAAGAGTTTGTTCTGACTGCCACCATTCAGGTGTCCTTGCGTCAAGCCTGGCTCTGATCTCCCGATTGAATGTGTAGGAGTCCAGTGCCTTTTGGCAGCTGGCTGTGGCAGACCACACTGTGCTGCCCACAAGAAGAAGTGTGGGAGAAGGAGTGTGTTCAGTTCTTCATTTTTCTTTGCATCACATTCAAATTGCAAACCAGTGCCAACGGCAAACATTGTTTTTGACTATCTGCTCTCCAAAGCTGTTCTGCTTTATTTCTCTTTCTCTTTAAGCTTCACCTTCTTCCCTGTCTTGTTTTTTTCTTAATTCCTGACCTCTCCTAGTTTTTTTTTTCTTCTCATCATGCTCTGCAGCTTTTCTTCTGGAAGTAAAATGCTACATTTCTGTATAGTTCTGAATCTGCCTCACAAACTTCCACATTCCTGCACTACCTGCACACTGAGGGACCCAGATGCATAAGCCACAGACTTTGACCTTCAGCTGTGGTGCATGTCAGGTCTGATTTAAAAACACATGATGTGGTTTGTACACTGAGAGTTGTTCATGGCTATTGGAAAGGTGTGGGGCTTACATACCCTCTTCTTCCTGTTTTGCACAGTCCCTGCACCACTGCAGAGGCAAATTTGGCACCAGGGTCCCAAAGCTTAGTGCCTCTATGGTCCTCTCTGCTCCAAAAACTAGAATGGATTTGGGGCGTTGGGTCATCTTCACTGGCTTTAGAAGAGCAAGTGTGTTACCTCTCTCAGGACTCCATGCAGCTCTTACTTTTATGCTCTGCTTGCAACCTTGAAATGGGTGATCTGATGCCTGGAGACATTGTAGCTGTGCAGTAAAGAAGCTGTTAGCAGCATGAAGGAAAAACAATGGAAAGAGAAGGGCAAACTAGCTTTGGACCTGCATCCCAAGGTGTCTTAAGGCTTTCATGTCATCTTATCCATGGGACAGCATCACATCCCTCCCACAAGGTGTACCTCATAGCACTAGAGCACTGCCTCAGCACTGTTTTCTGTCCTTGCACCCATGGCTGTCTCTAGGTTGGGGGGTTGACGTGTCTCTTAAAATGCAGCTGTATGGTTGCAGCTTGTGGTGGGTCGGCCCTGGCTGGACAGCAGGTGCTCCTCAAAGCTGCTCTGTCATTCTGCTTTTCAGCTGGACAGAGGAAAGAATTCTTGTGGGTTGAGATAAGTATGGGAAGAGATCACTCACTGATTACCATCATAGGCAAAACAGACTTGACTTGAAGGAGAAATCAATTGGATTTATTACCAATCAAATCAGAGTAGGGTAATAAAAAACAAAACTAAATGCTAAAGAATCATGTTCCACCCTATCTCTCCCTTTTTCCTGGCCAATTTCTCTACCTCATTTCTCAGAATGCGGGAGTTGGAGTTGATGAACTGCAGTCAGTTCATCACGGATTGTCTCTGCTGCTTCTTTCTCTGCAGGGGGAGGACTCCCCACACTCTTCCCCTCCTCTGGCCTGGATTTCTTCAGGGGTTGCAGGTAGATCTCTCCTTTGCTGTGGACTTTTGTGGGCTACAGGAGAACAGCCTCACCATGGTCTTCACCCCAGGTCCCTGGAACATCTCTTCCTTATCCTTCTTCACTGACCTTGGTGTCTGTGAAATTGCTTCTCTCACATATTCTTACTCCTCTCCCTGGCTCTCCTTTCCTACACAGTAACTTCTTCCCCTTCTGTTACTCTGGAGAAGCTTCCTCCACTGCTGATGGGCTTGGCCTTGACCAGCAGTGGCTCCATTTTGGAGCTGCCTGGCATTGGCTCCATGGGACATGGGGGAAGCTTCTAGAAGCTTGTCATAGAAGC